>JAJUPC010000076.1:600000-1000000 GCA_023614405.1 Avena insularis
TCGCTGCCTCCTCGTTCGGTATTTTTTCTTTTCCATATGTTTCTTCTTTGCATAAAAAGATCTTTTTATAGGAAAACAATACTACTCCTCCAGGGGATAACACCTTGCGATCCCCCGGGTCGCTGCCTCCTCGTTCGAACTTTTTTCTTTTCCATATGTTTCTTCTTTGCATAAAAAGATCTTTTTATAGGAAAACGATACTACTCCTCCAGGGGATAACACCTTGCGATCCCCCGGGTCGCTGCCTCCTCGTTCGGTCTTTTTTCTTTTCCATATGTTTCTTCTTTGCATAAAAATATCTTTTTATAGGAAAACGATACTACTCCTCCAGGGGATAACACCTTGCGATCCCCCGGGTCGCTGCCTCCTCGTTCGGTCTTTTTTCTTTTCCATATGTTTCTTCTTTGCATAAAAAGATCTTTTTATAGGAAAACGATACTACTCCTCCAGGGGATAACACCTTGCGATCCCCCGGGTCGCTGCCTCCTCGTTCGGTATTTTTTCTTTTCCATATGTTTCTTCTTTGCATAAAAAGATCTTTTTATAGGAAAACAATACTACTCCTCCAGGGGATAACACCTTGCGATCCCCCGGGTCAATGCCTCCTCGTTCGGTCTTTTTTCTTTTCCATATGTTTCTTCTTTGCATAAAAATATCTTTTTATAGGAAAACGATACTACTCCTCCAGGGGATAACACCTTGCGATCCCCCGGGTCGCTGCCTCCTCGTTCGGTTTTTTTTCTTTTCCATATGTTTCTTCTTTGCATAAAAATATCTTTTTATAGGAAAACGATACTACTCCTCCAGGGGATAACACCTTGCGATCCCCCGGGTCGCTGCCTCCTCGTTCGGTCTTTTTTCTTTTCCATATGTTTCTTCTTTGCATAAAAAGATCTTTTTATAGGAAAACAATACTACACCTCGAGGATAACACCTGCGATCCCCGGTCGCTGCCTCCTCGTTCGGTCTTTTTTCTTTTCCATATGTTTCTTCTTTGCATAAAAAGATCTTTTTATAGGAAAACTATACTACTCCTCCAGGGGATAACACCTTGCGATCCCCCGGGTCGCTGCCTCCTCGTTCGGTCTTTTTTCTTTTCCATATGTTTCTTCTTTGCATAAAAAGATCTTTTTATAGGAAAACAATACTACTCCTCCAGGGGATAACACCTTGCGATCCCCCGGGTCGCTGCCTCCTCGTTCGGTCTTTTTCTTTTCCATATGTTTCTTCTTTGCATAAAAGATCTTTTTATAGGAAAACGATACTACTCCTCCAGGGGATAACACCTTGCGATCCCCCGGGTCGCTGCCTCCTCGCTCGGTCTTTTTCTTTTCCATATGTTTCTTCTTTGCATAAAAGATCTTTTATAGGAAAACAATACTACTCCTCCGAGGATAACACCTTGCGATCCCCGCTGCCTCCTCGTTCGGTCTTTTTTCTTTTCCATATGTTTCTTCTTTGCATAAAAAGATCTTTTTATAGGAAAACAATACTACTCCTCCAGGGGATAACACCTTGCGATCCCCCGGGTCAATGCCTCCTCGTTCGGTCTTTTTTCTTTTCCATATGTTTCTTCTTTGCATAAAAAGATCTTTTGATAGGACACGCTTACTACTCCTCCAGGGGATAACACCTTGCGATCCCCCGGGTCGCTGCCTCCTCGTTCGGTCTTTTTTCTTTTCCATATGTTTCTTCTTTGCATAAAAATATCTTTTTATAGGAAAACGATACTACTCCTCCAGGGGATAACACCTTGCGATCCCCCGGGTCGCTGCCTCCTCGTTCGGTCTTTTTTCTTTTCCATATGTTTCTTCTTTGCATAAAAGATCTTTTATAGGAAAACAATACTACCCTCCAGGATAACACCTTGCGATCCCCGGTGTGCCTCCTCGCTCGGTCTTTTTTTCTTTCCATATGTTTCTTCTTTGCATAAAAGATCTTTTTATAGGAAAACGATACTACTCCTCCAGGATAACACCTTGCGATCCCCGGTCGCTGCCTCCGCTCGGTCTTTTTCTTTTCCATATGTTTCTTCTTTGCATAAAAGATCTTTTATAGGAAAATGATACTACCCCTCCAGGGGATAACACCTTGCGATCCCCCGGGTCGCTGCCTCCTCGTTCGGTCTTTTTTCTTTTCCATATGTTTCTTCTTTGCATAAAAGATCTTTTTATAGGAAAACGATACTACTCCTCCAGGATAACACCTGCGATCCCCGGTCGCTGCCTCCTCGCTCGGTCTTTTTCTTTTCCATATGTTTCTTCTTTGCATAAAAGATCTTTTTATAGGAAAACAATACTACTCCTCCAGGGGATAACACCTTGCGATCCCCCGGGTCGCTGCCTCCTCGTTCGGTCTTTTTTCTTTTCCATATGTTTCTTCTTTGCATAAAAAGATCTTTTTATAGAAAAACAATACTACTCCTCCAGGGGATAACACCTTGCGATCCCCCGGGTCGCTGCCTCCTCGTTCGGTCTTTTTTCTTTTCCATATGTTTCTTCTTTGCATAAAAAGATCTTTTTATAGGAAAACAATACTACTCCTCCAGGGGATAACAACTTGCGATCCCCGGGTCGCGGCCTCCTGCTCGGGTCTTTTTTCTTTTCCATATGTTTCTTCTTTGCATAAAAAGATCTTTTTATAGGAAAACAATACTACTCCTCCAGGGGATAACACCTTGCGATCCCCCGGGTCGCTGCCTCCTCGTTCGGTCTTTTTTCTTTTCCATATGTTTCTTCTTTGTATAAAAAGATCTTTTTATAGGAAAACAATACTACTCCTCCAGGGGATAACACCTTGCGATCCCCGGGTCGCTGCCTCCTCGTTCGGTCTTTTTTCTTTTCCATATGTTTCTTCTTTGCATAAAAAGATCTTTTTATAGAATAACAATACTACTCCTCCAGGGGATAACACCTTGCGATCCCCCGGGTCACTGCCTCCTCGTTCGGTCTTTTTTCTTTTCCATATGTTTCTTCTTTGCATAAAAAGATCTTTTTATAGGAAAACAATACTACTCCTCCAGGGGATAACACCTTGCGATCCCCCGGGTCGCTGCCTCCTCGTTTTTTTTTCTTTTCCATATGTTTCTTCTTTGCGTAAAAAGATCTTTTTATAGGAAAACAATACTACTCCTCCAGGGGATAACACCTTGCGATCCCCCGGGTCGCTGCCTCCTCGTTCGGTATTTTTTCTTTTCCATATGTTTCTTCTTTGCATAAAAAGATCTTTTTATAGGAAAACAATACTACTCCTCCAGGGGATAACACCTTGCGATCCCCCGGGTCGCTACCTCCTCGTTCGGTCGCACGCAACGTGGGTGGGACCAGTACTTTCTCTCTCCCTTATCTCTTTCAGGTAGCTTCCGTAAATAAATTGAACCCATGTCTCTCCATGAACGCATCGCAGCTGGTCGCCTCTTTCGCCGCTGGAGCTCGCCGCGCACTCAGTCGCTTCCACCGCCGGTGCTCGTCGTGATCTCCGCCGCCTCCGCTGCCTGAGCTCACCGCGAAACAGGCGAAAGCAGCACGACGGTCATAGCATGTGCCCAGCATCCAAGACGAAGAGGCGCCACAGCTTTTCTCGCACACGGCGCTCTTGAGTTCGTCGACGGCTTCCCTTCCTACTCTGGCTGTGGAAGTGGGCACGCACGCGACAACAAGTGTTGGCCAGGTCGTGAAGCATAGGGGTTGCGCAGGGAACGACCATGGTGGAGCGGATTACCGGTGGGCAGTGTCGAGCTGTGTGTTGAGAAGAAAGGAGACGTGAGACAATAGGAGGAAAAGAGGGGCTGTGTCCTATTGCCCGATATGCCAATTTTGGTGCCGACAATCCAAGTTTGGTGCCCGACAAGACAATTTGTGCCCGACTAAGGTGTTTTGGTGCATGACGAAGCAACTGCGGTGCCCGAATAATCAACTTTGGTGCCATCAAAGTAATTTATGTTTGAGACAAAGAAAATCTCGGGCCCATTGAAATAACTTAGGTGCCAGACGAGGTAACTTAGGTACACGCTTAGTTCAGACGCTCTTATTCTACGCAGCTGAAACATGTAGTCTTCGACGATCGAAAAAGCAAACCGAAAACAAGGAAATTAAAGATGCGCATCATGTCCCACAGCCACATGCATGATAAGCTTAGTTCAGAAGCTCGAGCGCGGCCTGTGCGATGCCACCCGCAGCCACGGCCGCCCCCTGGAAGCTCCAGTGCACGAAGGACAGGAGGAGGAGGGCGAGGGGGGCGACCTAGAGTAAGAACCCGCTGGCCAGGGCGGTCCCTCCGTCGAGGGGCGTAGCGTTGATGTGGAGGATGGAAGGAGACGGCCAACAGCATGTACGCGGCGGCGGCGGCGCTCCAAGCTGTGCTGGCCGTAGTCGACGCCCTCGAAGTATTGTCCTGCCGTGGACAGGAGAAGGTTGCGGAGGAAGGCCGCCATTTTTCCGACCGTTAGTCTGCACTGTCGATCTTGCTTGGGAGCTTTGCAGACATCGTTTATATATACGGGAAATCTATTTGTAGACTGGTCGGTGGATAGTGTGAATGTGTATGGCGTGGAGCGTCAATCCTAGTCAGCTAAGAATCCAATCAAAAATTTAAAATGTTTTGTAGATCAAACCATTCGTCTTATTTAGGATCCGTTTTCACCGTTGAGCTAGTCACGTCGAGATCTTCGAAACTAGATCTCATGTTGATATGTTGAGATGAAATTTTTTGCGGACCAACAGTTATCTATCCTTAACATGTGAGTTATCCATGTATAATATGTAAGTTATCCACCCAATAATACATAAGTTACCCATCGAATAACATGTTGGGTAGAAACGTTCTCCATACGTGTTGAGTAAATTTAGTTGGAATACG
Organism: Avena insularis; assembly: GCA_023614405.1. Classification (NCBI taxonomy): domain Eukaryota; kingdom Viridiplantae; phylum Streptophyta; class Magnoliopsida; order Poales; family Poaceae; genus Avena; species Avena insularis. The sequence continues at coordinate 604,858 of JAJUPC010000076.1, forward strand.
TTAACCTAGTTGTTAGGGTACTGAGACTTAATTGCTATTAATGTGTTAACGTCGACGAGCGATGAAGACTCGGTACCTAAAACCTTTCAAGGCTTTGTCACCCATACGCCATGGTAGCGACGGCGGACGACGAAGTTGATCTGCTATACTACTAATTGCTCGTCACGTTGTTCACTACGATTTAGTGTGATGGATGGTTGGGTTATAAGCCCCCATTTTATTTATTTCATATGCAAAAAAGCTTAGATTTAGTTCTTTAAAAAAATATGGTTGATCTTTGACTCAGTAGCCTTTCGAGGTTGAGTAGTATGTACGCTGCGAGACGGCGACGATAACTTTTTATATTCTATCTATGGATAATTTTTATAGTGATAAATAATTTACATGTTATTAGGTGGATAACTTACATACTAAAGTATGGATAACTCTCGTATTAATGATGGATAACTGGTGGGTAAATAGAAAAGGTTACCCATCACTAATACATGATTGTGTATAATTTTATAGTAATGAATAACTTATATGTTATTGGGTGGATAACATACATGATGAAACCCGGATAACTCAAGTGTCATGGGTGGATAACTTTTGGTCAAAAAAAGTTGTCAGAACATATCAATATGGGATTTAGTTTCGAAGATCTCGTCACGACTAGCCTAACGGTAAAAACGGATTTTAATTCGGATAAACGGTTTGACCTAGAAAACATTTTAAATTTCGTATTTAAATTGAGCTGGCTAATCGTTTAGTGCTTAGAAAAATAGTGTGCATGCAATTAATGGACCAATTCCTGTCCGAATGTCTCGCTAGGTTTTAAAACTTATAAACTGGTCGGTACGTAGCAAAATCCTATATATATAGCCGACCTGCTGTTGGCCGATCACGCAGTCACTACCGTACGTCTGTACTAGTACGACCTATTACCTTTACCCATGCGGATCGACGCTGACGTGCGCGCCGATAACAGGGTGAACCGCAAGGTGGGCGTCGACTACGGCGGCGGACAGGTCACGGTCTCCTACTTCGGCATCAAGCTCGCCACTGACCTGTGGCCGGCGTTCTACCAGGCGCCGCGGAACGTGACGATGGTGTCTATGCCGCTGACTGGCCGGGAGAACGATGGCATGGCGCTGGCTGCTGACTGACGAGCAGAGGGAGAGTCTGGCAAAGGAGGCGGCAGCGGGCGCTCTGCCGTTAACGGTAGAGACGCGAGTGCTGGTGTGGGTGAGGCTCGGGAAGGTGCTTCGGACGTGGACGGTGGACGTGCGGGCACGGTGCAATGTGACTGTCGACAAGCTGGCCGGCGCTAGACTAGCTAGCTATCTCTCACTCTCACACAGATGGAGGAAGAAGAAACTAAAACAAGAGGCACGGGAGTATTTTCTGACGACGGACCTCACACACGAGCAGTACTCCACCCTGCCCACTACTGCCGCTGATCCGCATGCGCCGCGCGCACGGCGCGCACACACGCGCACGACGCGTCTGCCACCAACGGAACACAACGGCACCCCTACAGCATGCAGATCCTGTACGCTACGACGCGGCAAGCTGCAGAAGGACACAACGAACACACGCGACGACAGACACACAGTCGCGGTTTATTGCTAACAGTTAACTCATCTATCATTGCTCACTCTTTTGGGAGATGCGTGTAAATATAATTGAAATTGTTCAGGACAATTAGCTACCAGCGCCGAGCATTCTCATCAGTTGCAGATGTTTGTGACCTGTGAAATTTTGCACTGAAGACTTCCAGAGTACTGTCGTTGCACTGCTTAAGAAAAATTACTCCTACTAAAATAAAATCTGACAGTATGGGCAGTACTAGCAGTAGCGTCAAACACAATTTGGATGGTGTAGTCGGCGAGTAACGGTCCAAAATATCAATACTCTTTCCATTAATTGCCAGTCAGATTATTTTCTCAAGGGTAATATTAATAATAGAGCAAAACATTTTCTGGCAAACATCACCATCGAGCCAAAATTTGTATACCGGTAGCTAATCTTGTATTCTACTATTAATCTTCTTCTAGTATAAGAGTGCCGACAGTATTATGGGCAGTAGTAGTAGCGGTAGCGTCAAAGACAATTTGGACGCCGAAGAGGACTTGAGCTGAGATGGCGAGTACGGGTCGACCCGTTTTACCGACGACCCACCGCCGGAGCTTGTAGCGTTGATCGTGTATACCGGCGAGCCGTCGGGGTAGAAGAGGCCATAGTTCCTCTCCGATGCCGGACCGGGCTTCATGTTCTCGTTGAAGAGCGCGAACACGAAAACCTCAACGGGCACGTTGGGCTTGAGCGGCGTGCCCTGGTTCATGGCCATCCTCTGCATGAGGTTCCCGTTGTATGCCGCGGCGTTCTGCACGTTGGCGCCGACCTCGTCGTCGTCCCCTTTCGATGGCCACCCGGTCTCCGAGATCTTCACGGCGATGTCCGTGTGGCCCATGGCCTTCATGGCCGCGTACACGGCGTCGATCTGCGCGTAGAGCATGTTGTCGTAGACGAGGCCGCCGTCGCGCACGCCGGCGTTAGGCTCGAAGAGCACGTACGGCAGCGACACGCTGCCGGGGTCTCCCTTGTAAGCGAAGAACGGGTACGCGTTGAAGAGGAACGGGGAGCCGGTCTTGCTGTGGAAATCGAGCAGCGGCTTGAGGTACTGCGCGAGGCTCTCCTGGAACAGGCCTGCCGACGGCGGGAAGCTGTTGGAGAGCACGACAGCGGCGTGCGCCGACGAGACGGCCACCTGGCCGCTGAGGCCGAGCTCGGCGAGCGCGTCGTGGACGGCCTGCATGGCGGGGACGAGGTTGGCCGCCATGGCCATGTCGTTGTTGCCGAGCACCTCGTTGCCGACGGTGATGCCCGTGATACGGGTGGCCGGGAAGAAGGGCTGCACGTGCTGGGAGACCCACTGCCGGGCGGCGCCGGGGCTGGTTGCCATGGTCTGAAGGTTCTCGTTGCCCACGGCGACGGTGAACTCCACGCCGGTGTTGGCGAAGGCCGTGAGCACGTTGGGGTCTGCGTCGTAGAGCTTCACCTTGTTGACGTTGATCGACCGGAGGAGGCCCACCACCTGCGTCGGGTCCGGCAGATTGTTGGCGATCCGCCCGTAGTTGATGCCCAAGTTCTGCTGCGCGGAAGCTGTAAATAACACACACAGTAGATTAGTCGGCATCTAGCAATGGCTTAGCAGCCCTAATAGCAAGAAAAGTAAAACAAAGCCCTAATAGCAAGAAAAGTAAAACGAAGCAACTCACCGTTATTGCAGAGCGAGAGCATGAGGAGGCAGAGCAGCAGGAGCGACGAGGAGACACGGTGGTGCTCCATTGTCGATCGGCAGTCTCGTCGTCGGCCGGCGATCTCCCTTCTTCTCCCAATCGATCTTGTGTTTCCTCCATGGGATCGACCCCTCTCCGTTTTTATATACTAGTAGGGCTTGTTACGTGATATTCATACTAGTCCCGGACTCCTGCTGCAGAAAATAGGAAGTTCAAAAATGGAATGTCTCGGCCGATTATTCAAACCCAGTTCAAAAAAGGGACATTGCAGCGAACGGGACTAATCAGTTCTCTTCGATTCTTAATCGGTTTCAAGAAAATTCGCTACTTCTGCAATTCCCTTCTTTGGACAAGTGATATCTTATAGGGCTTAAAAAAAAGGAGGGGAATAGTATTTCACAGAAATCCATCTTTAACACGATTGTACTGCCAATTTCAACACGAAAAGAATTCCCTTATTCCCATTAAAAAATGAAGAGACGAAATAAAACATGAACAACAAAAAGAAAATGAAGTGACAATTTGGAGTTGAATATTTTGTATAAATTCCATTCTTTCTATTTAAAAATCTCAAGAGTCGGAAATCAAAATATCTATTATCTATATTCTCTATACCTAATAATAGGGAGCGTCTAGATCTCAGGCGTTATGTCTAAGTCGCTGACGTCATCCTACTATTTTGTGTTAATTCTCAGTTGCAATCTAGTTGCAACTTATAAAATTTGTACAAATTCTTAGTTACAACCTAGTTGTAACTCATTAAATTCTCACTTACATCGTAGATGCAACTCATGTGTAACTCCTACATTGCACGAATCGCAAGATATATTCGACGGTGAGAGAGGCGACTGGGACATAACTAAAATTCAGACGCCTGATTTCTAGCAAAACCACTAATAATAATATAAAGAAATGAGTGTTTCTCCGGTTCCTATACTTTTTTTGGACGGCTTTGCCCCTGCGAGTTGGAGTGTTTGCGGCCCCTGCCATGCCAAGTCAATCAAACCCAAAACATTGTTTTTCCCATGGGGTGATGACCATGGGAGCCGCTTCCCGAAGTCCTTCCCTCCTGGCGGCGCGCCGTGGAGTTGGGGCCATTCCCTCCTCCCGGCGGATGTGGGGCAACCGGCGACACGCGCGATGTGGTGGCACCGATGACGCGCATGATGTGGGGACACCGCTCGATCTACGGCAATTGGAGTTGCCGCCCTCCTCGGACGGGAGGAACGGAATCCCTAATCCTAGAAACCCTCTCCCTCTATGTCGACATATCTCCCTCCCCTGACGCGGATGGCCTAAGAGGCCTGACCTGCAGGTAGCTACCACCTCCTGCCAGTGACCACACTCACCAACAAACACCCGAGACGGTAACCGCCTTCCCCTACGAAATCTGAGCCGGTACACTATTTTTTGTCACATGTGTGTTTGTAATGATGTGACATGTTGTATTGCTCATTTTTTCACACGAGCAAAAAGTTGCCATATGGGTGGGGGTATGCCTAAAGATGGGAGTTGGTTACCATATAACTAATGGTTAGGTTAACCGTGCCTAAAAAAATAGCCCAATATGCCACATGGTTATCCGTAAAATTATTTAGGTCCTTCAGGTTCGATCCCCTTTACCAATGGTTACCCATCACCACGCTACCTCCGAGGTCTGCCTGCGGCCTGCCTGACTTCTGACTCCCGAGCGCTGCTTGCTAGCCTCCACTGTGTTGAGACCTGCCCGCTCGCCCATCGTCCATCTCCTCGATGCTACGACCCCATCTCCTCCCACTCGCTGTCGGCCTCTACAGCGGCGACTTCACCAGCAGCGACGGTGCCGTCGTCGAAGTCATCCTCCACCGGTCCTCCTTCGACAGTTCGACCTCGACTTTATCCTACGAAAAAGTTCTATATTGGATTTGGACCGCACCAGTGCGTGTGCCGTGGCCTGGCCGTCAAGCTATAGCCGTTTCTCATACGGTTCTTCCGGACACCACCTCAAGTAAGGTTTTCCATTAGATCTCCCTCTATTCCACAATATAAGCTTTTTGAGCAATCTGTTTAGGCTTGCTAAAAAGGCTTATATTATGAAAGAGAGGGGGTAAGATTTGTGGATGCATGTAATTCCATGTCATTCCATTTGTAGGATTTATGTTCTGTACTGTGCGTGTAGATGAAGATTATACTTCTTGCTGCTAGTTCCAATTCGCTCCAGTCTTTCATTTGCTTGAGGAACACACCCGATGGCACTGAGGCGCAGGTGGAGCCGATATTGGCGAGCTTGTCGGCCTCTTCATTGCTTTTCCTGCCGGCGTGCCAAAGTTTGCAACCGTCAAAGTCTTTTTCGAGTGAGTTATAGAGCGCACGTTGGCGCTATAGACGTCGCATTCGTTCATCGTCTGCTGGACGACAAGTTTGGAGTCACCGTAGATGACGAGGCGTGTGGCGCCGCACACTTTGGTCATCCTCATGCCGTACAGGAGTGCCTCGTACTCAGCTTCATTATTGGATGCGCGGAACTTCATCCGTAGCACGTATCTCATCTTATCCCCTTGAGGAGACGTCAAGATCACTCCGACTCCTGCTTCGGCCTCGCGTTTGGAGATGTTGAAGTGCATTGTCCATGATTGGGACATGTCTAGAGTGTCGGTAGCTGGAGCTCCATTTAGTGGGCGAAGAACTCAGTGAGCATTTGAGACTTGATGGTGGTGCGTCGCTCGTAGATGATATCCCGAGGGTACAACTCGATGCCCCATAAGGCTACTTGCCATGTAGCTTCGGGGTTGTTCAGGATGTTTGACAGTGGTGCGTCATTGATGATCACGATCTGATGCTCCTGCAAGTAGTGGCACAATCGACGCACCATCATGAATATGCCGTAGGCGAGTTTTTGGTAGTGGGGATACCGTTGCTTTGTTGGCGTCAGTACCTTGCTAAGGTAGTAGACTGGGCGTTGTACCCTGTGGGTTTTGCCGTCTTCGGGTCGTTCGACCACGAGGGCAGTGCTGACCACCTGGTGCATAGCTGCGATGTATAGCAGCATGGACTCCCTCTCCTTTGGCGTTACCGAGATGTAGAGAGTAAACGCTTGTGGTCTTTCTTAAGTTTAATCTGTGACATCCAATTGTATGTATGGTTTATGTTGTGCACTATATTAGAATGAACTGAATTAAATTGAATTATGTGGTTCAGTCGACAAAGTTATATTGCTACGTCTCCATGGATAATCATTAACTCGATGGATTTCAGCTGACTACGGAACAAACAGGTTCGGTCATAACTTCAGATCTTTTGCTAGGATGGCAGCGATCAGTGAAGTTTCATTCAGGTTATTTCTCAGGAAAAAACTCCATTTTATGTAATTTTTAATTGTTATACTTTTAGCTAAGTTCGTGGGGTTTTTATCACCGAGCCTTCGAGTCTAGCTTGTGGGAGATATTCAAGTATTTGGCATTGTTGCAGAAAACTAAAATTGGTTCGAACCTTAGTTACCAATTGTTAACCAATTCTAATCCTAATAATAACCTAATGGTTAATCCATTTAGCTCCATCACACGAATTGGTTAAATAGGTTCGAGTTTGAAACATAAATGGTTAATCAAATTCCATCCTGAGGTATGCTGGTAGGGCGGTTCAGATCTCGCTTTTTTTTCGAAACGGGGGGATCTCGCATTTCAGTGAAACGAACGATGGGAAGCAGCCGAATCGGCGCTGTGCTGTGACAAATTAAGAAAATATTGTAAGTACAAGCGGATTATAGTGCGCGACATGCTGGGGAAATCCTAGGGCAAACGACACACCTTTGGTAATATGCTTACGTACCTATCTAGTAGGCTAGTACACGATATATCTACCTGATCAGCCAATCCCTAATAGAGTCGATCGAGTACCAAGTGAATCGAGTACGCGGAGAAATCGGATTACAGTGCGCGACGTGGGGAAACCCTAAGGGCAATCCCTGATGAAGTCGAATACCAATTGAATCCTCCTCCTCATGTCATCCGGCCGGCTACAAACACAAACGGGGACCCCCCCTCTCCAGAACCGATTGATTTATTATCAGCCAAATCACATCCAATTGATTTTCAGTTGGTTGTTTGACCAGTAATTGCCGACCAATGTCTCCTCGTCATGGCAACGCTGCTGCTACGCCATCGTCCATGCCTCCTGCCCAACACCATGCGGACCTCGACGATCCCAGCCACGACGATGAATCGTAAGCTCAAAAATCTTCATACGTAGTTCATGTCAACCTGAATTCAGCCTCTCCTTCGTTTTCGTCACGATATATAAACCCTATTGATCATCAAATTCTAGGTACTATTATGAGTACGAGAGCGAGAGCGACGGAGAGTGTCCGCCCACACCGGAGCAGCCCTCCTTGGATTCACAAGACTACGGCCACGGGGACGAATGTTTCAACCCCTATCTCGAAAACTGCCCCGAGTACGCAAACATCGCGCTGGAGCACTACAACGCCCAACACAGGCACCAGGTAATCTTCGGTTCCAACCTTCGAATTCGATAAAATGTTTCACGCCTTCGATTTCGTTCTTATTTCCTTATTACTCTTCAAAAAAAATTGCTAGAGCAAGTATCAGCTCATCAAAGCCTTGGTCAGCTCCATAATCCGCTACGACGGTTGCTATTACCACGTGAATTTCACAGCAAGAAGCACCCTAGAGGATTCAAAGGAGGAGGAGTTCTTCTTTGCGGAGCTGCGTCGGTCCGATGATGGCATCTGGGTACCTGTATGCATGGTTTCTTTGGAAGAAAATGAGAGAGTTGGTTAGTCACTTCTAAGCAGAATTTTGTGTATATATAGTTTTTTGTTTTGTCGATTGAAATCCCACCTTATTATCATAATGATAACCCCTTGTTTCTGTGTATAGGTGGGTTCTCGGAAATCATCAGCAAGGGTGGCGTTGACCCTCGACATTGTTTTGGTTGCGGAGATGTAGTGAAGCACCCGGTGGATGGATCGTTATATGAGGCTGGCCATTATTTAGTTGACGGTCACTACTTCCATAGATATATTGAAGTACTTCCAGCAACTAAAGAACCGGGTGATGTGCAAGCATAGTAGTCATATAGCATCCCAGCACGGGTTCGAGGAGGCAGATCTAGTGTTTCTTCTCTGACGTGGTCAGATGTGCGAAGCAAAGGATCTGGGATCCATATGACGTTTCGAGGTGTTCTCGGGCTGACATCCAACAAAGGAGAGAGGGAGCTTGATTGTTTTATATTTTCTCTTTTTTTTTCAGGATGTTCTTTTGTGTTTTTTGTGGGATAGTTGTTTCTTCTCCCCATCTCCAGAGTGTTCTCTCATGTGTGTGCTCTAATCATCTTTTGAAGGAATGGACATGCAATAACTTCCTCATAAACAAACTAGTCATATATCAAGGAAGGCTTTTAAGATAATATTGTACGGTTGGTTGGTTGGTTGTTTTTTTATTTATGTTGAAACGAGTCTACTCTTTTCCAGATTGATCTTCCCATCAACTCCAATTTTAGTTCGAATAGTTCACTATGATCTGAAATAAGCCTCGTGTGTACGAACAGTGGGGTTTTTCAGTTCCTTCGATCATGGTAGGTGCACAATAAACAACACGATTTCCTTTTTTGCCGGTCTCCTGCCTAGGCAAGAAGTACTAGGGATTTTGTTGCTGGCCAACTCACATAACTCCCCCAACCAAACACATTATAAGAGGTACTAGACCCAGGGCCGGTCCTTGGGGGGACTAGCGGGGTAGGCCTATGCATCACTGGTGGCTAACCGCTGGACTCCCTCGCTACCAGGCATCAATGATCGATCACTCGCCTACCTCGAGCCCTCGACAATCGACTCCTAGGCCAGGGAAGGGATCGTTGGGCTCCCATCGGCGCATCGCTAGAACACATCCAATCCAAGGCATATGCTCGATTGTCGACTCGAGTACTCGACAACTCCAGGAATTGGTCTGGACTCGCTTATTCGCTTCGGCTTTCCAGGTACCGGCCGACCCTGCCCTGCTCCCCGAGTCTCATGGCGTTGCCTGATCGTCTCCCCTAATCGGATCAGCTCCGAGTGCGCCATGCCTCAAGCCATGTACAATCGACTGCCAGGCACGCCGCACGCATGAAGGCCATCGACGGTCTTCAAATCTGCCTGCTGGTCTGCCTCGCCCAGCCCTAATTCTTAGTTCTTAATTCTAGTTAATAATTGTTGTTCTTGATTTCTTGTTTGTAACGAGTGAGGTTAACTAATTATGGCGCATGAATTTGGTGCTAAGAACGAAAACAAAGAGAACAAGAGAAGAAATTAATAGAATCACAGAGAGAAAATTAGTGGACGAGATTGATATTGATTCCATCGTCACGGACTTTTCTTCTGGGAATTTTCGAAGGAAATTTCAAGGTATCATGTAAACATTGTTATTTTTATATGAATATTATAGTTGGGAGTATACATAAAATATTTATTTTCCATCATCTCATATATGCATAAAATTTATAATAAGGGGCCTAGAATTTTAGTTTCGCCTGGGCCTCCGAAATCTCAGGACCGGCCCTGACTAGACCGCATAACTCTACTTGGGATGTGAGCGACCAACCTACAGGAATGGTGGCTCATGGTTGTGTCCAAGATACTGAATTTTTAGAACATGGTAATATGGCATGTTGATGTTCCTATGGCAAGTTTGGCGGCAACGGAACAGCAGATTTTTCAAAGCAAAGCTGAAATCCTTCTTTGACATGTGTGACTTGGTCAGACCGGAAGGCGATATAACTTAAGCAATCTACTCCCTGTTGTAGGATGCAGTGTAAATATGAAAGTATGTTTTGTTTTTCTGCTCCTTAACTTGTTTCAATTCAATAATCGGACTCCCCTATAGTCTGTCCCGTAATCGTGAATTTATTCTCCTATAAATCGTCAACAACAAAAAAAACTGAACTGAAACGCAAATTCCGTGTATTAATCAGTCATTTGCCTAGATAGATTTCAGTTCAGCTGGCATTTCAAGTGTTTGCATGTTGATTGAAATAATCAATCGTGTTGAATGTGTTCCTCACTTGGACCAAATGTTTTGGTAATCCTACTGAAGCGTCTAAAGTTTTGAAACAGAGGCAATATTATGCCACATTCAGTAACGGAATGCAGTTCCTTGGAATGTGGGTTTTTTTTTTTGCATCAAACCAAATGGCCACATTTGTAATTTTCCACGCAAGAACTCAAATCTACTTCCACCTTGCATTATGTTGGTAGTACATCTGACGCTTATCCAAAACTCCACGAAAACTAAACTTAGTAACTCAGTTTGCCAGATTGACACTCGAGGTTTCGCAGTCTTCCACCTTGCATTATGTTGGTAGTACATCTGAAACTACAAGTTGGAGGAACAACCGTTCAGGGATAGCTTTCGCAAGTACTATTGACGAAGGGACGAAGCACAGCTGCATTGCACTGGTAATGGTACCGACTACCGAGTGAAGTGTACGTCGATCGGCCGTGACGACGAGTGCCTCCAATCTTTTCTCTGCTCGTTGCGTTTTGCCTCCCCGTCCCTCGTCCAGACAACGACCAATCCCCTCCGCGCATAGGTCCGCGCTGCCAATCTCGTGACTAATGAAACGATGCAAGGATAGGATTCAAGGCATACTAGGCCATACGTCGAGAAGGATGTGAGATGGGAGGGCAAGAGAGCTTCCAGGAGAAAGGGCGCCGGAGGGAGGACGGCGAAGAGGGAGGTCGCCGGTGCCATGCCCAGCCGGAGGAGGATGATTTACCGCACCACAGCCACTGGTTTCGTGAGCAAGAACTATCTGGAGCCTGCTGTTTCCTTCTGCGTCAAATGGCCCAATGCCTAGCGATGTTGAGGGATAGCGCTAGAGATTGGCCCTCATCGTTTTTTGCCGATCCAAGCTGCCCACGATATTTTTGGGACCAAATTACAAGCCTCAATGCGACAATGTGATTTGTGGTATTCGAGCCTCACCAGTCCCAAATATCTAATGACGAAGGCCAATTACTACATCCAAACGAAGTGTTAATGGTCACATAACAGGAACAAACAAAATAACCATGAACAAACGAGACGACGACATTGTTACCATGTTAACATTACAGCAAGACAAAGTACTCGCATACAGTTAACAGGTTCAAACATCCTGACACCACCCAAAGAGCAGCATAACAGAACAGAAAAAACTGAAGTTTTATGTCTACTGGTTTCACAGAGGCAATGATGGCTTGAGCTCTAGTTCTTGATCTTCTTCTTGGGCCTCAGCTGAAACAGGGTAGAAAGAAGTAGCTAGCGGATTAGATTTTTCCAGTCAAACAAATTAATATGAGCTATTCAATAGCACATTATATTTAACCAGAGCGAGTGAATTATATCTTACTTCACTATTAGCACTTGACTACCAGCAGAATCTAAAGCATAATGGGGTAAAGACAAGAAATATGAACCAGAACTGTATGCTTACCTGATTGCTGTGGCCACACTTCTTCTTGCGGCAGTTGACAGCCCTTGGGTGCAGGCGTGCATAGCACCTGAAATTGTGAAAGAAAATTAGTACAATTGAACAAATGAAACACTGAATGCCTACAAGTAACAAGCAAGTGGAATGAACTCTTGTTAAGAGCTAGTATCTGACAAGCCAAGATGAATCAGAAGAAATAAGCAATACAACTGAACTAATACTAATTAGAAGATTGGCTGGGTCAGAAAAAAATTATGCCTCAAAAGGTTTTAGCTCATAAGGTGACCCCTCGTACATCTAATTGAATCATCATTCCAGCCAATCAACTATGTTTCAAAACCATATATAGCCAAGTTAATAGAGGAAACAATGAAAGATCAGCTAAGGAAACTAGTCAAATGTATATATCGAGTGTATATCTTGTAGTACTCTAACAGAACATATCAACAGAAAAAAAAAACTGACACTTGTATTCAAAATAAATACAGATTTCTAGATTGGTAATGTAGCAGATTGTTCGAGGCCATCACAGCAGAGTAAGTCTGAGCGGCACGGAGAACTCCAGTTTGCTATCGCCAACCTTCAATGCAAAGATTCGCCACTTTATCAGGCCCCTTTGCTCTGCAAATTGGCTCTCTATTTCCAAAAAAAATTAAACAGAGTGTGGACTCCACAGAGCACCACATGCTAGAAATCCTAATGCTAATGATCATGGGTAACAAGCAAGTGGAACAAACTCTTGTTAAGAACTACGATCAGACACACAAAGATAAATTGGAAGAAATAAACAATGCAACTTGAGGTGAACTAATATTGATTACAAGATTGGCTGGGTCAGACAGAATATATGCCTCAAAAGGTTTTAGCTCATAAGGTGACCCCTCGTACATCTAATTGAATCATCATTCCAGCCAATCTACTATGTTCCAAAGCAAACATAGACCCACAAAAATAGGTACTACATGCAAATACAGAATTGTGGATTGGATTAAGATGTAGCAGATTGTTCGAGGCCATCAAAGCATAGCAAGTCTAAGCGGCACGGAGAACTGCAGTTTGTTATCGCCAACCTTCAATGCAAAGATTCGCCACTTTTTCAGGCCCCTTTGCTCTGCAAATTGGCTATCCATTTCCAATATTTTAGAACCAAAGTTTGAATTGACTACAAACATCGAACATAACTTCTGCATAAAAAACCAGCCACAAGAAAATCATGCTTAAGGTGACCCCTCAATAAGTTTAGCTCATAAGGTGACCCCTCGTACATCTAACTGAATCATCATCCCAGCGAATCAACTATGTTTCAAAAAAAGCGTAAACATGCAAATGCAGATTGGTTTAAGATGTAGCAGATTGTTCGAGGCCTGTCCCAGCATAGTAAATCTGAGCGGCACGGAGAACTGCATTTTGTTATCGCCAACCTTCAATGCAAAGATTCGCCACCTTATCAGGCCCCTTTGCTCTGCAAATTGGCTCTATGTTTCCAATTTTTCCCCAAACATCAGACATAGTTTACAGCACAGAAACGAGCGCCAAGTATATTCTTGTTTAAATACAATCTAGTAAGATTGGTAGGCCAGACAGACACTAGACGCACAAAAAAATTAACGAATCCTTTCCTATCCGGCAGATCGAAAAACATCAGCAGCAAGGCGAACACGACCACGGGCGTAACTGATTCATCGCTCCGGCACATAAGCTAATCAGACACTAGTAGACACATTAAAGTTGGAGCAAATTTCCCCGCCATTGAAAATCAGCTGCTGGAATGGACTACGCAGGAGACAAAGTATAGGCAGGTAATACTAAATTTCCCCGCCATTGAAAATCAACTGCTGATCTGAGTCTAGGCAGATGACAAAGTATAGGCGGGTGGGTTATCGACCAAAGCTACCAGCTAACACGCCAACATCTGAACTGAAAAATGGGCATCGTTCGAGCATTCATCGTGTGGAATGAAGTGAACACGGGGGGGATTCCGGCGAGGAAGCTTACTTGCGGCAGATCATCTTCTCCTGGTTGTACTTGCGGGCGAGGGCCTGAAGCGAGGGCTCGATGATGCCTCCGCGGAGGCGGAGCACGAGGTGGAGGGTGGACTCCTTCTGGATGTTGTAGTCGGCCAGGGTGCGGCCGTCCTCCAGCTGCTTGCCCGCGAAGATCAACCGCTGCTGGTCCGGCGGGATTCCTACACACACACACACACGCACACAATCACAGAGGTACGAATTAAAGCTCGGGCCAAAATCCATGGCGGGCAGAGAAATGATGAGGCGGAAACGAGAGGAAATCCATGGCGTGCGAGCTGACCTTCCTTGTCCTGGATCTTGGCCTTGACATTGTCGATGGTGTCGCTGCTCTCGACCTCGAGGGTGATGGTCTTCCCCGTCAGGGTCTTCACGAAGATCTGCATCCTGGATGGTGGCGGCTGCGGCTGGAGGAGCATGGCCGCTCAGCTTATATACTGCTAGCTCGGCTCACCCTCATTCTGCTGCTGCTAGGGTTTGGTGGGTGTGGGCCGGGCTTCTCGCAGTGGGCTGTAAGTTAGAAGACACGCGCTTCTTGGGCTGGCTGCTCAGCTTGGGCGCCTCCGTAATTCAGAGGGAAAATAGAAAAAAAAATGATAGGATTCATTCGCGGGATCGCACTCGAAGCGTCCTCCGGCTCTCCATGGAGACGCTTGCACCGTTGCGCCTCCCTGTGGACTCAGGGCCGGTCCTGGGGCAGGTCTAGAGGGGCAGCCGCCCCGGCCCAGAAAAATCAGGGCCCCATATACATCTTTCCTTGTAGTACTAGCCGTGGCCTAATCTTCCAGTGTGCACAACAGAAAAGGATACATCAGCGATAAAAAAGTAGGCGGAACGCACCACAGTGACCCCATGTGCAGGTCGACCTTGCCTGTTGATCTCTGCTATAGTCCGTACATGCATGCGACACTCCCTTTCGTCCTCGTTCCACTCTCCGATTTTTTTCTTGGGTAAAAAAAATCCAAATCACAGGTCGTCCGCATGATCATCAGTAAAAAAACGAAGTTGTTCTTTTGCGACAGGGCCATTAATAATTCCCTCCGTCTTAAAATAATTGTCACTGACTTGTTTAAATTTAGAGGTTTATATATATTAAATAGTAGTATCTAACATATCTAAATCTAGACAAAAATCTATGACATCTCCTCGGTTCAGAAAAGTTTCATAGATTAATCTAAATTCACATGCATCTAGACTTATTTTAGTGTATATACAAAAATTTAGACAGATCCGTGACATCTTTTCCGGACAGAGGAAGTATATATTATTGGAATTTGTGATTTGTTTTATTGAGTTGATTTAGTAGCTTAGTAGTATTAGTGGAGTAGCTTTGTTTCTTTGCGCTCATTTTGAATAACTAATCTGCAATAAATTATTGGCTAAAATTGATGTTTATACCATCATCATCAATTTGTATCCACGAGTGTTAAAGTATTTTGAATTAATATTGATATAAATTTCAGGGGCCCTGAATTTTAGTTTCGCCCCGGGCCCTCGAAATCTCAGGACCGGCCCTGTGTGGACTCACTACCTTTTCTTATTCTTACCTTCTTCTCTCCCAAATTTCCTCACCGACCAGGAATCCTAATCTCCTCCTCAATCTTCGGTCGATCTCCCAGCAGGCCTGGTTTCCTAAGACGACCACCCCGTTTCCTGCGTTCACCCCTCGTCGCCAACAAATCCCAGCGCAGCCGGCCCCGTACAACGGTTCCTTTACCTCATATCGCCACTGCTTCTCTGAGGTCGACGCCGGTGGTGGTGCTTCCCACGACGATGGTGGCGATGCCCGCGCCGGTGGTGGTGCTTCCGCGAGCAGGTGATGTCGGCATTGGTGGTGGTGCTGCCCGTCCGGTGGTGGTGCTGCTGCGAGCATGTGCTGTCGGTGTTGGTGGTGGAGCTGCTCGCGTCGGTGGCGATGCTACTTCCCGCGCGCTGCTACTGCAAGGGATAGATGGCGATGCTACTTACAACTGGAGGATTTGCTACTAACTGTCGGCGTCGTTGCTACCGGTGGCTGGCAAATTCGCTACCGACGGCATTCTTGCCGCAAGGGGAAGGTGGCTTTTTTATTGATGGCCGACATCTTTGCTACCGGCGGCCGATGTCGTTGCTACCGGCGGCCGGCGAAGTTGCTACCGACGGTCAGCGTCGTTGCTACCGACAGCCATCGTCATTGCTACAAGGGTATGAGGTTGTCTCTACCGAAGGTGGTTGCTTTTGCTACTAATGGTCGGCGTCGTTGCTACCAACGGCCAGTGGAATTAATACAAGGGTATGAGGGCGGTGCCACCGGCGGTGGAGGTGTTGTGGGCAGGAGATCGAGGTCGGGGTTGCTTCCATGCATGGTGGACGTCGTCTGCTACCACGGGGGCCGGCGACTGCTACGACTGCACGAGTTAAGCGCGACCTCGCCGGAGATGAATGCCGACCTCGTCGGAGCTCGACGCCGGCCAGAGCCAAGCTTTGACCGTCCATGGCCTATGCGTATCGGGAGGGAGTTGCGTGCTTTGCCTGTTTTCTGGGAGCATGGGGGAGGGCAGTTTCCGTGCAGAGGGGACACGTGTTGGTCTCTGGACCCGGCGGATCGGAAGCTCGGATCCCCGGGAGACGCTCAGCAGTTCCAAAAAAGAAAACATCTGTAAGGAAAATACAAATTCCAGTAGGCGAGGGCAACCGTCAAATGGCAAACCTCCACGGAGATCATGGCCCGGCGCTCGTGCACCATGTGATAAGGGCCCGTCGGAGTGCAAAATCTGAAGAGGCTCTCTTCTCTCTCAGCTCTCCTTCCCATCCCCTTGCTACACACAGAAGAAAAAACGGGCCGGCCCCGACTCCTCTCCGTCGGCGCTGCCGGCTGGAGGTGGAGAAGGGGGGGCGCCGGAGTAGTTAGGCTAGCTAGGTTAGATGGTTGTATGCTGGTAGTGGGCTCTTTGCCCGGTAGTTGGAGGCGAGCAGCAGATCTTGGAGCCCAGATCTTGTTTGCTTTAGGGATTCTCCTTCCCGTGTTGTTGCTCCGATGGCCGGAGCTGGCACTGGAGGGGGAAGGCAGCGTCTCCTTGAATAAAGTTGTGGCTCTTGGCCACTTTGTGGTGCTCAGGTGGAGTGTTTCTCCGTTCTTGCTGGCCGGCCGTGGTGGCGAGGAGCTAGAACGGTGCGACGACGTCTTCTACTATGGGGTACCGAAGCCTCTGGCCGGCCGTGGCGGCGAGGAGAGGTGGAGGTGCTGCTTGGTGGCCTTTGCATCACTGGTGGTGGGGGTGGTTCGTGTGGAGCAGTGGATGCGGCAAGGCCGGGTTGCCCTTCTTCTTCCATGTCGTCGAGGTGATGGCCTGTTGGTGGTTGGTCGTCCTTGGCTTGGGCCTCTTCTTCCTGCTCCGGGGATCGTTGAAGAGCGGGATTGTCCTAGCTCTTCTCAAGCTGCAAATCTTGGAGTTCCCAAGCTTCGCGAGAGCCGAAGCTATCTGCGGCAAAGAGAACCGCTTTGTGCTCGGGACAGTCCGAGCTTCTTCTTCCCTCAGAGGAAGATCTTCCGCTCCTGCCACGATGCCGGACCAAGTGGTTCGTCCCCGGCGTCGGTGTCCTCACTGTGGCGGAGCAAGTCAACGGAGAATTTTTCCAACGGCGGTGATGATCCAGGAGGACCTGATTGCTTTTTACAGATCTTTTTTAGGGTTTCTTCTGTTAATGTTCAGTCCTTATCCCAAATTCCCCTGTCCTGTTGGGGCTTTGATGTAATTTGTAACCACCGCTTGGTCAATATATGCAGCTTCTAGGGTCTTCGGACCCTATTCCCCATTCAAAAAAAAAGTGCAAAATCTGCAACTTGGTGTGTAAAAATGAAGTCCATTCATAAAGTATAAAGTCTTGTCCTACAGTGTCCAGGACACCTATGTTCAAGCCTCGCCAATTTTTTTTGTTGTGGGACTGAATGTGTATATAGCTCCAAATTAAAATGTGTGTTGATTATTTTCTGTCACTTAAGCATTTTCCTGTGGATCAATTATGTGCCTTCTTTTTTGTGGCGGAAGACTTGCAAGTCCAAGTAAACCATATTTCTTACTCCCTTTGTCACAAAATATAAGGCACCTAAGGATCCGTCAAAAGTCAGCGTTTTATAAGTTAGACTAAGTTTATATACAAAAATATGAACATTTACAATAGTGAATCAATATTAGTAGATTCATCATAAAGTATATTTTACTAATGTGTTCATTAAATATTGTAGATATGATTTTTTTTCTAAACATTTGGTCAAAGTTAGTAAGATTTGACTTTAGACTAATCCATAGGTGCCTTATATTTTAAGACCGATGGAGCATATAAGAAAAATAGACCGGGTTTACAAGGCCGGTTTATCCCATTTTAAAAACTAGGATGGCCCAAAATAATAAGTATGCATATGAGAAAAGACACAATAAATACATAAGTTTTATATTTGTTCCCGTAGAAAAATATGTCCATATATAACTGTAGCAATGCATGAGTATTGAGTTAGTAGTTCTTGGCAACGGAAGTTGGGTCAGGCCGCAATAGGTTTAGTATAACAAGACTGGCCCGACTCAGTGGATTGCATCAGGAGTAGAATTAGTTATGAAAAATGATACTACTCCCCCGGGGGATCGAATCCCCCGGGTCGTTGCTAGCAGCTGTACGTGGGAGGGCCTGCGTGGGTCCACCACCACCGACTAGTGGCACCTTATCTCTTTCCCGTCTGTGGTGTTCGTGCTATTCCCCATTGCTGATCCAGTCTTCTCCAAATCAAAGCACCACGGCGCTCGCCGGTGGCTACTCGTGTGGTCGCCCATCGATTCCTAGTGTCGCCACCCGGCGCTGGTTTCCGGCGTCGAGTTCGCCGGTGGCTCCCGCATGTTGGCCGCCATGCTTCACGGTGTCATCGCAACTCGCAAGCCCGAGATCGACAGATCGAGATTGGACGTTGTCCTGGTTTGTTTTGGAGCGGTTGGTTTGTTGGCTCCCGTCTCGTGTGGACTGGACTGCACTTTGCTGGACCACCAATCAGGACACGACCACGCCTCCTCAACTCCCAACGGCCAGGACGACTCAGGCATTGTCTGCACTTGCTGTGAAGCCGAGCAGGCATTGCTACGGTCGTGGCCAGTCTTGTTACCGGTCGTCACCGGAGCTAAGGATGGAGCATGGCGGTGCTCGCCGGAGCAGCAAACTAAGGCCGCCAATGCTACCATGGGTATCCGCGTTGGCGCATGTTGGAATTATGCCCTAGAGGCAATAATAAAGATGTTATTATTATAATTCTTGTTCATGATAAAGTTTATATTCCATGCTAGAATTGTATTAAGCGGAAACTTTAATACTTGTGTGGTTTGTGAACAACACCGTGTCCCTAGTATGCCTCTATGGACTAGCTCATTGGTTAATGATGGTTAAGGTTTCCTAACCATAGACATGAGTTGTCGATTAATAATGAGATCATATCATTGGAAGAATGATATGATGGACAGACCCAAACTAAGCGAAGCAATTAGATCGTGTCATCGTGTTCATCTTTGCGAAGCTTTTCTTATATCAAATATTGTATTCCTTAGACCATGAGATAATGCAACTCCCTGGTATCGGATGAAAGCTTTGAGGTCATCAAACATCATCCTATGAGAGGGTGATCATAAAGGTGTCTCTCAGGTGATCGGAAAGTACCTGTTGGGTTGTATGTATCGAGATGGGATTTGTCCCTCCCAAGTCGGAGATATACTTGGGCCCACTCGGTAATCGATATCAACATCGCTTGCAAGCATGTGGTTAAGGAGTTAATCACAAAGTGATATCGGATTACGAACGAGTAAAGTACTTGTTGTGAGCGAGATTGAACTAGGTATGATGCATCGACGATCAAATCTCGGGCAAGTAAAATATCGCGAGACGAAGGGAATATAAATATGGGATTGATTGAATCCTGGCATCGTGGTTCATCCGATATGATCATCGATGAATGTGTCGGAGTCAATATGGGTTTCTAGACCCCGCTATTGATTATTGATATAAGATCATGTCTGCATATTCTCGAACCCGAAGGGTCACACACTTAACGTGTCTCGACGCTAGGATAGATTGGATAATTGGTTTATGAGTTTTTGTTCGGAGTCTTGGATGGGATCCGGGACATCACGAGAGGTTCCGGAATGGTCCAGAGAATAAGATTCATATAAGGCAATGCAGTTTTTGGAGTTCGGAATTGTTTCGGGTTAATCGGTATTGTACCGGAAGCTTCTAGAACCTTCCGGAGTGGGACCAACGTGGCCCCACTTGTTGGGAGGGGGCGTGGGCCTACGAGGGAGTGCCCTGGCCGCATTGGGTCAGGGGCACAAGGCCCCATAGGCCCAGCCGGCCAAAACCCTAGGGAAACCTTCTAGAAGGAGGGGGAAAACTGATGGTTTTCAGGCCTGATCACACACGCGATTCACCTGGAGAAACACATGATCGGACTCTGTTATGAACACACCCGTGGAGAACCACGAACACACGACAGAGACAGAGAGATTTTGGCGACGCGCTTAGCTGCGTCTTTTCTGTTATGCTTGCTTTTATTCTTCTGTCCGGGGAAAGACAACCACTAGCCCCTGAAGATGCGCCATGATCCAATCTCAAACGCGCCATCCCACGTTCTGGATCATGGCCCGCTTCTCTCGCCTAGCTACTTGGTCGCAACGTGGACTGCGCATGCTTCTGACCGTTTACAACAAACTACGACTCGAAACTAAACAGAGCAAGCTAGCTGCCTTATTGGGTGCAACAAGATCTAACTCCAACACTCACCTCCTTAGGCTTGCGGCACCTTTCTTCACCAGGGTCATCCCAATCTTCTCTCGCATCTCCATGAACTTGAGCTTTGCAAGAGGCTTGGTCAGGATATCTGCTAGCTGATCGTTGGTGCCAACGTATTCCACAGCCACCACGCCTTCTTCCACTTTCTCCCTAATGAAATGGTACCTTGTGTCGATGTGTTTACTTCTATCATGAAACACAGGGTTTTTGCAGAGTGCAATG
Source organism: Avena insularis (assembly GCA_023614405.1). Taxonomy (NCBI): domain Eukaryota; kingdom Viridiplantae; phylum Streptophyta; class Magnoliopsida; order Poales; family Poaceae; genus Avena; species Avena insularis. The sequence continues at coordinate 625,631 of JAJUPC010000076.1, forward strand.
GCTGACTGATTGTCAATGTTCAGTATCACTTGTTCAAAATCAAGATCCACCAGTTCTGCCAACAAACGACCAAGCCAAATTCCCTGACACGCTGCAGCGGTAGCGGCAATATATTCAGCTTCACAAGATGATAGTGCCACAACCTTTTGCTTCTGAGACACCCAGCTTACTGGGCTTGATCCGAGATAGAAAACAACTCCTGTTGTACTCTTCCGATCATCTACATCTCTAGCCATGTCACTGTCACTAAATCCGCATAACTGCAAGTTCTTTGTCCCTCATTTCTGATACTTAATTCCTAGATTCAGTGTGCCACTCACATATCTGAGAATATGCTTTACTGCAGACAAGTGTTCACTTGTAGGATTCTCCATGTACCTGTTCACTATCCCCACTGAGTAAGTGATGTCAGGTCTAGTATGAATGAGATATCTGAGGCTCCCCACAATACTCCTGTACTGTGTGGTATCTACAGCTGGACATTTACTGTCTTTGCTGAGATGCAGCCTTGCCTCCATTGGAGTTTGGACTGAATTACAGTCCTTCACCCCACTCTTCTCTAGCAACTTTGCAGCATAGCTTGACTGACAGAGAGAGATTCCATTTGCTGATTGTGTCACTTCGATTCCAAGATAATAGTTCAGAAGACCCAAGTCACTCATACTAAACATGGACTTCATCTGGTCTTTGAACTGAATAATGGTTTGGACACTTGTCCCAGTCACTATCAGATCATCAACATACACACCAACTAGCAAACTCTCTTCATTTGTGTTCCTTTTGTATACTGCATGCTCCAAGGGACACTTCACAAAACCAAGATCAGTGAGGGTCTTGTCCAGCTTTACATTCCATGCTCTTGGAGCCTGTCTCAACCCATACAATGCCTTTTGTAATTTGAGGACCTTGTTGTCTTGTCCTACCTTGACAAAACCTGGTGGCTGAGACACATACACATTCTCATGCAGCTCCCCATTTAGAATGCTGATTTAACATCCAAATGATGTACTTCCCACCCCATCTGTGCAGCAACTGCTAGAAACAATCTCACTGTCTCCATTTTTGCTACAGGGGCATACACCTCCTCAAAGTCGATGCCTTGATGCTGGACATACCCTTTTGCCACCAACCTGGCTTTGTACTTCACAATATTTCCTTCAGAGTCCTTTTTAATTTTATAGACCCATTTGAGCCCAATTGGCTTCTGTCCTGGTGGTAATGGAGCAATTTCCCATGTCCCATTTGCTTCAATGGAGTCGAGCTCTTCCATAATTGCTCTTCTCCAATGTTCTTCTGCATTTGCCTCTTCAAATGTGCTAGGTTCCTCCATTCCCGGAAGACAGAGTGCAGAGCTGGCCTCGACCTCCTCAGTTTCATCCATCAGATGCTCTATCAACCGATATCGCCGAGGACCTTCTTCTGAGGGTTGTGATGCGTTACTAGGTGGCATCACGAAGTATCTGCAGGAGGGTGTTTCAGATCCTGTTTCTGCAGTGGTGATGGGCGTCATGGCAGACTTCGTTGCCGCGGTAGGCGACTGCTCTGTCGCGGTAGATTTTGGTGCCGTGATAGCAGGTTGCACCTGCACCTCCTGATGCAAGTCCTCGTAATGTACAGTGAAGATGTCTGAGGAGACCTGCTTACATGGTTCTGCCCTGGCATTCCACTCCCACCGCTTGTCCTCTTCGAACACCACATCCCTTGAAACATGAAACCTTTTAGTTTTAGGGTCATACATCTTGTAGGCTTTACTGTCAGGTTCATAGCCGATGAAAACCATGACAGTGCTTCTGTCAGCAAGCTTTGGGAGATGTACGCCGACCTTCTTGACATAGCCTAAGCAACCAAACACTTTCAAATAGTGCACATCTGGCTTGACACCATATATGACTTCATACGGTGTTTTTCCCTTTACAGCCTTAGTAGGAGCCCTGATCAATAGGAAGACAGAGGTTGCAACTGCTTCTCCCCAGAAGATTCCTGGCAGACTTTTGCTCTTCAACAGACTTCTTGCCATGCTCACCACTGTTTGGTTTCGCCTCTCGACTACTCCATTCTGCTGGGGTGAGTAAGGTGCAGTGAGGAAGTGACTAATACCAGCTGCATCACAGAAACTCCCAAATTCTCTTGAGGTGAATTCCCCTCCCCTGTCTGTTCTGATGGCTTTAACTGTCAGGCTCAGTTGTTTCTCAGTTGAGTTCTTGATCTTGATTAGTGCAGTGAGTGCCTCATTCTTGCTCTTGATAAGCACCACCCACATGTATCTGGAACAGTCATCCACCACTAACAGGAAGTACTTTTTCCCACTGAAAGTTTCTGGTGAAATTGGGCCACACAAGTCACCATGTATCAGTTCTAGTGGGTCACTGGCTCGAAATTCTGTGGCTGCAGGAAATGGTGCACGACGATGTTTTGCTATCATGCAGCCGTCACAAACCTGGTTGACATGATCCAGGCGTGGGAGTCCTCTCACCATGTCCTTCTCTGACAGCATGCGGAGTGAATGAAAGTTGATGTGGCCATACCTCGCATGCCACACCCATGGGGCCTCTGCGGTTCTAGCTAGGAGACACTCAGGCGTTGCTGGTTCAATCTTCAGCATATACAGCCTGTTCCTGCTCCTTTTGACTCTGGCCAGAACCTTCTTCTCGCGATCCCACACTGTCATCACGCCGCTATCAGCAGCATACTTGCAACCATTCTCATCGAGCTATCCTAGGCTGACTATGTTGCTCTTCAGTTTGGGAATGTGATACACTTCTGTCAGTACTCTGTGCTCGCCAGATTCTGCAGCGAACAGCACTGACCCTCGCCCTTCGATTCTAACTAAGGAGCCATCCCCAAACTTCACCGAACCTTTAACAGTTCTGTCTAGTTCAGTGAATTTGTCTTCACACCCAGTCATGTGATTGCTTGCTCCAGTATCCAAGTACCAAAGTTTGTTCTGCTCCCCTGACAGCTTGGGCAGTACCTTCTCTTCGTGCAGTAACACTGTGTCAGCCTGAAATTCGGCGGTGTGAACCACCTCACAAACCTCTGTCATTAGCAGTGTGGAATCCTCTTCTTCCTCCTGCACCAGGTTAGCCTACTGTTTTTTGGGTGGCTCGGGACAATCAGAGGCAAAGTGTCATGTCTCATTGCAGTTGAAACACCTTACTTTTGTGATATCAAACTTACGATGTTTTTTCTTCTTGCCTTTGTCCTTGCCACCGTTCTTCGCAGTTGGGCCGTGTTCATCAGCTCGGCCGCCGCCCTTCTTGCCGCTGCCAGAGCTCCCCGCACCATCGGGAAGTTTCTTGCCCTTCATGAGCTGCTCCAGGGCGCGCGTGATGAGCATCAGTTGCTCGTTGTTTCCACCACGATCGCGATCGCGGCGCCACGATCGCGATCGCGGCGCCGGTTGTTCTGCTTGTACGCGGCGAGGCGCCCGACGGCCTCCTCCACCGACATGGTGGAGAGATCGCCCCATTGCTCAATGGTGTTGACGATGTCGGCGAAGCGCCCCATTGCTCGATCACCTCCTCGTCGCTGATCTTCTCACCGAGAGACTCGATCTCAGCTGCGAGGGCGGTGATTTTTTGTGTGAACACAGTAACAGACTCACCGTCATCCATCTACATGCGATCCATTTGCCGCTTTAGCTGCTTCAGACGAGCCTTCCTGACGCGGTCCTCGCCGACGCGCATGCACCGGATGGCTTCCCAAGCCTCACGGGCGGTCGTGTACCCGGCGATAGCCATCATCACCGAGTCTGGCACCGACTGTGAGAGCGCCGCGAATGCGCCCTCATCCTTCTGCTCGTCGTACTCGCCGTCGCCTTCGACCGCGGACCAGACGCCGAGTGGCCGCACGATGATATTCATCTTTACGACCCACAGATTGTAGTTAGTCTTCGACAGCATCGGGTACTGGACGGGGACGTTCGTCGCCCTCATGGGCACCCGCGTGGCGAGAGCGCGGTCATCTGCACCGCTGCTACCGCCCACCTCCGTTCTTCTGGTACCGCCCGAACTCGCTGGCCTCCTGCCAGGAGTGACGTAGGGGGGGGTCAAATCTTCCTCCCCTTCCCGCCGCCGGTGTCCTGTCACCCATTGGTGATCACCGCCGCCTCACGAACGCCTCCAAAATCTAGAACCCTAAGGCTCTGATACCAAATGATGGTTTTCAGGCCTGATCACACACGCGATTCACCTGGAAAAACACACGATCGGACTCTGTTATGAACACACCCGTGGAGAACCACGAACACACGACAGAGACAGAGAGATTTTGGCGACACGCTTAGCTGCGTCTTTTCTGTTGTGCTTGCTTTTATTCTTCTGTCCGGGGAAAGACAACCACTAGCCCCTGAAGATGCGCCATGATCCAATCTCAAACGCGCCATCCCACGTTCTGGATCATGGCCCGCTTCTCTCGCCTAGCTACTTGGTCGCAACATGGACTGCGCACGCTTCTGACCGTTTACAACAAACTACGACTGAAAACTAAACAGAGCAAGCTAGCTGCCTTATTGGGTGCAACAAGATCTAACTCCAACAAAAACTTGCCCCCCACTCCAACCCTTGGGGCCGCCGCCCTAGGGCTTGGAGGAGGGGCCAAGGGGGCTGGCCAGCCCCCTATATATAGAGGGTAGGGGTGTTGGAATTATGCCCTAGAGGCAATAGTAAAGATGTTATTATTATAATTCTTGTTCATGATAATGTTTATATTCCATGCTAGAATTGTATTAAGCGGAAACTTTAATACTTGTGTGGTTTGTAAACAACACCGTGTCCCTAGTACGCCTCTATGGACTAGCTCATTGATTAATGATGGTTAAGGTTTCCTAACCATGGACATGAGTTGTCGATTAATAATGAGATCATATCATTGGGAGAATGATGTGATGGACAGACCCAAACTAAGCGAAGCAATTAGATCGTGTCATCGTGTTCATCTTTGCGAAGCTTTTCTTATGTCAAATATTGTATTCCTTAGACCATGAGATAATACAACTCCCTGGTATCAGAAGAAAGCTTTGAGGTCATCAAACGTCATCCTATGAGAGGGTGATCATAAAGGTGTCTCTCAGGTGATCGGAAAGTACCTGTTGGGTTGTATGTATCGAGATGGGATTTGTCCCTCCCAAGTCGGAGAGATATACTTCGGGCCCACTCGGTAATCGATATCAACACCGCTTGCAAGCATGTGGTTAAGGAGTTAATCACAAAGTGATATCGGATTACGGAACGAGTAAAGTACTTGCTGTGAACGAGATTGAACTAGGTATGACCACATCGACGATCGAATCTCGCAAGTAAAATATCGCGAGACGAAGGGAATATATATATGGGATTGATTGAATCCTGGCATCGTGGTTCATCCGATATGATCATCGATGAATGTGTGGGAGTCAATATGGGTTTCTAGACCCCGCTGTTGATTATTGATAGAAGATCATGTCTGTATATTCTCGAACCCGAAGGGTCACACACTTAACGTGTCTCGACGCTAGGATAGATTGGATGATTGGTTTATGAGTTTTTGTTCGGAGTCTCGGATGGGATCCGGGACATCACGAGAGGTTCCGGAATGGTCTGGAGAATAAGATTCATATAAGGCAGTGCAGTTTTTGGAGTTCGGAATTGTTCCGGGTTAATCGGTATTGTACCAGAAGCTTCTAGAACCTTCCGGAAGGGGACCAACGTGGCCCCACCTTCCGGGAGGGGTCATGGGCCTATGAGAGAGTTCCCTGGCCGCTTTGGGCCAGGGGCACAAGGCCCCATAGGGCCCAGTCGACCAAGAGGGGATAAACCCTAGATTGGACCTTCTAGAAGGGGGGGTTCCTTGCCCCCCACTCTTCCTCCTTTGGCCACCGGCCTTGGGTTGGGGAGGGGCTAGGGCTGCCGCCCACCCCTCTATATAAAGAGGGCTGGGGGCGCACCACCCCCCACACACCTTCCCCTCAAGCCAGTCGCCCTGCTGCCCTCCTCTCTCTCTCCCTCCCGACTGCGTGTAGGTGAAGCCCTGCTGCAGAAACTCTCCACCAATTGCACCGCGCCGTCGCGTTGTAGATCCAACCCATCTATCCACCATACTTGCTGGACCAAGGAAGGAGGAGACGTCGAGGTGCTGCATGTGTGCATCTCACGGAGGCATCGCCACTTGTGGTGCTAGATCGGATTGGATCGCGAGGAGGAGAAGTGAGTACGACTACATCACCCACGCCCGATTTAACGCTCACAGCGAATCTTCAAGGGTATGAAGATCTAATCCAATCTCTCTCGTTGTTTGCATCTCCTAGATTAGATCTTGGCTTCCCTCTGTTCGCTTCCGTAGAAAATTTTGATTTACTATGCCGTGAAACCCATCAGTGGTATCAAAGCTAGATCTATGCATAGATGTGTTTCACGAGTAGAACACAACATGGTTGTTGCGGGCATTGATGTTTTCTGTTGCAAGCCTCTTGTTTGTGTTCTTCTTATGATGCGGGATAGTGAGATTGAAGCGGTCCAGGCCAACCTTACGCGACGTCGTCATGAGACCGGCTCGACTTGACGTGTGGCTTGTTCCACACATGCGGCTGGTGGATGCCTGTTTCTCTCACTATAGTTGTCATGGGTTTAACACCGGAGTTTGGCAACCATAATATCACCGTTGTGGCTTTCCATTGGTAAGAATCGTTCTTAGCTTGCCACTCCCATAAGCCACGTAAAACATGCAACAACAAAGTAGAGGCGTCTAACTTGTTTTTGCAGGGAGTGTTTTCTGTGATATGGTATGGCCCAAGATGTGATGTGTATATTGTATGCGATGATCATGTTTTGTAATATTTCAAGACTTGCATGTCGATGAGTACACAACCGGCAGGATCCATATGGTTGTCTTTATAATTGTGTATGACCTACGAGTCAACTTCTTATACGCCATGTAATAGCTTTACTTTATCGCTAAGTAGTTAGCAATAGTTGTAGTTGCTATTCATGGTGGAGGCAATCATGGTGGAGTGATGGAGATCATGCCGGCACGCATAAGATGGAGATCATTGCGCGAAGATTGGCTATACCATGTCACATAAAGTTATATGCATGTGATGTTTATCCCTTTATGTATCTTATGATGCTTAGATCACGACGATAGCATTATAAGATGATTCCTCACTTAAAGATCAAGATAAAACTGTGTTCTCCCCATGTATGCACCGTTGCGAAAGTTCGTCGTGTCCAAGCATAACGTGATGATCGGGTGCTATAGACTCTACGCTCACATACAACGGGTGCAAGCCAGTTTTGCACACGCGGAAATACTTGGGTTTGACTTGACGAGCCTAGCATGTACAGACATGGCCTCGGAACACATGAACCAAAAGGTTAAGCATGAGTCATATGAATGATATGATCGACACTTCGTTGTCCACCATTGAAACCACATCTCTTCTCGTGATGATCGGATTAGGTGTGGTGAATTTGGATCATGTTCACTAAACAACTTGAGGGATGTTGAATTTAGTGGGAGTTCATCTAGTAATTTGATTAAGTTGAACTATTTATCATGAACATAGTCTAAATTGTACTTGCAAATACTGTAGATCAAATGGCTAAGTCCAACTTCAACTTCAACGTTTTTGCTGAGATAGAAAAGCTTAGAAACAATGGGTCTAACTTCACCATATGGTTCCGCAATCTGAGAATCATTCTCTCTGGCGGTCAAAAGGACTATGTCCTTGAGAAAGCGTTAGGTAACCCCCCGCAATCGCTACCGGCTGATGAAAAAGTTGTTTATCAGTCGCGCAAGGATGATTATGATTTGATTAAGATCGCCATGTTGTTTGCTATGGAATCGGATCTTCAAAATCGTTTTGAGGAGTTCGCCGGGCCCTTTGAGATTTTTTAGGAACTGAAAACCATGTTTCAGACTCAGGCCCGTTCTGAGAGATATGAGATCTCTAAGAAATTCTTTAACTGCAAGATGGAGGAAGGGAGTTTTGTTAGTGAGCACGCCATTAAGATGTCGGGCTACACTCAACGCCTTGAGCAACTGGATCAAGATTCCGGAGGAGCTCAAGATTGACAGGTTCTGCAATCACTCCTCCCGGCTACAAAAGTTTTGTAGTGACTCACAATAAGATTGGTTCCAGCGACACGATCACCGAGCTCTTCGCAAAGCTGAAGGCTGCGAGGTGGACATCAAAAGGATAATCATGTGTTGATGGTCAACAAGCCCTCCTTTAAGAAAGGTAAAGGTGCAAAGAAGCCCTTCAAGAAAGGCGGCGGCAAGCTGCGTCCTCGCCGAGAAGAAGCTCAAGTCTGGTCCTAAGCCGACATCGAGTGCTTCTATTGCAAGGACAAGGGTCCTTTGCGCACTGTCCAAGTACTTAGCGGACAAGAAGGCTGGCACCATCAAAGGTATATTTGATATACATGTTATTGATGTTTTCCTTACTAGCCCTCGTTGTAGTGCACGGGTATTTGATCTTGGTTCGGGCTAATATTTGTAACTCGAAACACGAGCTACGGAATAGACGACGGCTTGTGAGGGATGAGGTGACGATGCGCGCTGGCAACGGATCAAGAGTTGATGTGATGGCCGTCGGCACGCTCTCCTTAGTTTTACCTTGATTAGTTTTAAACCTTAATAAATGTTATTATGTGCCCGTTGAGCATGAACATTATTTCGATCGTGTTTATTGCAAGACGGTTATTCATTTAAATCAGAGAATAATGGTTGTTCTATTTATATGAGTAACATCTTTTATGGTCATGCACCTGCTATGAATGGTTTATTTCTTCTGAATCTCGAAAGGGATGAAACACACATCCATAATATTGAGGCTAAGAGATGCAAAGTAGATAGTGATAATACTACTTATTTGTGGCACTGTCGTCTAGGTCATATTGGTGTAAAGCGCATGAAGAAACTCCATTCTGATGGACTTTTGGAGTCTCTTGATTTTGAATCATTTGACACATGCGAACCATGCCTCATGGGCAAGATGATCAAAACCCCGTTCTCCGGAATGATGGAGCGAGCAACGGACTTGTTGGAAATCATACATACCGATGTGTGCGGACCGATGAGTGTTTTGACGCGCGGTGGATATCGCTATTTTCTCACTTTTACCGATGACTTAAGTAGATATGGGTATATCTATTTAATGAAACATAAATCTGAAACATTTGAAAAGTTCAAAGAATTTCAGAATGAAGTGGAGAACCATCGTAATAGAAAGATTAAGTTTCTACGATCCGATCGTGGAGGCGAATATTTGAGTTATGATTTTCTCACGCATCTTAAAGCAAGCGGAATTGCTTCGCAACTCACGCCACCCGGAACACCACAGCGCAATGGTGTGTTCGAACCATGAATCGAACTCTATTAGATATGGTCCGATCGATGATGTCTCTTACTGATTTTCCGTTATCATTTTGGGGTTATGCATTAGAAACCGCTGCATTCACTTTAAATAGGGCACCATCTAAATCCATTGAGACGACACCGTATGAACTGTGGTTTGGTGCTAAACCTAAGTTGTCGTTTCTTAAAGTTTGGGGATGCGGCTTCGTCAAGAAGTTGATGCGGACAAGCTCGAACCCAAAGCGGAGAAATGCATCTTCATAGGATACCCTAAGGAAACTATTGGGTATACCTTCTATCACGTAACAAGGCAAAGTGTTTGTCGTGAAGAACGGTTCCTTTCTTGAGAAGGAGTTTCTCTTGAAAGAAGTGAGTGGGAGGAAAGTAGAGCTAGACGAGGTTATTGAACCTTCTCTTGAGTTGGACAAGAGCGCAGACCTGAAATTGTTCAGGTCACCGCACCAACAATAGAGGAAGCTAATGACAAGGATCATGAAGCTTCGGACGATGCTGCTACTGAACGTCGCAGGTCGACAAGGTCGCGTGCCCCTCCTGAGTGGTACGGCAACCCTGTCTTAACTGTCTTGTTAGTAGATGACAGTGAGCCTAGACTCTGAGAAATGGCTAGAAGCCATGAAATCCGAATTGAGACCCATGAGCGCATACCGAGTATGGACTTTGGTGGACCCTCCTAACGACCGAAAGGCCGTTGAGTGCAAATGGATTTTCAAGAAGAAAACAGACACGGATGGTAATGTTACCGTCTATAAAGCACGACTTGTCGCGAAAGGTTTTCGACAAGTTCAAGGTGTTGACTACGATGAGACTTTCTCTCCCGTAGCGATGTTTAAGTCTATTCGGATTTTATTAGCAATTGCTGCGTTTCATGATTATGAAATTTGGCAGATGGATGTCAAGACTGCGTTACTCAATGGCAACATTGATGAAGAGTTGTATATGATGCAACCCGAAGGTTTTGTCGATCCTAAGGATGCTGATAAAGTATGCAAACTTCAGCGTTCCATTTATGGACCGAAGCAAGCATCTCGGAGTTGGAACCTTCGTTTTGATCAAGTAATCAAGAGCTTTGGATTTGTTCCAAATTGCTACGAAGCTTGTATCTACAAGAAAGTGAGTGGGATCTCGGTGACATTTCTGGTACTATATGTGGATGACATATTGATTATTGGAAATGACATTAACATGCTTAACGATGTGAAGAGTTAGTTGAACAAATGTTTTTCAATGAAAGACCTAGGTGAAGCTGCTTATATATTGGGTATCAAGATCTATAGAGATAGACAAAGACGCCTGATAGCTTTATGCCAGAGTACATACCTAGACAAAGTTCTGAAAAGGTTCAGAATGGATAAGGCAAAGAAAGGTTCAGTGCCTATGTTGTCAGGTAAGATATTGAGCAAGGCTCAGTGTCCAGCTACGGTAAATGATAGGGAAGCTATGAGCAAAGTGCCTTATGCCTCGGCCATAGGTTCTATCATGTATGCCATGCTGTGTACTAGACCGGATGTGTCCAATGCTCTTAGTTTGACGAGCAGATACCAAAGTGATCCAGGAGTGGAACACTGGACAACCGTGAAGAACATCCTAAAGTACCTAAATAGAACTAAAGAAATGTTCTTAGTCTATGGAGGTGGTGAACAGCTCGTCGTAAAGGGTTACGTCGACGCTAGTTTCGACACCGACAAGGATGATTCTAAATCTCAGACAGGATACGTTTATATTTTGAATGGAGGAGCTGTGAGCTGGAGAAGCTGCAAGCAAAGCGTGATCGCGGGATCTACAGTAGAAGCGGAATACATGGTCACGCAGAAGCGTCAAGTGAAGGAGTTTGGATCGTAAACTTCATCATCGAAGCTTGGCGTGGTTCCAAGTGCATTGGACCCACTGGAGATATTGTGTGACAACACTGGCGCCATAGCACTCGCTAAGGAACCAAGATATCATCCAAAGACCAAGCATATCAACGGCAAGTTTCATATAATCCGAGATTATATAGGAGATGGAGATCTGAAGATTAGCAAAGTACATCCAGATCTAAATGCCGCAGATCCATTGACTAAACCTCTTCCATGTGTAAAACATGATCAGCACCTCAGTGCCATGGGTGTGAGATTGTTGCCAAATGTAAACTAGATTATTGACTCTAGTGCAAGTGGGAGACTGTTGGAATTATGCCCTAGAGGCAATAATAAAGATGTTATTATTATAATTCTTGTTCATGATAATGTTTATATTCTATGCTAGAATTGTATTAAGCGGAAACTTTAATACTTGTGTGGTTTGTAAACAACACCGTGTCCCTAGTACGCCTCTATGGACTAGCTCATTGATTAATGATGGTTAAGGTTTCCTAACCATGGACATGAGTTGTCGATTAATAATGAGATCATAACATTGGGAAAATGATGTGATGGACAGACCCAAACTAAGCGAAGCAATTAGATCGTGTCATCGTGTTCATGTTTGCGAAGCTTTTCTTATGTCAAATATTGTATTCCTTAGACCATGAGATAATACAACTCCCTGGTATCGGAAGAAAGCTTTGAGGTAATCAAACATCATCCTATGAGAGGGTGATCATAAAGGTGTCTCTCAGGTGATTGGAAAGTACCTGTTGGGTTGTATGTATCGAGATGGGATTTGTCCCTCCCAAGTCGGAGAGATATACTTCGGGCCCACTCGGTAATCGATATCAACACCGCTTGCAAGCATGTGGTTAAGGAGTTAATCACAAAGTGATATCGGATTACGAAACGAGTAAAGTACTTGCTGTGAACGAGATTGAACTAGGTATGACGGTACCGACGATCGAATCTCGGGCAAGTAAAATATCGCGAGACGAAGGGAATATATATGGGATTGATTGAATCCTGGCATCGTGGTTCATCCGATATGATCATCGATGAATGTGTGGGAGTCAATATGGGTTTCTAGACCCCGCTGTTGATTATTGATGGAAGATCATGTCTGCATATTCTCGAACCCGAAGGGTCACACACTTAACGTGTCTCGACGCTAGGATAGATTGGATGATTTGTTTATGAGTTTTTGTTCAGAGTCTCGGATGGGATCCGGGACATCACGAGAGGTTCCGGAATGGTCCGGAGAATAAGATTCATATAAGGCAGTGCATTTTTTGGAGTTCGGAATTGTTCCGGGTTAATCGGTATTGTACCGGAAGCTTCTAGAACCTTCCGGAAGGGGACCAACGTGGCCCCACCTTCCGGGAGGGGTCATGGGCCTATGAGGGAGTGCCCTGGCCGCTTTGGGTCAGGGGCACAAGGCCCCATAGGTCCCAGCCGGCCAAGAGGGGATAAACCCTGGATTGGACCTTCTAGAAGGGGGGGGGTTCCTTGCCCCCCACTCTTCCTCCTTTGGCCGCCGGCCTTGGCTTGGGGGAGGGGATAGGGCTGCCGCCCACCCCTCTATATAAAGAGGGCTGGGGGCGCACCACCCCCCACACACCTTCCCCTCAAGCCAGTCGCCCTGCTGCCCTCCTCTCTCTCTCCCTCCCAACTGCGTGTAGGCGAAGCCCTGCTGCAGAAACTCTCCACCAATTGCACCGCGCCGTCGCGTTGTAGATCCAACCCATCTCTCTACCATACTTGCTGGACCAAGGAAGGAGGAGACGTCGAGGTGCTGCACGTGTGCATCTCATGGAGGCATCACCACTTGTGGTGCTAGGTCGGATCGGATCGCGAGGAGGAGAAGCGAGTACGACTACATCACCCACATTAAATGAGCGTTCATTGTCACGAATCTTCAAGGGTATGAAGATCTAATCCAATCTCTCTCGTTGTTTGCATCTCCTAGATTAGATCTTGGCTTCCCTCTGTTCGCTTCCGTAGAAAATTTTGATTTACTATGCCGCGAAACCCATCAAGGGGCACAGCCCTCCTCCCCCACTCCTTCAACCCTAGACGCCATACTGCTGCCCTCTAGATCTCTCTCTGCCGACTGCGCGTAGGCGGAGCCCTGCTGCAGAAACTCTACACCGCTTGCACCGCGCCGTCGCGTTGTAGATCCAATCCATCTCTCCACCCCACTTGCTGGACCGAGGAAGGAGGATACGTCAAGGTGCCGCACGTGTGCATCTCTCGGAGGCATCGCCACTTGCGGTGTTAGATCGGATCGGATCGCGAGGAGGAGAAGCGAGTACGACTACATCACCCACGTTAGTCGAGCGTTCCGGTATCTTAATCTTCAAGGGTATGAAGATCTCATCTATCCCCTCGTTGTTTGCATCTCCTTAGATTAGATCTTGGCTTTCCCGTTCGCATCCGTGAAAATTTTGATTTACTATGCGAAACCCTTGATGGTATCGAGCTAGATCTATGCGTAGATGTATTTCACGAGTAGAACGCAACATGGTTGTTGCGCGTTGGTGTTCTGTTGCAAGCCTCTTGTTTGTGTTCTTCTTATGACCACGGGATAGTGAGATCGAAGCGGTCAGGCCAACCTTACGACCTGGTTCGCGAGACCGGCTCCGCACTTGACGTGTGGCTTGTTTCCATATGCGCCGGTGGATGCAGTTTCTCTCTCACTATAGTTGTCATGGGATTTACACAGTTTGGCAACCATAATATCACCGTTGTGGCTTTCCGTAGGTAAGAATCGTTCTTAGCTTGCTACTCCCATAAGCCACGTAAAACATGCAACAACAAAGTAGAGGCGTCTAACTTGTTTTTGCAGGAGTGTTTTCTGTGATATGGTATGGCCCAAGATGTGATATGTGTGTGTCACGATGATCATGTTTTGTAATGTTTCACAACTTGCATGTCGATGAGTACACAACGGCGAGCCATATGGTTGTCTTTATAATTGTGTATGACCTGTGTCAACTTCTTATACGCCATGTAATAGTTTCACTTTATCGCTAAGTAGTTAGCAATAGTTGTAGTTACTATTCGTGGTGGAGGCAATCATTGTGGATTGATGGAGAACATGACGGCACGCACAAGATGGAGATCATTTCGCGATGATTGGCTATACCATGTCACATAAAGTTATAAGAATGTGATGTTTATCCTTTTATGTATCTTATTATGCTTAGATCGCGACAATAGCATTATAAGATGATTCCTCACTTAAAGATCAAGATAAACTGTGTTCTCCCCATGTATGCGTTGAAAGTTAAATCGTGTCCAAGCATCACATGATGATCGGGTGCTATAGACTCTACGTTCACATACAACGGGTGCAAGCCAGTTTTGCACACGCGAAAATACTTGGGTTTTACTTGACGAGCCTAGCATGTACAGACATGGCCTCGGAACACAAGAACCGAAAGGTTAAGCATGAGTCATATGAATGATATGATCGACACTTCGTTGTCCACCATTGAAACCACATATCTTCTCGTGAAGATCGGATTAGGTGTGGTGAATTTGGATCATGTTCACTAAACAACTTGAGGGATGTTGAATTTAGTGGGAGTTCATCTAGTAATTTGATTAAAAGTTGAACTAGTTATCATGAACATAGTCTAATTTGTACTTGCAAACATTGTAGATCAAATGGCTAAGTCCAACTTCAACTTCAACGTTTTTGCTGAGAAGGAAAAGCTTAAGAACAACGGGTCTAACTTCACCAATTGGTTCCGCAATCTGAGAATCATTCTCTCTGGCGGTCAAAAGGACTATGTCCTTGAGAATGCGTTAGGTGACGCCCCTGCTGCAAATGCGCCGGCTGATGAGAAAGCTGTCTATCAGTCGCGCAAAGATAATTATGGTGTGATTAAGAGCACCATGTTGTTTAGTATGGAATCGGACCTTCAAAATCGTTTTGAAGACTATCCCGGGCCCTTTGAGATTCTTGAGGAGTTGAAAACTATGTTTCAGACTCAGGCCCGTTCTGAGAGATATGAGATCTCTGAGAAATTCTTTAACTGCAAGATGGAGGAAGGGAGTTCCGTTAGTGCGCCATTAAGATGTCGGTACACTCAACATGTGAGCAAGCTGGGACGCAAGATTCCGGAGGAGCTCAAGATTGATTAATTCTGATCCTCCTTCTAGCTATAAAAGTTTTGTAGTTGCTCACAATCAGAGTTGGTTCCTTGATATGATCACCGAGCTCTTCGCTAAGATGAAAAGCGGAGGTGGCCATCAAAAGGATAATCATGTGTTGATTGCCCCCACCTTCAAGAAAAAGGGTGCAAGAAAGCCTTCAAGAAAGCGGTGACAGCGTGCCCTCTTGCCGAGAAGAAGCTCAAAAGGACCCAATGGGACCTTTAGTGCTTCTATTGCAAGGACAAGGGTCCTTTAGGCAGTTGTCCGATAGCAGACGGAAAAGGAAGACCATCAAAGGTATATTTGATATACATGCTATTGATGTTTTCCTTACTAGCCCTCGTTGTAGTGCACGAGTATTTGATCTTTCGGTTGCTAATATTTGTAACTCGAAATAGAGCTCTGAAATAGCCTGAGGATGAGGATGAGATCTTGGCGTTGGCAGCGGATCAAGAGTTGATGTGATGGGGCTCTCCTTAGTTTTACCTTGATTAGTTTTAAACTTAATAAGTGTTATTATTATGTGCGTTGAGCATGAACATTATTTATTACCGTGTTTATTGCAAGGAATGGTTATTCATTTAAATCGAGGAGAATAATGGTTGTTCTATTTATATGAGTAACATCTTTTATGGTCATGCACACCGCTATGAATGGTTTATTTCTTACGAATCTCGAAGGGATGAAACACACATCCATAATATTGAGGCTAAGAGATGCAAAGTAGATAGTGATAATACTACTTATTTGTGGCATAAATGGTCATATTGGAAGCGCGAAGAAACTCCATTACGATGGACTTTTGGAGTCTCTTGATTTTTGAATCATTTGACACATGTGAACCATGCCTCATGGGCAAGTCAAAACCCGTTCTCGGAATGATGGAAACAACGGACTTGTTGGAAATCATACATCTAGATCTATGCGGACCGATGAGTGTTTAAACCTTGCGTGGATATAAGCTATTTCTCACTTTTACCGATGACTTAAGTAGATATGGGTATATCTATTTAATGAAACATAAACCTGAAACATTTGAAAGTTCAAGGAATTTCAGAATGAAGTGGAGAACCATAACAAAAAAGTTTCTGATCCGATCATGGAGGTGAATATTTGAGTTATGATTTTCTCCGCATCTTAAAGCAATGAATCGTTTCTAACTCCGCCACCGGAACACCACATAATGGTGTGTGCGAAATCGAACCCTATTAGATACGGTCAGATTGATGATCTCTTCTTGATTTCTGTCATTTTGGGGTTATGCATTAAACCCGCTGCATTCACTTTAAATAGGGCACCATCTAAATCCAGGCGACACCGTATGTTTTGGTTGGTTGCTAAACCTAAGTTGTCATTTCTTAAAGTTTGGGGATCTGGCTTCGTCAAGAAGTTGATGCTGGACCTTTCACAACAGCGAATCGTATTCATAGGATACCCTAAGGAAACTATTGGGTATACCTTCAATCACGCAGGCAAGAAGGCAAAGTGTTTGTTGCAAGAACATATCCTTTCTTGAAAGGAGTTTCTCTCGAAAGAAGTGGGAGGAGAAGTAGAGAGGCGAGGTTGTCGAACCTTCTCTTGAGTTGAAGTAGCGCAGCACCTGAAATTGTTCAGGTCTGCTTTGCACCAACAATAGAGAAGCTAATGGCAAGGATCATGAAGCTTCTGACGACGATGCTACTTGAGCGTCATGATTCGACAAGGTCGCGTGCCCCTCTGAGTGAATGCCTTGTCTTTGGTATCTTGTTGGTAGAAGGCGTTGAACCTCGAACTATGAGGAAGCGATTATGATCCGGACTAGAAATGCTAGAGGCCATGAAATCCGGATCCATGAACCAAGTATGGACTTTGGTAGACCCTCCCTGGTGATTTTCAAGAAGAAAGCGCGGATGGTAATGTTACATAAAGCACGGCTTGTCGAAGGTTTTCGCAAGTTCAAGGTGTTGACTATGATGAGACTTTCTCCCGTGCGATGTTTAAGTCTATTGGTTTATTAGCAATTCTGCGTTTCATGATTATGAAATATGGCGGATGGATGTCGACTACGTTCCTTAATGGCAACATTGATGAAGAGTTGTATATGATGCAACTTTTGTCGATCCTAAGGATCTTTGGTAAAATATGCAAACTTCATGGACGAAGCAAGCATCTCGGAGTTGGAACCTTCGTTTTGATCAAGTGATCAAGAACTTTGATTTGTTCCAAATAGCTATGAAGCTTGCATCTACAAGAAAGTGAGTGGGGCTTCAGTGACATTTACGGTACTATATGGGATGACATAGTGATTACTGGACATGACATTAACATGCTTAACGATGTGAAGATTTATTTTAACAAATGTTTGTCAATGTAATACCAATGTGAGGCGCTTATATATTGGGCATCAAAATCTATAGAGATAGACAAAGGCGCTGATAGCTTTAAGCCAAAGTACATACTGAACAATTTACGAAAAGGTTCGAATGGATAAGGCAAAGAAAGGTTTAGTGCCTATGTTGTCGGTAGATATTGACAAGGCTCATTATCGACTGATAAATGATAGAGAATCTATGAGCAAAGTGCCATATACTGCCATATATTCTATCATGTATGCCATCTTTACTAGACCAGGATGTGTCAATGCTCTTAGTTTGGCGGCGGATACCAAAGTGATCCGAGTGGAACACTAGAGCGGTAGTGAAGAACATCCTAAAGTACCTAAATAAGACTAAAGAAATGTTCTTAGTCTATGGAGGTGGTGAACGGCTCGTCGTAAAGGGTTACGTCGACGCTAGTTTCGACAAACAAGGATGATTCTAAATCTCGCGGGATCGTTTATATTTTGAATGGAGGAGCTGTGAGCTGGAAGGCAAGCAAAGCGTGATCGCGGGATATACATGGAAACGGAATACATATGGCTGGCGAAGCGTCGGTGAAGGAGTTTGGATCAGAACATCATTGAGCTTGGCGTGGTTCAAGTGCATTGGACCACTGGAGATATTGTGTGACAACCTGGCGCCCATAACACTCGCTAAGGAACAAGATATCATCCAAAGACCATATCAGCAAGTTTCATATAATCCGAGATTATATAGCGTATGGAGATCGAAGATTAGCAAAGTACATAGCATCTGAATGTCGCAGATCCATTGACTAAACCTCTTCCACGTGTAAAACATGATCAACACCTTAGTGCCATGGGTGTGAGATTGTTGCCAAATGTAAACTAGATTATTGACTCTAGTGCAAGTGGGAGACTGTTGGAATTATGCCCTAGAGGCAATAATAAAGATGTCATTATTATAATTCTTGTTCATGATAAAGTTTATATTCCATGCTAGAATTGTATTAAGCGGAAACTTTAATACTTGTGTGGTTTGTGAACAACACCATGTCCCTAGTATGCCTCTATGGACTAGCTCATTGGTTAATGATGGTTAAGGTTTCCTAACCATAGACATGAGTTGTCGATTAATAATGAGATCATATCATTGGGAGAATGATATGATGGACAAACCCAAACTAAGCGAAGCAATTAGATCGTGCCATCGTGTTCATCTTTGCGAAGCTATTATTATGTCAAATATTGTATTCCTTAGACCATGAGAAATGCAACTCCCTGGTATCGGATGAAAGCTTTGAGGTCATCAAACGTCATCCTATGAGAGGGTGATCATAAAGGTGTCTCTCAGGTGATCGGAAAGTACCTGTTGGGTTGTATGTATCGAGATGGGATTTGTCCCTCCCAAGTCGGAGAGATATACTTCGGCCCACTCGTGTCGATATCAACACCGCTTGCAAGCATGTGGTTAAGGAGTTAATCACAAAGTGATATCGGATTACTGGAACGAGTAAAGTACTTCTGTGAACGAGATTGAACTAGGTATGACGCACCGATGATCAAATCTCTGCAAGTAAAATATCGCGAGACGAAGGAATATAAATATGGGATTGATTGAATCCGGCATCGTGGTTCATCCGATATGATCATCGATGAATGTGGAGTCAATATGGGTTTCCGACCCGCTATTGATTATTGATATAAGATCATGTCTCATATTCTCGAACCCAAGGGTCACACACTTAACGTGTCTCGATGCTAGGATAGATTGGATAATTGGTTTATGAGTTTTTGTTCGGAGTCTCGGATGGGATCCGGAACATCACGAGAGGTTTCGGAATGGTCCGGAGAATAAGATTCATATAAGGCAATGCAGTTTTTGGAGTTCGGAATTGTTTCGGGTTAATCGTTATTGTACCGGAAGCTTCTAGAACCTTCCGGAGTGGGACCAACGTGGCCGCACTTGTCGGGAGGGGGCGTGGGCCTACGAGGGAGTGCCCTGGACGCATTGGGCCAGGGGAACAAGGCCCCATAGGCCCAGCCGGCCAAAACCCTAGGGAAACCCTAGGGAAACCTTCTAGAAGGAGGGGGAAAACTTGCCCCCCACTCCAACCCTTGGGGCAGCCGCCCTAGGGCTTGGAGGAGGGGCCAAGGGGGCCAGCCAGCCACCTATATATAGAGGGCAGGGGCGCAACCCTCCTCCCCCACTCCTTCAACCCTAGACGCCATACTGCTGCCCTCCAGATCTCTCTCTCCCGACTGCACGTAGGCGGAGCCCTACTGCAGAAACTCTCCACCGCTTGCACCGCGCTGTCGCGTTGTAGATCCAATCCATCTCTCCACCCCACTTGCTGGACCGAGGAAGGAGGATACGTCGAGGTGCCGCTGAAGGGTTTCGCAGCATAGTAAATCAAAATTTTCTACGGAAGCGAACAGAGGGAAAGCCAAGATCTAATCTAGGAGATGCAAACAACGAGAGAGATTGGATTAGATCTTCATACCCTTGAAGATTCAAGACAGCGGAACGTTCATTTAACGTGGGTGATGTAGTCGTGCTCGCTTCCTCCTCGCGATCCGATCCGATCTAGCACCACAAGTGGCGGTGCCTCCGTGAGATGCACACGCAAGACTCGGCGTCTCCTCCTTCCTTGGACCAGCAAGTATGGTGGAGAGATGGATTGGATCTACAACACGACGGCGTGGTGTATTTGGTGGAGAATTTCTGCGGCAGGCTTCACCGCAAACAATGGGAGGGAGAGAGGAAGGCAAGAGGCTACTAGGGCTTGGAGGGAGATGTGTAGGGAGGCACCAGCCCTCTATATAGAGGGGGTGCGCCAGCCCTTGCCTCTCCTCCAAGCCTATCTCTAGTTTAAACGATTTAAACTCTCCCTTATCTAGAAATTCTATCTCTAGTTTAAACGAAGTTTAAACTTATCTAGAATCGGCTGGGCCCTATGGGGCCTTGTGCCCTGGCCCAATGCGCCAGGACACCCTCATAGGCCCATGCCCTCCCTAAGGTGGGACCACGTTGGCCCCTTCCGTAAGGTTCTAGAAGCTTCCGGTACAATACCGATTAATCCTAACTATTCAACTCCAAAACTGCACCGCCTTATATGAATCTTATTCTCCTGACCATTCCGAACCTCTCGTGATATCCCGGATCCCATCCGAGACTCCGAACAAAAATTCATAAACCAATTATCCAATCTATCCTAGCGCCGAGACACGTTAAGTGTGTGACCTCGGTTCGAGAATATGCGCACATGATCTTCTATCAATAATCAACAGCGGGTCTGCACCCATATTGACTCCCACACATTCATCGATGATCATATCGGATGAACCACGATGCCAGGATTCAATCAATCCCATATATATATTCCCTTCGTCTCGCGATATTTTACTTGCCCGAGATTCGATCGGTATCGTCATACCTAGTTCAATCTGCTCACAGCAAGTACTTTACTCGTTCCGTAATCCGATATCACTTTGTGATTAACTCCTTAACCACATGCTTGCAAGCGGTGTTGATATCGATCACCGAGTGGGCCCGAAGTATATCTCTCCGACTTGGGAGGGACAAATCCCATCTCGATACATACAACCCAACAGATACTTTCCGATCACCTGAGAGACACCTTTATGATCACCCTCTCATAGGATGACGTTTGATGACCTCAAAGCTTTCTTCCGATACCAGGGAGTTGCATTATCTCATGGTCTAAGGAATACAATATTTGACATAGGAAAAGCTTCGCAAAGATGAACACAATGACACGATCTAATTGCTTCGCTTAGTTTGGGTCTGTCCACCATATCATTCTCCCAATGATATGATCTCGTTATCAATTGACAACTCATGTCTATGGTTAGGAAACCTTAACCATCATTGATCAATGAGCTAGTCCATAGAGGCATACTAGGGACACGGTGTTGTTCACAAACCACACAAGTATTAAAGTTTCCGCTTAATACAATTCTAGCATGGAATATAAACTTTATCATGAACAAGAATTATAATAATAACATCTTTATTATTGCCTCTAGGGCATAATTCCAACAGTCTCCCACTTGCACTAGAGTCAATAATCTAGTTTACATTTGGCAACAATCTCACACCCATGGCACTGAGGTGCTAATCATGTTTTACACGTGGAAGAGGTTTAGTCAATGGATCTGCGACATTCAGATCTGTATGTACTTTGCTAATCTTCATATCTCCATCTGCTATATAATCTCGGATTATATGAAACTTGCGGTTGATATGCTTGGTCTTTGGAGGATATCTTGGTTCCTTAGCGAGTGCTATGGCACCAGTGTTGTCACACAATATCTCCAGTGG
This sequence comes from Avena insularis, assembly GCA_023614405.1. Classification (NCBI taxonomy): domain Eukaryota; kingdom Viridiplantae; phylum Streptophyta; class Magnoliopsida; order Poales; family Poaceae; genus Avena; species Avena insularis. The sequence continues at coordinate 647,655 of JAJUPC010000076.1, forward strand.
GTCCAATGCACTTGGAACCACGCCAAGCTCAGTGATGAAGTTCCTGATCCAAACTCCTTCACTTGACGCTCGCAAAGACCATGTATTCCGCTTCTACTGTAGATCCCGCGATCACGCTTTGCTTGCAGCTTCTCCAGCTCATAGCTCCTCCATTCAAAATATACACGAATCCTGTCTGAGATTTACAATCATCCTTGTCGGTGTTGAAACTAGCATCGACGTAACCTTTTACGACGAGCTATTCATCACCCCCATAGACTAAGAACATTTCTTTAGTCCTATTTAGGTACCTTAGGATGTTCTTCACGGCTGTCCAAAGGTTCCACTCTGGATCACTTTGATATACGCTGCCACAAACTAAGAGCATTGGACACATCCGTCTAGTACACAAGATGGCATACATGATGGAACCTATGGCCGAGGCATAAGGCACTTTGCTCATAGCTTCCTATCATTTCATCAGCTGGACACCGAGCCTTGCTCAATATCTTACTCGACAACATAGGCATTGAACCTTTCAATGCCTTATCCATTCTGAACCTTTTCGTAACCTTGTCTAGGTATGTACTTTGGCTTAAAGCTATCAAAGCGCCTTTGTCTATCTCTATAGATTTTGATCCCAATATATAAGCGGCTTCACCTAGGTCTTTCATTGAAAAACACTTGTTCAAATAACTCTTCACATCAAAGCATGTTGATGTCATTTCCAATAAGCAATATGTCATCCACATATAGTACCGTAAACGCCACCGAGCTCCCACTCACTTTCTTGTAGATGCAAGCTTCAGAGCAATTTGGAACAAATCCAAAGCTCTTGATCACTTGATCAAAACGAAGGTTCCAACTCCGAGATGCTTGCTTCATTCCATAAATTGAACGCTGAAGTTTGCATACTTTATCAGCATCATTAGGATCGACAAAACCTTCGGGGAGCATCATATACAACTCTTAATCAATGTAGCCATTGAGGAAAGCGATCTTGACATCCATTTGCCATATTTCATAATTATGAAACGCAGAAATTGCAAATAAAATCCGAATGGACTTAAACATCGCTACGGTAGAGAAAGTCTCATCTTAGTCAACACCTTGAAATTGTAGAAAACCTTTCGCAACAAGATCAGCTTTATAGACGGTAACATTACCATCCGTCCGCTTTTCTTCTTGAAGATGCATTTGCACTCAACGCCTTTCGTCGCTAGGAGGGTCCACCAAAGTCCATACTTGGTTTTCGCCATGGATCCCAATTCGGATTTCATGGCTTCTAGCCATTTCTCGAGTCCGGCTCATCATCGCCTCATAGTTCAGAGGTTCACTGTCTTCTACTAACAAGACAGTAAGACAGGTTGCCGTACCACTCAGAGGGGCACGCGACCTTGTCGACCGACGCTCAAGAGCGACATCATCCGAAGCTTCATGATCATTGTCTTTAGCTTCCTCTATTGTTGGTGCAGGCGATCGAACAATTTCAGGTGTTGCGCTACTCTCCAATTCAAGAGAAGGTTCAATAACCTCGCCTAGCTCTACTTTCCTCCCACTCACTTCTTTCGAGAGAAACTCCTTCTCAAGAAAGGAACCGCTTTCTTGCATAAACACTTTGCCTTCGGTTACGTGATAGAAGGTATACCCAATAGTTTCCTTAGGGTATCCTATGAAGACGCATTTCTCCGCTTTGGGTTCGAGCTTGTCCCAGCATCAACTTCTTGACGAAGCCAGATCCCCAAACTTTAAGAAACGACAACTTAGGTTTAACACCAAACCATAGTTCATACGGTGTCGCCTCAACGGATTTAGATGGAGCCCTATTTAAAGCGAATGCAGCGGTTTCTAATGCATAACCCCAAAATGATAACGGCAAATCAGTAAGAGACATCATCGATCGGACCATATATAACAGGTTCGATTAGGCGCTCGTACACACCATTGCGCTGTGGTGTTCGGTATGCGTGAGTTGTGAAACGATTCCACTTGCTTTGAGATGCGTGAGAAAATCATAACTCAAATATTCGCCTACGATCGGATCGTAGAAACTTAATCTTTCTACGATGGTTCTCCACTTCATTCTGAAATTCTTTGAACTTTTCAAACGTTTCAGATTTATGTTTCATTAAATAGATATACCCATATCTACTTAAGTCATCGGTAAAAGTGAGAAAATAGCGATATCCACCGTCGAAACACTCATCGGTCCGCATACATCGGTATGTATGATTTCCAACAAGTCCGCTGTTCGCTCCATCATACCGAGAACGGGTTTTGATCATCTTGCCCATAAGGCATGGTTCGCATGTGTCAAATGATTCAAAATCAAGAGACTCCAAAAGTCCATCGAATGGAGTTTCTTCATGCGCTTTACACCAATATGACCTAGACGACAAGTACAAATAAGTAGTATTATCACTATCTACTTTGCATCTCTTAGCCTCAATGTTATGGATGTGTGTTTCATCCCTTCGAGATTTAGAAGAAATAAACCATTCACAAGGGGTGCATGACCATAAAAGACGTTACTCATATAAATAGAACAACCATTATTCTCCGATTTAAATGAATAACCGCCTTGCAATAAACACGATCCAGAAATAATGTTCATGCTCAACGCAGCACATAATAACATTTATTAAGGTTTAAAACTAATCAAGGTAAAACTAAGGAGAGCGTCGACGGCCATCACATCAACTCTTGATCCGCTGCCAACGCCAAGATCGTCACCTCATCCTCACAAGCCGTCGTCTATTCCGTAGCTCTGCTTCGAGTTACAAATATTAGCAATCGAACCAAAGATCAAATACCCGTGCACTACAACGAGGGCTAGTAAGGAAAACATCAATAACATGTATATCAAATATACCTTTGATGGTGCCAGCCTTCTTGTCCGCTAAGTACTTCGGACGATTGCGCCCAAAGGACCCTTGTCCTTGCAATAGAAGCACTCTGTCCGGCTTAGGACCGCACTTGAGCTTCTTCTCGCCAGGGCAACGCGCTTGCCGCCGCCTTTCTTGAAGGGCTTCTTTGCACCTTTACCTTTCTTAAAGGAGGGCTTGTTGACCATCAACACATGATTATCCTTTTGATGTCCACCTCAGCCTTCACTTTGCGAAGAGCTCGGTGATCGATCAAGGAACCAATCGATTGTGAGTCACTACAAAACTTTTGTAGCTGGGAGGAGTGATTGCAGAACCCTGTCAATCTTGAGCTCCTCTGAATCTTGCACCAGTTGCTCAAATGTTGAGTGTAGCCCACATCTTAATGGCGTGCTCACTAACGGAACTCCTTCCTCCATCTTGCGATTAAAGAACTTCTCGAGATCTCATATCTCTCGAACGGGCCTGAGTCCAAACATGGTTTTCAGCTCCTCGAGAATCTCAAAGGGCCCGGATAGTTTTCAAAACGATTTTGAAGTTCCGGTTCCATAGCAAACAACATGGTGCTCTTAATCACACCATAATCATCTTTGCCGATCGATAGACTGCTCTCATCACCAATAGCTTGCGGGGGGTTACCTAACGCTTTCTCAAGTACATAGTCCTTTGTCCGCCAGATGTAATGATTCTTAGATTATGAACCAGCTTGGTGAAGTTAGACCCATTGTTTCTAAGCTTTTCTTTCTCAGCAAAACGTTGAAGTTGAAGTTAGACTTGGCCATGTGATCTACGATTTGCAAGTACAATTTAGACTATGTTCATGATAAATAGTTCAACTTAATCAAATTACTAGATGAACTCCCACTAAATTCAACATCCTCAAGTTGTTTAGTGAACACGATCCAAATTCACCACACCTAATCCGATCTTCACGAGAAGAGATGTGGCTTCAATGGTGGACAACGAAGCGTCGATCATATCATTCATATGACTCATGCTTAACCTTTCGGTTCATGTGTTCCGAGGCCATGTCTGTACATGCTAGGCTCACAAGTCAAACCCAAGTATTTCCGCGTGTGCAAAAGCTGGCTTGCACCCGCTGTATGAGCGAGAGTCTATAGCACCCGATCATCACGTGATGCTTGGACACGATCTTTCGCAACGGTGCATACTTGGGGAGAACATGTTTTATCTTGATCTTTATGAGGAATCATCTTATAATGCTACCGTCGATCTAAGCATGATAAGATACATAAAAGGATAAACATCACATGCATATAACTTTATGTGACATGGTATAGCCAATCTTCGCAATGATCTCCATCTTGTGCGTTCCGCATGATCTCCATCACTCCACCATGATTGCCTCCACCACGAATAGCAACTACAACTATTGCTAACTACTTAGCAATAAAGTAAAGCTATTACATGGCGTATAAGAAGTTGACTCGCAGGTCATACACAATTATAAAGACAACCATATGGTTCTGCCGTTGTGTACTCATCGACATGCAAGTCGTGAAACATTACAAAACATGATCATCGCATACAATATACACATCACATCTTGGGTCATACCATATCACGAAAACACTCCTGCAAAAACAAGTTAGACGCCTCTACTTTGTTGTTGCATGTTTTACGTGGCTTATGGGAGTAGATGCTAAGAACGATTCTTACCTACGGAAAGCCACAACGGTGATATTATGGTTGCCAAACTCCGTGTCAATCCCATGACAACTATAGTGAGAGAAACCGACATCCACCACCGCATGTATGGTACAAGCCACACGTCAAGTGCGGAGCCGGTCTCATGAACGACGTCGCGTAAGGTTGGCCTGGACCGCTTCAATCTCACTATCCCGCCATAAGAAGAACACAAACAAGAGGCTTGCAATAGAAAACATCAACGCTCGAACAACCATGTTATGCTCTACTCGTGAAACACATCTACGCATAGATCTAGCTCGATACCATCAAGGGTTTCGCAGAATATTAAATCTAAATTTTCTACGTAATCTAATAGAGGGACAGCCAAGATCTAATCTAGGAGATGCTAACAACGAGATAGATTGGATTAGATCTTCATACCCTTGTATATTCGCGACAATGAACGCTCGTTTAACGTGGGTGATGTAGTCGTACTCGCTTCTCCTCCTCGCGATCCGATCCGATCTAGCACCACAAGTGGCGGTGCCTCCGTGAGATGCACACGTGCAGCACCTCGACGTCTCCTCCTTCCTTGGACCAGCAAGTATGGTGGAGAGATGGATTGGATCTACAACACGACGGCGTGGTGTATTTGGTGGAGAATTTCTGTAGCAGGCTTCACCGCACAAATGGAGGAGGGAGAGAGAAGGGCAGGGCTACTAGGGCTTGGAGGAGATGTGTAGGGGAGGCGACCAGCCCTCTATATATAGAGGGGGGGTGTGGCCAGCCCTTGCCTCTCCTCCAAGCCTATCTCTAGTTTAAACGATTTAAACTCTCCCTTATCTAGAAATTCTATCTCTAGTTTAAACGAGTTTAAACTTATCTAGAATCGGCTGGGCCCTATGGGGTCTTGTGCCCCTGGCCCAATGCGGCCAGGACACTCCCTCATAGGCCCATGCCCCCTCCCGAAAGGTGGGACCACGTTGGCCCCCTTCCGGAAGGTTCTAGAAGCTTCCGGTACAATACCGATTAATCCGGAACTATTCCGAACTCCAAAAACTGCACTGCCTTATATGAATCTTATTCTCCGGACCATTCCGGAACCTCTCGTGATATCCCGGATCCCATCCGAGACTCCGAACAAAAATTCATAAACCAATTATCCAATCTATCCTAGCGTCAAGACACGTTAAGTGTGTGACCTGCATGGGTTCGAGAATATGCGCATATGATCTTCTATCAATAATCAACAGGGGTGCAGGCACCCATATTGACTCCCACACATTCATCGATGATCATATCGGATGAACCACGATGCCAGGATTCAATCAATCCCATATATATATTCCCTTCGTCTCGCGATATTTTACTTGCCCGAGATTCGATCATCGGTATCGTCATACCTAGTTCAATCTCGTTCACAGCAAGTACTTTACTCGTTCCGTAATCCGATCACTTTGTGATTAACTCCTTAACCACATGCTTGCAAGCGGTGTTGATATCGATCACCGAGTGGGCCCGAAGTATATCTCTCCGACTTGGGAGGGACAAATCCCATCTCGATACATACAACCTAACAGATACTTTCCGATCACCTGAGAGACAGCTTTATGATCACCCTCTCATAGGATGACGTTTGATGACCTCAAAGCTTTCTTCCGATACCAGGGAGTTGCATTATCTCATGGTCTAAGGAATACAATATTTGACATAGGAAAAGCTTCGCAAAGATGAACACAATGACACGATCTAATTGCTTCGCTTAGTTTGGGTCTGTCCACCATATCATTCTCCCAATGATATGATCTTATTATCAATTGACAACTCATGTCTATGGTTAGGAAACCTTAACCATCATTGATCAATGAGCTAGTCCATAGAGGCATACTAGGGACACGGTGTTGTTCACAAACCACACAAGTATTAAAGTTTCCGCTTAATACAATTCTAGCATGGAATATAAACTTTATCATGAACAAGAATTATAATAATAACATCTTTATTATTGCCTCTAGGGCATAATTCCAACAGCCGCACGTGTGCATCTCTCGGAGGCATCGCCACTTGCGGTGTTAGATCGGATCGGATCGCGAGGAGGAGAAGCGAGTACGACTACATCACCCATGTTCCGTCGAACGTTCCGCTGTGCGAATCTTCAAGGGTATGAAGATCTCATTTATCCCCCTCGTTGTTTGCATCTCCTTAGATTAGATCTTGGCTTTCCCCGTTCGCATCCGTAGAAAATTTTGATTTACTATGCTGCGAAACCCATCAGCGCATTGCTACCATGGATATCTGTGTTTGCTAACAAGGGGACACCGGCGGTGGAGCATTGCTACATATGCAGGCAACGCTGCCTTCGAAGGCGTCTGTTATTGCTACCCGTGGCATCCAGAGTTGCTACTTGCGGCAACAGGCCCTGCTACACACGGCAATCGAACCTGCTACATACGGCTTCTGGTTTTGCTACCTGCGACGAGCGACGCTACTATAATGACATATTTTTTTGCTACAAGTTTTTGCTCCGGCGATATCTCCAGCAAAGTCGTGTTTTGCTACATTAGCATAATTATTTTGCTATATCAGTTTTCTAAATTTGCTACAATAGCGCAAACTTCTTGCTACGAGGTTTTGCTACATCCGATTTCTATGGTTTTGCTACGAGGTCTCCGGTGAGAGTCTCCGGTGTTGTTTTCGGCAAAGTCTGTTTTGCTACATTAGAAAAACAATTGCTACAATAGCGTTGAGTTTTTGCTACAATAGCGTTGAGTTTTTGCTACACGATCTCCGGCGAGGTTTACCGGCGAAAGCCTCCGGCGAGGTCAAATATGCTATGTTAGCCTAACTTTTTTGCTACACGGTTTCCGACGAGGATTCCGGCGAAATCTCCGATGAGGTCCAATCTGTTTTTCTATTTCTAGGCCAAACCATTTTGTGCTACAGTGTAGCAAAAGCAGAGCGTATGTAGCAAAAGCGGGTCTGAGTGTAGCAAAAGCGAGATTTAAATGAACACGTGTCAGCACGAGGACCCAGGGATCAGAAGTTTTTATCCCGGGAAACGCGTAGCACTGTCCATTAGTTATTCCGTATCCAGGTGGCCAAACCGATCTTTCGTACATGTCACCTCTACAGCTAGAGACTCCCGTCATGGTGCGTGAGTGCGATGACACACTGCTCGGGGCCAGTGGGGTGCGCAAGCCAGTTGGCAATGGCTTTGACAAGTGTATGTACCATAAAATTTGGGCAATGGGCATGTACGTGTTGCTTTTCTTGTTCGTATTTATATTTATTTTATTTTCTACTATACTATTTTTTGAGAAATATTATGCTATATTTGATTTACTAAAAAGTACTTTATTATGTTTCAAAAAAATGTTTTTCACGTACCTTTATGGGTATACTCTCTCCCTCCATAAATTATTGTACTTTTAAAATTTGTCATTAGATAAATATTTTTAAATTTAACCAACTTTATTAAAAATATCATCAACATATATGACACCAAACCAGTATATTCTGGATCTACATTTAAAACTGATTCATTGACACATATTGAGTGCAGCCCCGACTCTAACCCATGGCAGGATTGTGCCACGGCCAAGGGCCTAGGCAAGGGGAGGCCCAAAATTTTTTAGCGCTAAGCAATAGTAAACAGCCCAGGCCGGAGGGGAGATCGATCGACGATGAAACTGAAAGGTCGCCCTGCCGGCTGCCGCGATCGCGAAGAGCCCAAGACGCGAACTCTCGGTCTCTCGCGACCAGCCCCTGCTGGCCTGCTCGCGAGTCGCCCAGCCACGCCACACCCTCGCCCACGCCACACGGCCACCGGCTCTTGATCTTGCACGGGCAGGACGCCGGAACCGCCGGAGCGCTCCCATCCTCGCCCCTTGTCGCCCCTGCCGCCACCGCCATCTCCTCATGGCTCCTTGCCCAACCCTCAGCCCACGGCCGCTCCTCGCCCAATTATTCATATGCTTGCTGAGCTGCGGTAGCTCGTCGCCGAATCAACAGTATGCCGCATACCGTATGCACTGGTTGGTTTCAGTTTCGTGCTGGTTGAATTGAGCTCTAGGAATTTCAAGTTATTCTTAGCGTCTGAATTGATGCTTGCCGAGGTGCTTTAATCCCTGCCTGCCCTGCTGCCCTATGTAAGTTTACGCCTACTGGCCCTAATCCCTTCTTATTAATCCTTGGTTTAATTCTTCTAATTAATCTCTCGATTCGGGTTATAATTTTGCAAGTGAAATTGGCACATATATCATCTATATATATCTAGTTATATGTACATACATATATATATATATATATATATATATATATATATTGTCATTAGGGGCCTTTTATGGATTTCGCCCAAGGGCCCCGAAAAATATAGAGCCGGCCCTGATTGAGTGTAATAAAATTTGCTACCTTTTCTAATAAGTTATTTGTATTTTTGTTACTTTGAGCTTAGGCCAAAAGATAAAAGAACACTTATTTGAAGATGAAAGGGTAGCTGTTAAAATTCTTCATGAGATGTACTATTATGCACCCTAGTAAACTTTTGTGTGAATCGTGCATCTTATTTTAACACAAAGAAAAAATAATACCAAAACATCATCTTGTTTAACTGAATGCGATGAATATTTAGTTCAAGACATACTTATATATTTTATTTCACCGCTGTTTTTTTTTGGATTTTATATGGGGTGAATGGCAGCGCATTTTCTCTCACACGACGCTTTCTCGCCACTTAGACCGGTGGTTGCAGCTCATACCAAAGACGGGCCGGGTGTAATCACTAGTAGAGATATGCTTAGTTAGTGGCGCGACCGCAGTGAGGTGTTACATCTATTTAAGTATTCTCCGTCATAATAATTGGGAAAATCATTTTATTCTCCCTCTTTAGTATTTTCAAGTATGGTTGGATTAATATTTGAAATTTGGTTTAAATAAAATACAATCTTGTTGGATAATCATGTTTATATACTCTCATATAAAGTTTTGAATCTAAATTGTGGCGGAGCTAGGGAAATGACAATCCGGATGCACGGTGGTGCCCTAACTTAAAAAACTTGTTTTAGGGGTGGCACATATGGTAAAAAATACTAGCTAATCTACATATGGTAAAAAATACTAGCTCACAACCCCGAGAAGCATGGCCGGGCCACAGGATATGTGGTACCTATGCCCCGGTACTCACCGACACATGTACACTTGAAGCTATCGTCGATGAGGATGCCCAGTGCGTCCAACATCGAGCCCCCGTACACAGGGCCAGCTCTGGGTTTTCGAAGGCCCTAGGGCGAACTCCGTGATTGGGCCTAACAGAGAAAAGGAAGTCGATCAAATTCAGCATGGATAACACTATTGTAATTCCATAAACACCAATAAATATTGGTTATCATCAAATATTGTGATAAATTTTCATGCTTCTATTCTAAACCAAGTACCATAGACGTTACGACGTACAAGAAAAGAGAAATAGCATGCTAACAAACCACTTTGTATGTCCATTTTTAGTTAGAATACGTCTTGAGTAGTAACCATATGAGTCTGCCAAATATTAGCCGGTAGAAACACAAGATTATATTCTTTTGTACTCCCTTCGATCCAATTTAATAAACTCAAATTTGTCTACATCCTGATGTATCTATCACTAAAATATGACTCTGAATCTAAACAAATTTGAATCCATTAATTTGGATCGGAGGAAGTAGATCATTTCAATCAAAATATATCTTGACATATTGTCAACAATATTACAAGTTTATCCGACTTACATGAGAACACAAAAAGAGTAGACCCGTCTAGACAATAATTTATTTCATCTGATAATTATCTCTCATCACTTTCCCCAATTCCTTTCATAGCCCGTAGCCGCGCCGCTCCGTGCCTTCTCTACGTACGTGATCAGGTCGGGTCTTGTGATTCGCTTGTGCGTGATCAGCTCGGGTCGAGAATGAAAAAATGAACGATGCGATCAAGTTGCATCCATACGGACGTGCCTGCTTAGTCGGCTGACGTGGCTGTTTCAATCGAATGGAAATATGCATGGTTTACAAACAAAAAACTGCAACCAGATGGCTCAATCAAATCTTAGAACCAAAATCCAACTGAGAAATAGCAAAACCGCAAATGTATTTCAGGACCTAGCTTAGATACTAGATAGATGGGCCTATGACGGGGCTTTTTTTTCCTATAATCAATATTTGACCCTTATTTCAGTAGTAATACGTACTGGGCATGGCCCCCTTGCTCAGCTGGGCCCTAGGCCGCCGCCCCTCTTACCCCAGGCCATAGCCGGCACTGTCTGTACATGGCTACCCTTAGTGCACACATGTTTAGCTTAACGCTCACAAATTAACTTCATATTTAATGCATGGAGGAGGTTCAAAATTTTGGTAGGACGAATTCATAGACATACATTGTTTTACTAGAACAATGTGTGTGTGTGTGGGGGGGGTGGGGGTGGGGTGGGGGGGGGGCAAATGCCCCCTTCCTCTATATTGTTTTACTAGAATCATGGCCGGGAGACCTTTCCTCCCTGCGAGCCCAACATAGGAGAGGAGGGGGAGGAGGCGGAAGAGACGAGCATCGCAATCGTGGACGAGAGGAATAATGTAGGGGAGGAGGAAGAGGAGGCGGAAGAGGAGCTTTTCTATTTGCGCCTATCGATCGACTTACACAAACACATCCGCAACAAGAGTGTTTGGACAGATGAATGGCCCGATGGCGAACGACGCCAGCACCATGCAGACCTGCCTTGGAAGCCACAAGGTAGTAGTCCAGTTTGTCCATGGATGATATCTACCTTAGTTAACCCAACACGCAGAAAAAAAAGACGTAAAAGAAACAAAATGGAAAACGACGCCCTTAAACTGTTTTGTTTTGTTTGGACTAAAACAACCAGTAGCACAAACAACACCCGTATAATTGGTATATAGTGCCAAAAAGAAAATGAAGGAAGGAAACACGGCGAGGACGCCCTGTGAGGCGAGCACCAAGTTGTAGATTTTTCTACACACGCACGATCACCGGGCCATGATCTGTCTTCCCGTGCATGTTATTTTTGGTGACAGTGGTAGCTCATTAAAGCGTGGACTGCAGACAAGCACCAGCACCCGGTCCTGCTTGTGTATCGCGCGCATGAATACCCATTGAGACAAATATCCCTTTTGAAACCATTTCCGTCCCATAATCCATCACACAATCGTATTTTGGAGCTCGACCATATATATAAATAATGTGTCAAGACGACTATTCTCACCATCTTGTGTGGAAATATGCATTATGCAGTTTTATTCACAATGGTTAATGGGATTATTATGAAAAGTTTGTCGAGCCTTAAATATGCTTGAGTTTTTTCAGTTGCTCTGTTAACTTCCATTTTTTTTCGCTAATAATCAGTAACAAAGAAAAGTTTGCTGATTGTTAATATGCAAAGGTTGTTCGGATTGAAAATATAGGTACGTTAGTGTCACGAAAAGGACATCAATCAGGGTGTTTGGTCTAGTGGTATGATTCTCGCTTCGGGTGCGAGAGGTCCCGAGTTCGATTCTCGGAACACCCCTTTTTTGTTTTTTTTTCTATTTTGTTGCACTCATGGGCCTCTCCTTCCTCCGTAGCCCAGCAAAAGCCCAACGAGAGCTCCAGCTCCACAATAGAAGAGGCATGGCGGGAAGGGGGGAAGGGAAGCGCGCCATTTTCCCCAGCTAGGGTTTCCCCCTCCCCCTTCTCCCCTCCTCTGCCCCTCGCTCCACCGCCCACGGCCCAGAAAATCCATGGCGGGGGAGACCAAGGAGCCGCAGGCCGCCGCCCAGGGGGATGGCGCCACCAACACCAAGCCTAAGACTAAGCCTGCGGCTGCCGATGCGCCGCCACCGGCGGCGGCTTTGATGGAGTCGGAGGTGGAGGAGCTCCCCAAGACCATCGTGCGGCGGCTGGTCAAGGACAAGCTCGCCCAGATCGCCGGAGGCGAAGGGGCCGAGGTGATCGTCAACAAGGACGCCATGGCCGCCTTCTCCGAGAGCGCCCGCATCTTCATCCACTACCTCTCCGCCACGTCCGTGCTTCGCTGCCACTCCCCCCATTTCGTCTCCCGGTTACTTCTTCCCCCAATTTTTCTGCTGATTCCTGCGAGTAATCCTTACGGATTTCATGTCCATGTGAAATGTCAGGCGACAAATCTGGTCAATTTTGATGGGACTGGTTGGGGGTTGTTCTGTTCTGAATCTGTATATTTTTTCAAGAACTTCAGTTAGCTAATTGCTGCAGGCAACCAACGCCGAGAGGCAGAGAGGGAACTAGTAGTACTCATTTAGAATCAGTATTACTTGGTTGCAAGTTTCTTTCTCATCGGTGTGGCCATGTTTGCAGTGCCAATGATATGTGCAAGGACGCAAAGAGGCAAACGATCAACGCCGAGGACGTCTTCAAGGCGCTCGATGAAATCGACTTCCCAGAGTTCGTGGAGCCCCTCAGGACCTCCTTGGAAGGTCAGTGTTGCTGGAGTCTCCTACGTCTCCTTTACAGTCTTTTTTTTCTTGCTCCTCTGCTCTGTCAATCAAGTATATTGTGCTATGAATAACAGTACAAATAAAGGGTGCCGTGGCTCACTACTTTAGGCAGTTGGCAAGAATCTGAGTGTATAAACACAAGGCATGAATATAATTTATTTGAGAATACAATCCCTTTTGCAATCTGTCCATATGTGTGAACACCTATTTAGAAGAAACGAACTTGTCCAGCTGTCCTCTGCTTTTAGTATATAGGTGCCTGAGTTTAGATGCTGCATCGAGAACACTGTACGCGATGGACATTGAGAAGGCTATATGAATGAACATGGATAACACTAGTATGTAATAATGCGTGCAGTTGCTCAGTGCTTTGAACTGTTAGCATGTAGAATCTGAGAGCATAAACTCTCTTTGACTGTTTGCATCCTTCTGAATGACGAATTGCTTGAATCTCAGTTTCGCTAGTTATTTAGATGCGGTCATTTTCAATACAGCATTCGGGTTTCAGGTTGCACTCAACCCTGCTTGCAGCGTGTCCATCTGTGGGAACAACTAATTTAGAAGCAACCAACTTGTCAAACCATCCTCTGGCTTTAGCAGGATTATTTTACCATTCACCTGATACAGGCTCTAACCACCTGTCTTTTTTGCCCTGTTTCTGTTTTCAGAGTTCAGAAGCAAAAATGCGGCCCGGAAGCCGGCTGCAGCCAAGAAGCAAGCTGAGAAGAAAAGGAAATTGGATGAAGAGACAGCGCCTGAAGAAGAGCAAAACGGTGCAGCTGATGATGCTGCCAACGCTGTCGAGGATTAGTTTTTGTGATAAGGCTGAATCTGTATTACTACCTTAGTGGGTGTGCTTTCTTAGCAGTATGCCCTTTATTTATGTATGGCCACGGCTCTTCGTGTAAAGACTGCTGTGTACTTCTGATCATGCTGTATAACTCATTTTTCTGTTCCAATCGTTGTGGGTTGTTGTGCTAGCTCAAATGGTGAACCTTGTCTCTGTGCTGTTAGAATTATTGCATCCTGTGAAACTTTGTTTTCGGGTTGATGTTAGCATATGAATGATTTCAGTGGAAACTGCTGTTTTTTAATGAACAGTTATCTCTACTGGAATTGCTCACTACACATCTTGTTCTGGTACTCAAAGTATACATGCTAACATGCCAATTTGTTACTGTTTGAAATTGTTAGAAATCAAAGATATGGACTATGCCGCTGCTCACGAATCAACATCTTAACTCTTAAACTTCGGTCTATTTATGCTCAGCCTGAAACTCGACTGGATAGAGTAGATATCCAATATATGCTATAAGATTGACAAGTTGCTTGGAACATGAACATTCTCAGACGGAGTAGAGAACATGAGCTGAGGACTGTCTCCTCTATTCTGGTACAGTCAGTTGTTCTTATTCCTCGGGCCTCGGCTGTGTCAAGTATAGGAGGTGTGCTTGGAGGTCAGATGCTGCATGAATACCACTATGTAAATGTAGGGTACAGTGGTCGTTGGCAAGAACAATCTTAGTCTTTGACTGTCCATAACCTTATGAACGAGGAATTGCATGCTACTCTATATAGCATTCAGATGCAGCCCCTGTTCAAACGAACATTCTGCAATCTGTCCATCTGTGGGAACATATAATTTAGAAGAAACACAATTAGTCGGATTTTTCTGCCATCCATCTGATATGCAAGCTCTGAACACCTATCATTCACGTCTGTTTCAAAGTTCAGAAATAAAAACGACGCGAAAAGCAAGCTGAGAAGAAAAGGAAACTGGATAAAGCCGCAAGAGGAGCAAAACGGCGCAGCTGATGAAGCCAACGGCGACGAGGATTAATTTTCTGACCTGGTACGGCCACACCTCTACTTGTGTATAACTCATGTTTCCGTTCCGAACACTGCGGGTTATGCTAGCTCAAATGGTGAACCTAGTACTACCTAAATTACCACATCTTAGGGTTCATGGTAGCTCATGAATAATTTTATTAGAAGCTCCTTTTTTTCTATGCATAATCTTGGTGGAGTTTTTCTGTACGAATCCTTTTGTGATACTGAAAGTTCGTGCGCAGCGTGTACAGTCACAAACAATGAAAAATATATACCACTGTGACTGCTCACGGAGACCTGCTCCGGTGCTCCACCCTTGGCAAAAATATTAAGAATGTCATAGCAACATATTCTGAATCCATGAAGTTTGAACACAGAGGATGCATATGGTGAATTGTTTAATTAACAGGACAGAGATACAACGATGATGCACAATATTTGAGTATTTGCTCATTACCTCTGGACACTACGTTCACAGTCGAGAACATCTTCAAATATTTAAAGAACTGGTAAATAAAGGACTCTGGTATTCAGTTCTCCGCAACTCATAGCGATATAAATAACAGGCGGCGACCATCAAAGAAAGTAGCCATATGAACAATAGGAGAAGTTGAATTGGCGCCAAATCATCATATGGAAAAAGGCTTTCTAAAACACTCTAAAATGCCCACGTAAAGGATGTACAATTCCATTAGCACTGAGAAAGAAAAATAGAATTGATTGGACTAACTTGATCTGCATACCCAGATAGCCCTAATGTTGCAGGTCTGCAAACAAAAAGAAGGATTTTACATGCTATGACATGTAAGCGACCAAAGAGTCCTTAGCAGCACAAGTGAAGGAAGAGGGTATTGTATTCATCATATGTTGGTCCTCCTGGTCCAGGCACATAGCCACCACAGGCATGGCTTAGCTTCTAGGTGAAATATTCTGCTAAAAATATCAGGAATTTCTGTAAAAAAGTACGTATCTCAGAAATTAATATGTGCGCACAATTCTTTACCAACAGAAAAAAGACCCTTAGTCACAGCTGATGTCGAGGTTGTTGAGTCGGATGGAGGTGCACCTACAGACTACTTGTGGCGATGCTGCTGATGTCGAGGTTGTTGAGTCACCGCTGCGAACCATGCTGACCAACCTGGAGAGGTCCAATCTAAGGAGGATCATTTCTCTTCGTGTTTGTCTTGGCCCAGTTAGCCACAAGGCTGCCAAGTCTGTTTCCAGAGTAGCAGCCTAGCAACGAACGGACTCCTCCTCCAGGGCGAAGTAATTAAATAAATCACGGTAATGAGGTTATGGGAGTAATCAGCACTGCACACAGTTTATGTGATATCAATAAAGACTCACAGCTAGACGGAGTCCGGCTGTTTCCATAAAAAAACATAGGATAGACAAATTGGATATTGTCAAAAAAGAATACAGAATACAAAATGCGGAAACCCTAGATTCAATGTCCATAGTTGTAGGTGCAGGGAAACCTTCTACGGGACCGAAAACCCTAGGCAATACACAAATATGACTGACTTCCTAATATATATATATATCAAACTAATGGAGTGGTGACGCTTGTGTTGGCCTCACGTAACATCGCTCTTCATCGTGGGTGTACCCATTGTGGAAATATTCTCCGTAAAGTCGCCAACCACTCATGACTTGGTCTATGCATATTTCCTGGCAGCAGAGGTCGAACACATGGCTATTACTTTTTGCTGTGTTGTGACCGGTTCGGGGTGCATGTTGGTCTTGCCTATATCCATCTTGGGTCTTGACAGCTTCACAGTTGAGCGTGCGGTTAGTGTGCGGTTCAAACCATAGGTCAAGTTTGTGCGCTTCGCCACTGCTTAAGGCGGTTTCGCCCTTGCACCTTGCCAGAGTTGACGCACATCTTGGTTGACGGCATTTTCAACACCAACTTGTCCAGCTTAGCCGGCTGCTTCAAGCAACGGATGAAGGGACTGCAAAACAAGTCTTTGTTGTGAATGTACAGCTCCGGCGTCCACTCGGACAGGATATGGTGGGTTTGGGTGGGGTTGGATGGCATCACTATATCAATGAGCCCTTTAGCCCTCTGGGGAAACCAGCAATAAAACGCCACCGGTGGGTTGAAGGCAACGGTCGTGAGGCTGATGTTCTCATTGAGCCTTGTCCCTCGCCCCACCTGCAGCGCCAGGGACGCGCCCTAAGAGTGCCCAGTGAGCCAGACACGGTGGTGTTTACCTGATGCGATGAGATCCTTAACCTTTTTGTAGGCGTCCTTGAAGCGTGTGGCATACTTCCCAGCCTTTACACCGATCATTATGTTAAGAATGTTGTCCTTGACGGCACGCCATTTCAAGCACATCTATCTGGGTGCCTCGGAAGGCGCGCGACGACGATGTCTGCTGGACCATGCACCTTCACGCTGGGGCCTTCGCCATCATACTTGAAGATAGCAGCATATATAGATGTCCCCATCGTCCTTGAGCGGCTCGCCGTGGAGTCTGAAGCCTGTGCCGAGGAGCGAAAGCCGGAGTGCCGTGCTGTTCTTACCCCCGCAGTAAACAGTACTAACAATAGTACGTGCCTGACAGATCCGGCGCTCGTCCTCACTAGTCCTACAGCGGCAGGATATATCCATATTGTTGGTCAGCATTATATATTATATATAGATGGTACCAAAAATATTGCATGGAGGCCGGTAATGTACAAGCGAAAATATCTTACCAGTCGGTCGCTGAGCAATTGAACACAGGTGACTCGGAAGCGGGATTCTTGCAAGCCATGTCATTAGAGACAGGCTGGCAATCTTCACATCCGTCGTCGATGGGGCTAATTTCAACCGAGACGGCCAACTCCGGCGCCTGATACCCCAGTAGATGCATGCTCAATATGAGCGATTTTGTTAGGCCGACTTGGAAAGTTATTAATCGGTCATGCTGCTACTAGCACTAGTACTATGGATACCTTACCTCAATGTTGGAACCAACTAAACCATCCACGCGCGGCACAGCCAACCCCTCGAGCCCATCAAAAAGCTGCACATGGTACACACATGTAATTGCGAGCTAATTTTAGATAACAGTATACGATATTATTATTATAATCTATTAACTCATATATTGATTATAATAAAACCAATACTATTAGGCTGACCATACTGCTAGTATCATAAGAAATATCGTACATGCCACCTTACCAAAAAATCTGATGTGGTACCATATATAGCTAATGAAATGTTGAGCCAATTTCTGCCACGTACTACAAGGAAATACTATGTACTACATACCAGATGTTCATGGTCCCAGGAGTTGCGATCGAGGTCGACTTGTGCTGGGGTGTCTAGATCTATGTAACGCTGAGCGGATGCCAACACCGAGAGGAAAACGATGAGGCAGAGATGGATCCACCCTGCTGCTAGTGAGGAGGAGGCCGCCATATTTCTGGCTGGCGATTTGCCCATCAGCTCTAGCGGAAAAGGGACCTATTTCTATGTGTTGGTATATATTGTTGATTGATGCCTCCCTCCATGTTGTATTTATATACTGTATTAAAAGCTAGGCGGCTCCAACCCGGCCGGCCGTTGACGCCATTGTCGAATAGGAGATGAGAGCTAGTAGAGCAAGTAAAAAAATCGTCAACCACACTGTCCGTTGTCCCATATTTTTTGTCTCGAATGAGGGTGGCTCTGCAATTTTTTATCGCCGTTGTTGCTAGCGAAACATAGTAGTCTCTCCGTCCAAAAATAACTGACTTGATTTTGTCTAAATTTTAAATATATCTATACAACCATGTACGCCAACATGCATGTTACTTGACTGCTTGTTCCAATGAACGCCCAGAGTGAGTAGGTACACCGCTGCAGGTTTTTCTACTGGGAGAATCTTAAACCGAAGGGTCCAGGAAATTGCCAGGCTGAACCACTATACGCTTGGATCACTATATATATAATTTTGCCCAACCAGTGCAGGTCATTCAAATTTATCCGGGTATGCCATCATGACCTGTGTTGAGAACAATATTGCGCTGTGGTCACACCATATGTCTGATCATCCTTTTATATTTATATATGATCAACTTGTACCTTAAGTTCAGTAGTTGGTTACTATCTATATATACGAATTAAAGTAAATATATTTATACCTTAGACCGTTTAATTACATGCCTAAGCTTTGTTTCTCTAAAAAAAATGTAGATTTACTTGATGTGAGAATAATCTCCATAATGCCAAGGTAGTGTCCAGGTGTGATTAATGATAGGTCATGTAATTACCTCACTTCTACCAACCAATTATTGCTAGACAGGCAATGTGAACCATTTGTTTGTATCATGGAGTGCATTGGTCCTAAGCAGGTTTACTGGTTTCATACGTTGCTTTAGTTTTTTTTAAAAGGTTCATATAGGTTGAGATCTGCTATAAAGTTAAAAAAAACTCTAGGGAAATGAGATGACACTGTTACTTCCAGTGTTAAAACGTTTGGTTTTCTTTTGAAACCTTGATAGTTTGTTTTGTAGGGTGTTAAAATATTGGAAGATCGTCATTGAGTTTGCCAAGTAGTAGTGCCTGGTTTGCCTTTTCCTGCTCGAAAGTGGCCACAATGCGTGGCCAGATGATATTACACACATTTTGTGCTTTTCGTTCTCCTTGCTGAGGTTGCGGAATTTCTTTTAACTCTCTTTTTGCTGCTAAGACCATGTTGTGTTCATCTTCCATTTGATGCTTCCGTGGAAAGTGGAAACTCCTGTAAATTTTAGTTTATATAATGCAAATTCCCGATGATATTATGTATGTTCATGTGTATTTTCTATTTTTTCTAATGTTATTTCAGATGGATTGATTGAGATTATGTCGTTGGCACATGTGTGCATTGAGATGCCTTGGTTTAATCAAAGGAAAAACGTGCTATGGGTTAGATTGTTCTCATTCAAGAATTGTTACATGAGAATCTGAAACACGTGGTTAACGTTGTATTATTGAGAAGTATACCTTTCTCTGCAGATGCATTTAGGTACAACTCTGAGGTTCCATATACATGTTGGTCTTGCTGACCAAGGATCACCCATATACTTGTTGCTCTTTCTGACGCATGGCATGAATAAAGGTCATAGTCTAGAATTTGCTAAACGGATAGAGAATAAATTACAGGATAGACCCTGCAATGAAATTGACATGGACACCACTTGTTGACAACTCTATATCATTTCCATGATTACTAGCTTCAGCATTGAAATCTCCAACAT
The DNA here is from genome assembly GCA_023614405.1 of Avena insularis. Lineage (NCBI taxonomy): Eukaryota > Viridiplantae > Streptophyta > Magnoliopsida > Poales > Poaceae > Avena > Avena insularis. The sequence goes on from JAJUPC010000076.1 coordinate 667,714, forward strand.
TTGAAGTGTGGGATCAAGAATATATAATTGGCAATCGTATATATTTAGATGTTATGTACTTGATGATATGTAATGATTCGAATTTCGTTCGATTATATATAGTCAATATACATGCATTTAATGTGTATATGAGCAACATAAGTAGCAAAAAGTATAAAGGACAACATATGTGTATATGAGCAAAAGACTTGTTAGTTATTGCCCGTAGCAACGCACGGACATTTTACTAGTAGTAGATAAAAAAGTTGCAAAATTTAGGTAGCAAGCATTTTTATATTTTATTGCACAATTAGAATATAGTTTTACAAAATGATCGTGCTAATTTCGGTCTAGAAGTGATCTCTAAATAGAAAGTTGCAATTTTTTCTAGAATTTACAATTATTATTTGATCGTTCAATTAAGAAGTGACATAAATGATTGTCGATTTAGGAGCTACAATTTCATAGTTGCTTGAAACGTGATCCATACATATATGTTTTGTGAAAAATGTACACTTTAGTATTGTTAATGCAGATTATTGATGTTTGCTCAATGGCATTTACAAACTTATGAATATACTTTGAAAATATATCACACATGATTGCTTCTAGGAAATATTTCTAAAACGACCATCATGGCCGATTAGGCCCTCTCGTTGACTTTGTCCACCATGGGACTTATTGGGCCCACTATTAGTTGTGTTCGTCACTTTAGCCAATAATTTTTAGCATGGCACCCTCGTTGATCAATTCCTAGGTACGCAACTGCTCTAACGATAGGAAACATAAACATGTTTAAGGAGGTCTACGCACATTATACCAACCGGCAAGGGATATTTCTACTGCCACATGTGACATGCATGGATGTGGCATTGTAGTGTAGGGATCGATTTCTTCATCATGTTGGGCGTTTTTACGAGTTTTCAACATGCATGTACCCTGTCATTTTTTTGTTCGTACGGATGTGAACATCCTAACTATGCAGAGACTATACCATACACTACAATGATAACTTTGATAACTTTGAGTTTATAGGAGTTGTAAGCTCCTATAAACTATACCATACTATGATAACTTTGAGTTTAGTAAATCGTCTCTTCTCAAAAAAGAATATTGAATACAAAACGGGAAACCCTAAAAACTATCTCCACAGTAGTAGGTGCAAGGAAACCTTCTACGGGATGAAAACCCTGACATGCACAAATATGACTTCCTAATATATATCAAACAAACGGACCAGTGAACTCGACAATTCTGGTACTATTGGCCCTACATAACATCGGTCTTCACGGCTCTTGTAGCCTTCTTGTCCGTGAAAGCACCCACCGTTTATCTTTGGTAGTCCATAGGAGCGGATGTTGATGCCTTCTTATGAGAATATATACATTGCTAGCATAGCACCAACACCGATGATGACCAAAGCCCGGGTGATTCTTGTTGTGATGCTGTGTTAGGTAGCGGCTTGCCTAAAGAAGTGTCGTCCTCACCCATAGCGGCAGCGTCGTCCTAATGGTCTACCAAAGTTGCCTCGTCGTGCTCCGACGTTGGCTCGTCGGGCTCTGATGTTTCCTAGTTGGCAGCGGCTTGCCTAAATAAGGGCCGTCCTCACCCACCGCGATAGTGTCTGTCTTAATGGCCTACCAAAATTGCCTCGCCGGGTTCCAAAGTTGCCTCATCGTTGACTCTGATGCTGCCTCATCAGGCTTCGATATTTTCTCGTCAGGTTGGTTCAAGAGGAAGCGAAAGTTGATCTATGAGCGAGATGCATAGATTGCTCGCCCTTATTTATGTTTGTGTGTATGTATGCACTATGGGTATGCGCGGGACAGAGGCCGCTGAACTGGTATTAAGAATTTCTATTTTGGTACAATTTTGATGTCATTTGCACCCTTTATCCATTTAATAGATCAAGCTGTTAAAAAAAAGCCCGGACAAATGGGCGGACAACGCCCAGGGTCTGTCCTCCCAAACCAACAAACTAACCGAAACGGTCAAATGACCTGTCCATTTTGCAGTGGGTTGTTGGAGATGCCGTTACATTTAGCAACTCTTTTGTTAACTTATTAGATGTATGAATTATATTTTTTTGAACCACTATTGGATGGACGGATTCATTCAAGGAATTACAAATTTACACCAGAATTTGCTTTTTGTGATAGCAATTACTAATTCAATAACTTGCCCTTTGTGGTGGTACTTATTTAAAAGGACCTCGTGCTTGCCCCGTTTAACAAATTCACTCTCTCATCGTTTAGCTAGTTGGCACACCAGCCGCAGGTCTACGTAATTGGCTTACCAAATTGGCAGCTAGCAAAAAGTAAATGTGGAATCATGAAGGTACAATCGAAAGAAATATTACTTCTTAGGCCATCATGGTTGCAACATGTGTTAGAAATAATCCAACAACATGATGTGGCCAGACTGAAACACATTCTATAACTCAAAAGGCACTGAACCGTACTCTACTTCAGTCCGAACCCCATTTCGAAATCACTCTTTCTTTAGCAGACATCCCGACTCTTGCTTTGACAGGCGCTGCAGTCACTTCACCGCTCTCTACAGGAGTTGGTTTCGGCCTAGAAGCGGACATGCTGCGAGACACACAATAAGCCGCAAAGGTGATCGCACGCCGTATCTGCCGCAGCACAAGCAGCAGTGGATTGACAGCAGCTGCCACCAGCACGTTGAAGTTGGCAATCAGGAAGAACTGCGACGCAAAATCGAGTAGCGGTTAGCACAAATTTAAGATTTAAAACAGTTGGAACTAGGCAAATCTGTAACAGACGATAATTCTCCCATTACCGCAGCGATAATGCCGAGGATGGTCAGAACAGTCTGCTTCGCGGCGTCCCAGAAGCCTCCACTGCTGAACCACCTGAACCAACCACCGCCTCCTCCTCCTCCTCCTCCTCCTCCTCCAGACCGTCCTCCGCCACCACGGGCAGCAAGACAGGGACCACCACGCCGGTCTGTTTGCCGCCTCGTTTTAGTTTCCATTCCCCATCTCTCAAAACCTGAGGCAGTCTCAGGTGCTCCAACCTGCAAGGGAATATTCAGTTGGTTTTATGTTTATACTCTTGTTGCTCTATCAGGCAGCAAGGTTAATAAACTTGGTACCGGCAGTACATTGTCATCCTAATTTGTCGAGCTACAAGATCAATGGTGTCTGATATATTAACATAGCGTTTGAACAGGAGTCTTCAACTATCAGTTAGTCACTCTAAAATTTGACAACCAGACAAGAACTATCAGCTAGCACTCATTCAGCAGGCCAAGGTTAACAGAGTAACATCAGCCAAACGTATCATCCCTAAGTTCTCAAGAATATATGAACCCAACTGAATTCGAAGGAGAGCAATGGACAGATAAATCATCAAGGAAAGCCACCCGACAGCTCTGGCTCACGAACAGATAAATCATCAGAGGGATTCTACCAACGCGCACACCTGCTTCCAGCCTCCGCCGTCGGAGAAGATGCAGTATGCGCGGCCGAGGGAGCCTAGGCTTCTCCCGCGTCCATAGAGAGCGCGGTACTGGCCGGCGGCGGAGGGCCGGAAGGCGCGGAGCCGAGGAGGAGGAGGAGGCGCGAGCGGCGGCGCCGGCGGAGGCGCGAGCGACATGGCTAATCTAATCCGCCCTGTTCGGGCCTAGGGCTGGCCCTTTGCATTCGGCAAGCTGGCTGGCCACTGGACTGGACTCCGCCCATCGTGTGCCAGATGGGCCAAGGCCCTTATAGAGAGTTCGACAACCCATTTGTCTGTAAAATTATGTTTGTAGTCATCTTGCTTGGTGAAGATGTTTCAAAGTTCAAAATGTGGTATGTTCCTATGTGTACAGGGCCCTATTTTAAATCATATGAATTTTTGGTGCTGCCCTATTTCACACCATCTATAACGGATGTCCTAAATTGCATGCCCTAAATCCATAATAAAGTGGTGCCTTAAAACAGTTTTCAGGTGCTCTACTTATATCAACCGTTGGAGATGCTCTAAACAAACAACCCGTGCCACCTCAAAGCGAAACAAAGCCTTATGCCGGTCTCACTTGATCTATCTTACCTCGAAGAGAAACCCAAATCAAACGAGATCCAGATCTTAGGATGGAGAGATTTAGTGGCAGCCGACATCCATGTCTTCCTGGAGCAGGGAGAAGAGGGTTTTGATGGTTTATGGAAGGGGAGGAGCCTGTAACATTACAAGGCTGATGCTAATACTGGCTTAGTGGTGCTTGTCACTAGGATTTTTATATTTGTAGCCTTCAAATTAATCGCATGATCATTGTAGTGCACCTGCTAGGGTGGTGCTATAGCACGGGTAGCACCATGCCTAGCCCCGCACCCTGGTTTATGGGTCCTTTGGGAACATGGGTTTCACGCATAGAAGTTAAATAGATGGTTATAGGCCCCCTTCTTTTCAGCTTCTTGGCCAGCTTTTCCCAGAAGCTACCCTCGACCAGCTTCTTCCAGAATCTCATCTTCAAAATTCGTTCAAACTTCTTAACTAGTAGTTGCAATGTCAATTTAAAAGTATAAACGATTTTGGCACATGAGATTCTGGGAGAAGTTGGTCGAGGGTAGCTTTTGGGAGAAGCTGGCCAAGAAGCTGAAAAGAAGGGGGCCATAGTCTTTTTACCTCGTTATATATTCTTAAAAATGAGAACATGGGTTTCACGCGTATAAGCTAATTACCCTTCATCTCACCTCATTAATTATATCAATCATCGGGGTCTTGGGTGCATGAAAAGTCCTTAGATTGAGGCATGAGACAACAATACAAAACATAAATCCAATATTCAATCACAACACAATATTTCTATAACATAAGATGCACATAATGTCGTGAGAATGGTCACGGCAGATGCTACCAGGGGTAGCGAGTAGTAGGATTTGGGGCAAGAGAGATCAGTCATCCGCAAAGCGAGATGAGGACCAAGGCACAAGGGTTTTACTCAGGTTCGGCCCCCTACGGGGTAAAGACCTACTCCTGCTAGATTGTATTATTGCTTGAGTACAATGGTGGCGAGCTCGGTAGCGAGTCAATGGAGTGTATGATGGAACATATAGAGAGTACCCTAGGGAGATTTTTATAGGGGTACCTTGCTAGGGTTTACAGATATACAACCGAGACAGTTAAGGACTCGGAAGATTGATCTAATCCGACTGGGCTTATCTACGCTTCTGGGCCTCCAACTTCCAGTCGCCTGATCCCTCCTTTAGTCGCGATCCAGTCGCCGTCCTGCAGGCCCACTCGCAAAGGGCCCGGGCCAGCCGGAAACATCCTGTTGGGCATACCCCATTTGGCATATCCCCATCAGTAGTCCCTGAGGCCATCATTGATTCGACATAGGTGTTCTTTGGCAGTCGGATGAAGGAAGAAATCTATTGAGTGTGTTTCCAATCGCAGCATTGGCGAGCAGTCGAATCGCAGCATTGCCGTCCAGTCAAATCGCATCATTGGCGAATGGGTCGGCGAGTCGGGTGAGTGAAGTTGGACCGTTGGCTTGGTCAAACTAGTCGTTGGGTAATCCAACGGTAATATTAGCGTAGTTACCGCGGGGTAACGACTCTTCCGAGATTGGCGGGAAGTAACCCATTTATAAGGAGAGTGACGGGGAGAGCTGCGAATCTTCCTCACATTTCTCTGACCCCGCGCGCCCTCAGTCTTCCACTCTCTCCCGATCCAGAATTTCCGGCTTGAGTGAGTCTTGATTTTATCGATGGAGCCTTCGAAGGATTGTGGGGCAAGTCCAAGTGCACCGCGACCTTGCTGAAATCCTTCCAGGAGGAGGGATTCTTTGCAAGGGAAAGTGGCGGATCCCCGCGGCTGGAGAGATGGAACCCAAGGCCTGTCCCGGAGAGTTCATCTGCTTCTTGAGCCACCTAGAGAGGGGGCTCGGCTTCCCCACGTCGGTCTTCTTTCGGCATTCTGCGTATACTGCGTGATCAAGCCCTTAGATCTGGGGCCGCACAACATCGTGCATCTTGCCATTTTTGTGGCATTCTGTGAGTGCTACCTGGGGTGTCGCCCCTACTTCCCCTTGTGGATGGATCTGTTCTATGGACGCGTCAGCCACGACGGGGCAGGCTGCCCAATCCTGGCGGCAGGCGGCGTTACCTTCCAATTGAAGACCAAGGCCCACTTCCTAGACCTCATGCTCCCGAAGAAGGCCGCCAACGAGTGGAAGAAGAGCTGGTTTTATGTGAGCGAGTCGACATAAGAAGGTGAGGTGTCGTTCCCAACATACGCTGCCGAGAGGAGCAAACCGCGCTGGCTGCTGACGACCAAGCTTCCCAACAACCAGAGGATGGTCGTGGACGAAATGCTGACGCAGATCCAGACGCTCAAGAAGGAGGGTCTGGAAACCATCAACCTATACAACTGCTAGCTCGGGGGGCGACTGGTACCGCTGGCTCGGGCGGCGACTGGTACCGCTGGCTAGTCGATCCCACTGGATGTACCAGTACACCGCTAGAGACGACGGAACGAAGGCGTACTCAGTGAACTGGGACGCCAACGACTATGCCGCCGCATTGAAGAAGATCACGGAGGCGGAGTACACCAACCCGAAGGCCGGGCTCGCCCCATACACCGCCACAGGGAAGCGCCAGGCGCCAACGGTGATGTTCTTCCCTTGATTTCGTAGTCGCAGAGGTGCAGTCGCAGTTTCTTGAAGTTGTTTGTCTTTATCATTTATTTCAGGTCTTGGAGAACTGGCTCTCTCCTGTAGATGAAGAGACCTCCAAGGAGTTTGGAGAAGATTCGGACGAGTCCTCCGGTAGCGAGGACGAGGTGGTGGAGGTCGCCGCGCCCATGGCTCAGAAGACCCGCATGCAAAAGCAGCGCGATCTTGAGGCGAGTCGGAGCCTCGAGGAGCACGACAGTGACAGAGACGACGTGCAGGAGCACAACTAGCGGCGCGTGGCCACGTCGGCGAAGACCGCGCGAAAGGTGAAGTCGCCCGCGAAGAAGAAAGCGCCGAAGGCGGCATCACTGCCTAGATCGATGTCCGCTTTCGAGTCGGATGAAGAGCCTGATGATGCGGAGACCGAGGCCTCGACAAAGATTCCGGAGGATCCTGTACTGGCGAAGGGATCAGTGGTCGAGGCCGTGGTGGAGGGCGAGATCCTGCTCGTGGTGATCCCGCCACCATTCTCGGTGGTCTCGGGCCCAGGGCTGCCATGGCCACGGAGTCGAGTCCCTCGCTGCCTAGGGGAGCGCCTGCGTCGCTTGGGCTAGAAGTGCCCACGGCCGCAACCTCGCCGTCGAAGAATCCCGCAGTGTCATTGACTTCGAGCGTGCTCGAGAGGGGCCTCACTCGAAAATTGGGCCTGGAGTTGGAGAAGCCGGCTCACATCAGCACCGGCCTGCACTACATTCCTGTCGCCAAGTAAGTCTGCATCGGGTGACGCGCAGTTGTTTTCGGGGTCGTTTGTCAAAGTACTAATCGTGTTGTTTTGCAGGACCGATGCCAAGAAGATTGGTCACCCTTCGGTGGCCAAGGTTCCGTCAGTCGCCCCTGGCGGGAAGGCTGACCCTTCCAAGAAGAGGAAGGGTGATGTAGTCGAGGCGCTAGTCAAAAGCGTGAAGAAGAAGAGGGACGACTCCGCTGCAGCAGCGGATGATCCAGTCGACGCGTCAGTCGTGGTGCCAGTCGGGGCGGCCGCTACCTTAGAGGGCGAAGCGGTCGCAAGCTCGCAGCTGGGCGAGTCGACCGCACCGGCTGGGGTGTCGGTGCCTACGTCTAGCGCCCCAACAACAATGACCGTGAAGTTCCCTCACTTCATGGCGAGAACATCTGCCGTGGTGATGGGGATGCAATCGCCTCAGGTTCCTGAAGTCACCGATGGTGACGCCGGGTAGCGAAGCGGGCGTACATCATTCGTGTTGCCGTCGGTCGATGCGATCGAACTTCACAACATGCTAGGTGCTGCCATCCAGGTATGTCCAGTCCCCAAGGATCTAGTCGCTGAATTTTAGCGGCTAGATTCTTATATCTTTTGATGTCCAGTCCCCGAGTGGCTAGTCGCAGAATTTTAGTGGCTAGGCACTTAGAACTTTTGTTGTCCAGTCCTCAAGTGGCTAGTCACTGAATTTCAGCGGCTAGGCACTTAGAATTTATGTTGTTTGCTTATGTATAGTCTTCTGTTTGTAGGGTATTCAATGGGAGTCGGCCGAACGACAAGCTGTGAAGGAACGCCTAGAGCGTGACATGCGGGCCGTGTAGGAGGCTAACCGGCAGCTGCAGGCGACTGCGGGTAATTCAACTTTGCCTTGGGGAGTGTTTTGTTTTTCTCTGCGGATTTCTCATTGTGATCTTTCGTTTAAGAGGATCTCTCCGCTACTTTTCATCATCATTATGAACGTGATTTACTCCATGTTCCATGCCACAGAAGGTGGGGGTTTGCTCTTGGACCTCAATCAGTGAGGGGTCCATCACCGTGGCTCGCTATATGTTGATGATGTGGTGGTCTTCGCCAAGCCTTTTCGGGAGGAACTTGAGGTTGTCCATGGGATCCTCTCTTGCTTCAGTGCCGCTTCTGGGCTGGTGGTGAATTATAATAAGAGTGTGTCTATTCCAATTCGGCTCTCACTACATATGGTGGAGGACTATGCTCTAGTTCTGGCCAGTCCTCTTGGAAAGTTTCCTTGCAAGTACCTCGTCCTGCCGCTATCCCTCACCAAGCTGAAGAAGGACGATATTCGGCCTTTGGTTGACAATATGGCCTTTGGTACCATTTGATATGGGATATCTTGTGGGATTGACCCTAGGGTGGCATGATCTTCACGAATTCGAGGCGGGGAGTGAGGGGAAACCTGACGAACACGATGAACGCAACACAAACACAAGATACAAATGCACACAAACACAACCCGATTAGATTTGCTCCCGTTGGTTTGAACAACCAATCCAATAGAATCCTCGGCGAGAGACCGTGAGGTAGAATCACCAAAGAAGATATCGGCAAGCGGATGATAGAATCCAAATCAAAGGAGAGAGTAGCAACCAAGTAGAATCCCAAAGGGGAGATACCTAGCACTACTAGAATCCTTGACAAGGAGAGACCAAACACTTGGGGAGGGTCTTGGTGACTTGGAGACGAACACCAAACTCCAAGGCCTTGTACAAATCATAGATTAACTATAGAGAGGGGTTCCCATCTAGGGTTAGACACAAGCCTTAATTCATATCAATTCCAACTAGATCTGAGCCACAAGGGGGCTATTTATAGTACTAGGGGCGAAGGGGTAGGTAGGAGGGAATATTCTGGGCATCAAACCCCTCACAACACGCATACTGGGCGTTCCGACAGTAAGTCCGGCGCCCCCGGAGTTGGTGCCGATATTTTCGGTGGGCGCCGGTTATTCTGGTCAGCAGCCGAAAGGGCTTACTGGAGGCGATTTGGGCGGGGAGGTAGATTTGCCGGTTTGTTCGCTAGAAGTTCCGGCCGGGCTCCCGGTTCGCCGGGCTTGGCGCTGGATGTTCCGGTGTGGATTTCGACGGTGCCGGACCTGGCACCGGAAGCCTTGTTCCGTCTTCTCTTCCATGCTTCTTGCTTCAAGGTCTCGGTTCCTAGGGTCTTCTTGTCCTCTCCTCTTGGTGTTGTGGTCGTGGGCCTAATCATAGCATTGACACTTGTCTCAAGTAGGATCTCATGCACATCATAACCAAAGGAGGGCGAGATATAGAACGAATTCAGCTTTATGGGTTTGGTTGGTGTAGCACGAGGTGGACCAATGGTGGATGCCATGTGTTGAACTACATCAACTGATCAGTCTTATAATCCCTTTTTGCCAGCTTAATATAATAACACGCAGATCTCCTGCGAGTTCTCGATTTTTTTTTCTTTTTTCAACGGACAACTCATCCTTAATTCTCAATTGATGTTCAGTGAAACAAGTGAACTAATAATGGGTTGAAGTACAACACATTTGAAATTTTCTACGGCCAAAATACGAATGAAAACTGACACGTCGCTGTGGCACATACTACTCCCTCCGTCTAAACAAATCACAGATAACTAATTTGAGATCGGAGGGGTATAAATTTTCTTACAACCAGAGGATATATTAATTTTCTATACGTTTTGCAATGCACGGTCACTTTGCTATTCCTTTTTAAACTAACCGTGTGCCGGAACGGAACGGAACATATTTCTTTTGGTTATATTTAAAATATAAAATATATTATTTTAATGTATAGTTTGAAGTGAATCTAAACACTAAAAGAATCTAGACACATTCGCTCTACAAACCTAAAACATTTAAAACGAAAGGAGTAGTAGCTTAGTTAGTACAACAGAGTCCGAGCAGAGTCCGAGCCGTTCTGGCGTTAGACGCCTAGTCGAACTCTAATAGTACAACAGAGGACCACCACACCACATATATACACAGCACCACCAAACAATCAAGATCAGCGTGCGTCAAATTGCCGTCGTTGCATCTCGCATGCATGCATGGATCAATCAATGGAGCCGCCGTGGTCTGAACTCCCAGAGGACCTCCTAGCCCTGGTCTTCGCCCGCTTCTTTTTCCCCGACGAACGTGCTCGCTTGCAGGCCGTGTGCCGTTCCTGGCGCTCGGCCGCCGCGCTCCCCCCTCCGCGGAAGCTGCCGTGGATCATGCTTCCCGTTGGGGCCTTCTTGAACCCCTCTGACCGTCTTCTGCGCCGCCTCGTCTCCTTCCCTAAAACTGCTCGCTGTTCTACCGACGACCGTGGCCCTTATGGGCGCAGATTTTTTTCCTTCCCCAAAAATCTAAGGTGCATTGGCTCTACAGACGGCTGGATCGCCGTCGACTGCCACCTGAACGACGCAGATAACAGGCACACATACCTCTTGCACAATGAGTTTTCTAGCACCACATTGTCGCTCCCCGAGCTGGACGCTGCCATTGGCCATGTTTCTGAGCTTTTTAGGATCCGCAAGGTTCTCCTACGGTCGACCACCGATGATGTCATCGCTCTCATGACCAACCACCGTAGTTGCCCCATCATCTTGACACAGCTTGGAAAGGGTGTGTGGTTGCCCACGTCGTATTCATCTCGCCTCGTCCGTATCATTGATGTTGTGTTTCTTAAAGGTAGACTTTATGGGATCACCCAGGCCGAGGATCTCATCTTCCTTGATATCGCCTCTGACGATAATGGTGTACCCACGGTTACTCGTGGTGAGTGTGTCATCGGGAAAGATTTTCATGTCTGGAGCAACGAGGAAGACTATGAGGATGAGGGTGACTATGAGGATGAGGAAGACTATGAGGATGAGGACCAGGAGGATGAGGATGCGGATGAGGGTGAGGGTGACGAGGATGATGATGATAATGATAATGATGTTGATGATGAGGATGAAGATGAAGCAGAGGTCGATGGATACACACATGACTTGCTAAAGATGACCAAGGACGACATTATTCCTGAAGCAACCCAACATATATATGTTGACGGGTCCCCACATGTGGTCAAACATGAAATTGAGACCATGTGGTACTTGATTGAGTCTCTTGGGAAGCTGCTCATGGTGAGGCGACAAGTGCTATGGCCGGATAACTTGGAGGATCTTGATGAGTTCACTCACCAGGTAGAGGTTTTTGAGGCCGACATCAGCGCAGCTATGTGGGTGCCATTGAATGGTGGGCTAGGTGGCCAGGCGCTCTTCATCAGCAGCCGGTTCTGCAAGTCTATCTCTGCTTCCAACAGGGAGATACAAAAGGATACTATGTATTTTGTTGACACAGATGACGTGTTCAATACGAGGTCCCAAACTGTGAGCTCTCTCAAGAATAGTGTTTGTTACAACATGTACCTGAGGGGAGGTGCCAAAGAGGAGCTAACATGGGTCTTTCCCCCGGAATTAGTGGCTTAGTACCGTAGTAGAATTTTCTATCACTACTGTGAGTAGACAACATCCAATAAATATGTGTTAATATATTTGATGACTCCAAACTGTATGAGGCCCACAAACAATTTTGGATGTATTCCTCTATTCTTTGCTACTACTTCACTAAAGGTAAGTCTACTGCTGTGAATGTACAACGCCTCAAGGTTAAGTGAACCGGTACATGAGGCAGGAGAGAGAGAGAGAGAGAGAGAGAGAGAGAGAGAGAGAGAGAGAGAGAGAGAGAGAATTAGGAGGGGCAGTGTGTAAAACCCTTATAGGGATCGTTCCCTCTTGCCAGCGACGTCACTGGTCCGCCTGTCTCTGGTGGCTTTGGGGCCCTAGCGGAGCACGGTCCCTCGCCGGCGGGTAGGCCTGGTCATTTTGTTTTAACTGAAAATTCGGTTCAGTTTTTCGGATTGTGTTTAGCAATTCGGATAGTAAAAATGGTAAGCGAAATATATCGGTTTATTAGTTAACCGGTAGTTTGGTTAATTGGTAATTCAGTTTGGTGCTCGATTTTTAACCGATTTGACCAAACCCGTGACGGGAAATAGTGCAACACGAATGACATACCGAGTAGTCGTGGCGCATGCTCCGGTACCTCGAGGAGAAGCGGGGCCTGGATCGTTCGGGTCCGTGCAACCCCCACGATGAGGCCACATCCGGTTAGCGGTAGGCCCATGACAAGCGTTGCGACGACTAGCTCCCTAGACCCTAGCAACGAGGGCAGATGTAGAGTTAGTTTCAATCTAGGGTTGGGGTTAGTAGAACTAGCTAAGTATCTAATTGTTTTTGTTTGAAGTGATGTCAAATGTATCCCCAAATGTTTGATCTGTATAAGTTTTTTTACATATCCAGTTTTGTACACTGTTCTGCCAGATAAACTTTTCCTACCGGATACGAATATCCAGCTTTGCCTGATCTGAGTTACTTCAGTTTATCCAGCATCTGCTAGAGAAGCTTGTAGTCACCGAACACATGACAATTTGTCCAAAAATATGAACCCAGGTGAATTTGAAGGCAAAAACTCAACAAAGGTTTGAGTATCACACCGTGGCTACTAATTAAAGGGAACGGGACCTGCTTCACACATTGAACATTCACTCACGAGATGCATGACAAATCAGTCAGTAAATGGATTCTATGATCTATCCATGCGCACCTGCTTCACACATTGAACTCACTACTTAATAAGACCTATGGTGTTCTTATTCCACTTTTTTAACAAGCTCAAATCATCAAACATAAATAAGACCATTGTTATCAACAAAGACCGACGAACATGGCATCTATCTCTAAGGGCAATCGAGAGTCGTGCGCATACAATATATCAGAGAGTCGTGCGCAATCGAGAGATGAAGATTGCAGGCCAATCCATCCCTAAGGGCACGAAACTCCGGGGGCTGTTGGACAATTTGCAAGGCCAATTTGGCACCTCCTCCATCCTCCTGGTTTGGAGGTTGGTAATGTACATGTGCTTGTTGTCGTGGATAAGCAATGTGCCACACTTGTCCTTGTCCCCCAAGAAACATAGCTCTCTTCCCTGAATCTCCTCTCCGAGTTCTTTTTGCTCGATCGTCCTAATGCATAGCCATTGAGAGTATGTAGCATCCACATTTTGCTGGTCCTCTTGTTGTCCCCAGATTTGTAGCTGGCTTTCTGTCTTTTGCATCAAGAGCAGTTTCCCATTGGCGGCTAAAGTAAGGAATACATAACTTGTGCGGAAGTTTTCGTTTATGGAATGGAGTTCCATCGTGGAGATGCGGCCGGTTTCTGTGTTCAGGACGATGAGGTGAAACCATGGGTTTATGCAAGAAAGATATAGCCAATGCACCGTTCCACGACATATGACGGCATCACCGAATAACCCCAGTCTTTGTAGTCTTCCGTATCGCTGAAGAAATTGGTACACGTACTCCATCTTGCTTCGTCGGAGGAGAACATGTGGAGACTATACACGCAGTCACCGTGGTCCAAGGTGATGTTTACCAATTTGAAGATAGACGGGTCATCATTGGAGCGACAGTCTGCACCGATTAGAAGGGCATAGGCATTGTACTCATAGGCATCGGTGTCGTCGATGGGAGAGGCAAACTTTAGAGGTGGGAGCACGTGGCATGTCCCGACGAGCAGGTTGCACACTGCCAGCTGGACGACTTTCCCGTCCCAACGACGGCTGCGGGCGTCGTGTGCCCTGCGGCCGTGGCGGGAGACGAGTGGCACCGCGCCATCGAAGAGGCCGGCGGGGGCGACGGTCATGAAGGAGCTTAGGGTGCGGTTACCAGGACCGAGAGGTGATCGTGGCGTGGGGACGAAGCACGAGGTTAGGACATCATCTCCATGGCCCTTGTGCCGCTCTGAGACGACGAAGAAGAGGAGCGGTCCTGATCTGGCCAGCGGCATCGAAGGAAGGGGGGATCTAAGACCAAGTGGCGCCACCACTTGCACGTGGTAGCGCACCGGAAGAGGGTGGGCACATCCTTAACGCGGAGGAGGATTTCGAGGAGAAGGTCCTCCAGGAGCGACGCCGCCGTCGTCTGTGGTTTCATCGCCGTCAGCTTAGGGTTTGTGATCGCGACTCGACTTTTGACGTTGCCGATTCGGTCTACAAGCCGACGTACGTAGCGGTACGTATAGCACGTGTAAATAGTTGGAAACTGAACTCGAGTAGATCGATGACAAATTGGAATCTGAAACTCAACGATTAACCTGGAATAGATTCGTACGGCTTGCTGCATGCTGAAGAAACGCGATTTCTTACCAAATTCTAGTTAGATACTACGTAGGCTTTTTTTATATGTCTATATACTAATCCCTCCAATTCAAATTAGTTGAATTAGATTTATCTATCTAATACTAAAATACGTCTATATACATCCGAATCTATCCAAATTTGAGTCAATTAATTTGAATCAGATGGAGTAGGTAGGTTTGGTTCGTCTGGAATTGCGGATCCAGATCACAACTATAGCTTCGAAGACATCACTTTGATCACATTGGTCCAACATCCTCTGGCCTAAATTAGATGCACAGATTTATCTAAATTTTCATATAACTATATATGCTAAAAAGGTAGGACTGAGCGTGTACTGCTAGTCTCCTAGCCTCCGGCTTGTACCGCCGACACGATGTCCACCTAGGCCCCTCATTCCCTCTTTTGCTTCCAAAAGGTTTTCCTGCTTGTAGCAAAAAAAATGTCTGCTCACCAAACAGAAGAAACAGACTGACCACATCAGAGACTGTCTGATCTCGCCAGAGACATCGTCGAAGATGTCGAAGAAAAAATATTGCTCTATTGTAGCAAAACCGACTTTGCCATTGGAGAGCCTATAGCAAAAACTATGTACTAATGTAGCAAAATCACATAATGGATGTAGCAAAAAAGTTATACTATCATAGCAAGAAAAATTCCGACGAGTTACTCCCGTAAGACACTTATGACGCAGAATCGCAGAATGGTTCTAGCAAAAAATATCTTCATACGATGTACGTTTGTAGCAAAAAAAATTACTTCCCTTTTGCGCAAAATCCACAGAATGGTTTGTAGCAAAAAATTTCCTTATCTGATGCAAACTTGTAGAACGTGTGGTGTAAAAACATGGAACAATTGTAGCAAATTCACGAATATCTAAAGAGTGGCTGCCTAAATTATGCTGCTTTAGTCTGAGTGGTAAAGACCACTGCGTTTCTCTCAAAACCAATGTCTTGGAGGGATCTAATAACCCTCGCTGCTGGCCATGTTGCTCTGGAACGGTAGGAAATTTTAACTAGCGAAGCATTTTAAATTTTGGGGAATTTTTGTTTAATAATCTAAAATATTTAAACCTTGATAAAATTCAGTCAAAACCTGTAATTTGGTCAAATTTCGCTTTAAAATTTAATTTTTACTTCTTGCATTTCGTCCGAGATTTGACCGAAATAGGCGAATTTCGGCCATTCCACTCTGGCACACCCAATCCGAAATGGACTCGAACATGGCGAACTGGCCAAGCCGTGCCACTAGGCTCCTCGGCCCACGAACATGGCGAACCGGCCAAGCCGTGCTACTGGGCTCTATTAGATCTTTGAGATTCTCTTCGGATTTGATCTCTATTAGAACTCTATTTCGGCTTAGCCGTGTTCGCCGTGTTCGAGTCCATCGATCCCAATCCGAAGAGAATCTCTATTATATCTCTGGCACACCCAACCTCGATCGCTATAAATATATAGCAGAGTCTAGGCGAGTCCTCCATCGATATAGGGAAGATCCAAAGATGGAAAACAATATGGAAGCCGCCGCCATACCGTTCCAGGAGCTAGAGGAAGCAGGTTTATTATGGGGTCCTCCGGAGGTGGAGCCGCCGTCCTCCTTCCCCGCCGATTGCTGGGATGAGCTTCTAAACATTGAGCTGTTCCTCCCGGAGATGCCGCAGCAGGAGGAGTCGTTCTCCATCGTTCCAAGCCAAGCCAAAGCGAAGGGAGCAGAATCTCTAGGTCTCGGGAAGAAGGAAGACATGGAGGATTTTTGGGGTTTCTGCTGGCCTCCCGCGGAGCCCGAGCCGCCGTCCGCCTTCCCGGGGGAACCCACTCTTGAAGCCGTGGTGGTGGCCGGAGGATTACGACATGCCTGAGGAACTGCTGCAGCTGCATTTCCCCGGGAGGACGTGGTCGGAGGACGAGCTGAAGGAATTCGTCCCCAGCACCAACGACGAGCAAGCTTCCTTGGCCCATCCTCCCGCAGTCCAAGATTGCTAATTAACATTACTTTTGCATTTTATAGTGTATTTCTCAAGAATCCATATGTTTTATGTACCCGTCGTCCTATCAAGGAACCGTTTATGTTTAATTCTCCACTGCGTAAATATCCATCCGTGTGATTTGTCGTTTCCAGTTGGCATTTGAATTTTTCCAGAGTAAATTGGTGTTTGAACCATGACATACGTCACTATCTAGGATGGTCGTACCTCAACTTTCCCAAGGATTCCAATCTCATGTTCGACGTAATCGTGTGACGTTTTAGACAGAATTGTTAATATTTGTGAAACGATGCGTGCTCTCGGGCCATCCCTTGCGTGTTATATAGATAGGAAAAGCCTCTTATATGCCGTGTACATGGTTTGTACGTTTATGGTCAGAGTACTATTCCATACACCGTACACGTACCTATTACATACTCTAACATCCCTTTAATCTAAACAACGAGAGGGGTTTAGATTACGCTTCATTTAATTGTTTTATAGCAAGTGCTTTGGTGAAACCTTCTGCAATCTGATCCTTAGTGGAGATAAACTTGATACTAAGGCTGTTGTTGGTAACACGTTTCCGAACAAAATGATAATCAATCTCAATATGCTTAGTGCGAGCATGAAACACTGGGTTAGCAGACAGAAAAGTGGCACCCAGATTATCACACCATAGACAAGGCTTCTCATGGAGCTTCACACCAAGTTCACGAAGAACATCTTCAACCCATATTAACTCTGTTGTTGCATTGGCCAAGGCTTTATAATCAGCCTCAGTGCTAGAACGAGACACATTGGCTTGTTTTTTGGCATTCCAAGATACCAGATTCAAACCTAGGAATATGGCAAATCCGCCAGTGGAACGGCGATCCTCAAGACAGCCTGCCCAATCAACATCGGAAAAAGCACTAAAAAGTCTAGATGAAGACTTTTTGAACGTGATATCAAGATGAGATGTATCCCTCACATAATGAAGAATGCATTTAGTAGCTGGTCAATGAGCAGTAGTAGGAGCATGAATGTATTGACAGACCTTATTAATAGAAATGACAGACCTGGACGTGTGAGGGTGAGGTACTGAAGACCACCAACGATACTGCACTGAGAGCTATCATCAGGACCAAGAGCGATACTGAGAGCTATTATATTTTTGCATATTTTTGAATCTCACTAAACCGAGATTTTAGTTCCGGTTGTAGCCACTAATTGGGACTAAAGATATTTCCCGCCATTTCCCACCGCTTCTCGTCATGTTTTCCCGCCCTTTCCCTCTGAACCGAGCTTTTAGTCCCATTTGTAGCCACTAACCGAGACTAAAGATATTTCCCGTCATTTCCCACCGCTTCCCGCCCTTTCCCTCTGAACCGAGCTTTTAGTCCCGGTTGTAGCCACTAATCGGGACTAAAGATATTTCCCGCCATTTCCCACCGCTTCCCGCCATGTTTTCCCGCCCTTTCCATCTATATATAGGCCGACCGCGCCATGGTTATGCACACATCCACACCTTCCTCTCTCAGAACAATGGACAATGCCTACTGGGCCATTATGACCCTCGAGGAGACCGAGGCACTGTGCGCCTCCAGCTACCCTTGCCCGCCGGGCTACCGGCTGCCCACCGGCTGGATGCTGAGCGTTGGAGGGGTTTCTGTCCCTCCTGTCCCTCAAGGTTCCGCATGCTAGGCGGCCATCACGAACTACTTCTACCACGAGCTCACGCTGGAATAGCGGATGGATCCCTAGCGGGATCCCAACAATTATGACACCTGGAATGCCTTCTTTGCTAACCGGCAGGAAAGGGAGCTCGCCAGGTACGAGGATGACGACCCTCCACCGGTGAACCACAATGAAGCCGGCGGCCGCCTGTGGTGGGGAACCGGACTATCATCGGCGTGATGCGCTACATCACCGGGGGAGACCGTCCTCGCATGCGGTACCCGCAGCCGCCACAGAGCCATAAGAAGGGTGGCGGTGGTGAAGGTCGCGGGTGTAGCGGCGTCATCATCCGGGAGCCCCCTCCCCCACGCGTCGTGAATCCGAGGCCCGAGTGGCAGGTGCCCCCACAATATGCCATGGCTAGGCTGAGGATCCAGCCGCGTGCGCCTATCAACGACCACGATGATGATGATGATGACGAACACGACCCTGAAGCTGAGTACTATAGGGCTAGATATGAGCATGACTAAAGGGGGTCTTTAGTCCCAATTCCATAGTCTTGGTTTTTTAATATTAATAAATGTATTGAGTGTTAGTCCTGGTTTGTGGCTGGACCGAGACTACATAGTGTTGTCCGCAAACCATCTTGAGTGTGTTAGTCCCGTTTGTGGATGGACCGGGACTAAAGGGGGGCCTTTAGTCCCGATTCGTAGAACGACTTTCCCGAACTATGAAGATGTTGTCTAGATTCGTACTTACCATTAAGATCTGATCTCCAAACGCGCGTGGTCACATATTAGGGAGTTCCTCTATGACTAGTTTATTGGAGATGCCGGAGGACTGGGCTCCGGTGGCATCTCCCTCAAACTGGCCGTAGTGGTGTCCCTGCTCTCGCACACCATCTCGCAGCTTGTAACTTATCTAACTAGATAAATATGCCTGAGAGCTAACTAATTTCACATATTAGGGGGTTCCTCCATGACCAGTTTGTTGGAGATGCCGGAGGACTGGGATCCTCAGGAATCTCCCTCAAACTGGCCGTAGTGGTGTCCCTGCTCTCGCACACCATCTTGCAGCTTCCTCAAACTGGCTGGAGGACTGAACCCATAAGGATGCCTATTTATAGTACAAGCAGTGGTGACCCACTATTACCCAATTTATTGATTCGACACAAGGGGAGCCAAAGAATACTTGCAAGCCTTAACAACTGAGTTGTCAATTCAGCTGCACCTAGAAATAGTTCTTGCTCACAGTAGTTTATCAGCAGCAACAGTCTTGTAGTAGTAATAGCAAAGTAACAACATCAGTAAAATAAGAGCAATAGTAACAATAGTATCAAATAGTAGGATATGAGTGCGGCAGGCATAGGGATGGATGGATGGGCGTTGCATGGACAAGTCTAAACATGTAACTTCAAGATCTAGTGCAATTGCAGATAAATAAGATAAATCATCCAAGTACTAAACAATCATAGGCATGTGCTCCATATATAGTCATACTGCTCGCAATGAGAACTTACACAACATCTTTTGTCCTGCCAGCCCGTTGCAGCGGGGACTCAAGGGAACTACTGGCAATTAAGGTGCTCCTTTTAATAGAGCACCGGAGCAAAGAATTAACACTCCGTGAACACATGTGATCCTCACATCACAGCCATCCCGTTCAGTTGTCCCAATTTCCGTCACTTCAAGGCCTTTGGATCCGGACAATGATATGTGTACACAACTTGCAGATAAGATAACAAACAATACTATCATCATGATTTAATAATAAGTTTAGATCTGATATCATGGCACTCAGGCCCTAGTGACAAGCATTAAGCACAACAAGTTGCAACAAATTCAAATAGCACTAATAGAGATACTAGGAACCATGCCCTTACAATCTTATTCGATTACATGATAGAACTCATCCAATCCCTACCATCCCCATATCCTACAGAGGGGGATTACTCACTCATGGATGAGGGAAACATGGATGGTTGATGGATAGGCGTTGTTGATAACGATGGCGATGATCCTCTCCAAATTCCCTGTCCTGGCAGGGTGCCAGAATGGAGTTTCTGGTTCTGAATCACTGTTTTTCCTGGTGGTGGTGCAGCGGGACTCTTTCTATAAAAACGTCGAACCCCGCTAAGTTTTTAGGTCAAGAGGCAAGTTATAGGTGAAGAGAGAGGCTGAGGGGGTGCTTGAGGCGGCCACACCCCCTCCATGCGCGGCCAGGCCTGGCCCGTGCGGCTGGGTTGTGTGGGAACCTCAAGCCTCCACTCCGTCTCGTATTCTGGCTCCGGGAATCTTCTGGTGAAATAGGATTTTTGGCATATTTTCCGAGATTTTTCATGATAGTTGATTTTCTGCACAAAAACTAGACACCAAGGTAATTCTGCTGAAAACAGCGTTAGTCCGTGTTAGTTGTATCCAAATCACGCAAGTTTAGAGGAGAAACAATAGCAAAAGTGTTCGGGAAAGTATATACGTTTTGGACGTATCAAGCAGCACGGCATAGTGTCGACACTCACGACATAATGTCGACACTCACCCCTATTATTGGTGCTGACTCATATTTTGTCCTTGTTGGTGTCTCCAACCGGGACTAAAGGTTCATATTTTGTCCCGGTTGGCAACACCATCCAGAACAAGGTACAAGCCGCACGATATTATATCAACACTCACCCCTATCATTAGTGCTGCCTAGCCCAGCCTGCCGCAATCCCTTCAGTCGTGGGTGGTTTCTCCAACTGGGACTAAAGATGAACCCGTTCCCTCTATTTATAGGCCTTTCCCTCTATTTATAGGCTGCCCGACCCAGCCTGCCCGCCCTTTCCCTCTATTTATTGAGCAAGATGTATTCGTTTCAAAATGACCAATGTTGCATGCATGTGGATCTGGGTAAAATGTTTGATTCACAATATGATATTATATAAAAGGTTTAATATATTCCATAGATCACCAACGTCCCTATCTAGTGTTGTGGTTTTCTTCTGTGCCATAGTCATGGAGAATCTTCATCATTTAACAAGAGGCTTGGGTCAGTTTTCACTTTGAAGGGCGAGATTTCATGAAACTTATTATAATCTTCCGACATAGTTGTCTTGTCATCCACTCCCACGATGTTTCTTTTCCCTGAAAGAACTATGTGGTGCTTTGGCTCATCGGACGATGTATTCTTTTGCTGATTTCTTTTTCTCGGTTTCGTAGACATGTCCTTCACATAGAAAACCTAAGCCACATCATTGTCTAGGACGAATGATTCGTCTATGTACGCAAGATTGTTGAGATCCACTGTTGTCATGCCATACTTTTTGTCTACATGTACCCCGCCTCCTGTCATCTTGACCCATTTGCACCGGAACAAAGGGGCCTTAAAAGTAGGTCCATACTCAAGTTCCCATATCTCCTCTATGTACCCATAATATGTCTCCTTCTGCCCATTGTCATCTGTTGCATCAAAGCGGGCGCCACTGTTTTGGTTGGTGCTCTTTTTATCTTGGGTGATCGTGTAAAATGTATTACCATTTATCTCGTACCCTTGGAAAGTACATATAGTCGAAGATGGTAACCTGGCCAATAAGTACAGCTGATCTCCAATAGTGGTGTTATTCATGAGATGTGTCTGCAACCAACTCCCGAAAGTATCCTTGTGTTCCACTTTAATCCAGAAGTCAGGCTTCCCCAGGTTTTCCGAGCGTAGAATAATCTTGTGTTTCTTGATATACGGAGCCACCAAGGTGGAATTGTATAGAACTGTGTAGTGTGCTTTACTGAAAGAATCCCCGTCCATACATACCATTGCTTTCCTTCCTAGTGTGCCTTTTCTAGTTAGCCTCCCCTCATACCGAGATTCAGGAACACCAATCAGCTTAAGGTCAGGAAGAAAGTCAACACAAAACTCAATGACCTCCTATGTTCCATAGCCCTTGGAGATGCTTCCTTCTGGCCTAGCACGGTTATGAACATATTTCTTTAAGACTCCCATAAACCTCTCAAAGGGGAACATATTGTGTAGAAACACATGACCGAGAAGGGGAACATAAACCTCTCCCATAAACCTCTTCGACTAGGTGAACTAGGGGGTGCGTCATAATATTGAAGAAGGATGGAGGGTACAACAACTCGAAGCTGACCAGACATTGGACCACATCAATCTATAACCCTGATAGACTTTCTGGATCTATTACCTTCTGAGAAATTGCATTGAGGAATGCACATACCTTCACAATGGCCAGTCGAATATTTTCTGGTAGAATTCCCCTTAATGCAACCGGAAGCAATTGCGTCATAAGAACGTGGCAGTCATGAGACTTTAGGTTTTGGATTTTTTCTTTTTCATATTTACTATTCCCTTTATGTTAGACGAGAAGCCAGACGGGACCTTGATATTGAAAAAGACTTCAAAAAAGATTTCCTTCTCTTTCTTGGTAAAAGCGTAGCTGGCATGCCCTTGAAACTACCCTGAATGATTGTCGTCTCGTCCTTTATGATGTTGCTGGTCCTCTCGTGCTTCCGGTGTATATTTTTACTTCCCATACAAGCCCAGGAAGCCTAGAATATTCATGCAAAGATTCTTCGTTAGGCGCATCACGTCGATTGCAGAGCGGACCTCATGGACTTCCCAATAGGGTAACTCCCAAAATATAGATTTCTTCTTCCACATGGGTGCGTGTCCGTTGGCGTCTTTCGGAACATGTTTTCCTCTAGGACCCTTTCCAAATATTATATTTAAATTCTTGACCATACCAAATACATCAACACCAGTACGGGGGTTAGGCTTCTTCCGGTGATTTGCTTTGCCATCGAAATGCTTGCCTTTTTTCCTTAAGGGTTGTCTGGGCGGAAGAAAACGAAGATTGTACGAGTACACATTCTTCCTAGATTTAACCAGATATATACTTTCAGTCTCATCTAAACATTGTGTGCATGCATTGTATCCCTTGTTCGTCTGTCCTGAGATGTTATTAAGAGTAGGCCAATCATTGATGGTTACGAACAACAACGCTCGTAGGTCGAATGGCTCCTGTTTGTGCTCATCCCACACACATAAACCTGGTTCGGCCCACAACTGTAAAAGTTCATCAACTAATGGCCTTAGGTACACATCAATGTCGTTGCCGGGTTGCTTCGGGCCTTGGATGAGCACTGGCATCATAATGAACTTCTGCTTCATGCATAACCAAGGAGGAAGGTTATAGATACATAGAGTTACGGGCCAGGTGCTGTGACTGCATATCTTCTCCCCAAAAGGATTCATGCCATCTGTACTTAGACCAAATGATAAGTTCCTTGCGTCACCAGCAAAGTCCGGGAAGTCTCTCTCGATTTTTCTCCATTGCCGACCATCAGCGGGGTGCCTCAACATCCCGTCTTTCTTACGTTCTTCCATGTGCCATCGCAACAACATGGCATGCTCTTTGTTTCTGGACAAACTTTTTAACCGTGGTATTATAGGAGCATATCACATCACCTTGGCAGGAATCCTCTTCCTGGTTGGCTCGCCATCAACATCATTAGGGTCATCTTTTCTGATCTTATACCGCAATGCAGTGCATACCGGGCATTTATCCATATTCTCGTACTTCTCACCGCGGTAGAGGATGCAGTCATTAGGACACGCATGTATCTTCTGCACATCTAATCCTAGAGGGAAGATGAGCTTCTTTGCTTCGTACGTACTGGCGGGCAATTCGTTATTTCTTGGAAGCAACTTTTTCATTAGTACCAGCAACTTCTCAAATCCCGAATCAGTCACACCGGTCTCAGCCTTCCACTTCAGCAATTACAGTGTGCTACCCAGCTTCTTCTGGCCATCTTCACAAGCTGGGTACAACAATTTGTTGTGGTCCTGTAACATCTGCTCAAACTGCAACCTCTCATTTTCTGTGTCGTAGTCTCGCTTTGCATCAGAAATGACCCAACCAAGATCATCAGCGGGCTCATCTGGTTCCCGTTCTTCACCTCCTTCTTCTTCATTGTTTTCCATTGCGATATCAGCGTATTCATGGAACATAGATCGGTAGTTGTCATCATCATTCTCTTCTTTATCGTCGCCTTCCATCGCAACCCCTTTTTCTCCGTGCTTGGTCCAAACATTATAGCCGGACATAAAACCAGACCGAAGCAGGTGGCTCTGAATGACTCTTGCGGAAGTGTGAGCCTTCTCATTCCTATAGTCAACACTGTTGGAGATATGCCCTAGAGGCAATAATAAATGTAGTTATTATTATATCTTTGTGTTTATGATAAATGTTTACATTCATGCTATAATAGTATTAACAAGGAAACATTAATACTTGTGTGATTTGTAAACTAAAATAGAGTCCCTAGTAAAGCTTCTTTATAATACTAGCTTGTTGGTTAATAAATGATTGTGGTTTCCCTATCATGAACATTGAGATGTTATTAACAACAAGATCATATCGTTAGGAGAATGATATGGTGGACATACTCCTATAGATAAGCGTAGCATAAAGATCAAGTCATTTTAATAGTTCAATTGCTATATGCTTTCTGATACATAGTAACCTAATTCCTTCGACCATAAGATCATGCATATCACCTTCACCGGAAGGATGCTTTGATGACATCAAACACCACCGTGGGTGGCTATAAAGGTGGCATTGAGTGTTCGAAAAGTATTGGTTGAGACACATGGATCAAGAGTGGGATTTGTCCATCCATATGACGGATAGATATACTCTGGGCCCTCTCGGTGAAATGTCATCCAATTATCTTGCAAGCATGTGACTGGATCACAAGGGATCACATATCAGGAGCGAGAAAGAGTACTTATCGATGTGAGGTTGAACTAGGTATGCGGAGATAAGCGATCATAACCTCGGATAAGTAAACTATCGTGAGACAAAGGGAAATTGGTATCGTATGTAAGTGGTTCATTCGATCGCAAAGTAATCGTAGAAATATGTAGAACCATATGAATTTCTAGATTCCTCTATTGGTTATTGTTAGAAGTGTCTCGATCATGTCGCATAATTCACGAACCGTAGGGAGACACATAAGGATTGACGTTGTTTGAGTAGTTATGGAATGATGAGTAAGAGACCAAATGTTGTTGAGTCTCGGATGGGATCAGGATATCACGAGGAGATCCGGAATGGTCAGGAGAATAAGATTCATATAAGGAAAGTCCTGTTTGGGGTTGGAGAATGGTTAGGTGTTTTCATCGGGAATGTTCTAGAAGGTTCGAATGTCCGGCACTCGGAGGAAGGGTACATGAATGTGTCATACCAAGTTGGAATGATTGCATCATGTACTAGGTGTCATCGCTGAACAAAATAAAGGGTTTAATCAAATCCTAGTTTGAAAAGTCAAACGCCAATTTGAAAAGTCAAACGGCTATTTTGGAAGGTGGAGGGGAAGTAGGAAACCTACTTGGGGAGGAGTTCCTCCCCTCCACCGCCGGCCCCTTGCCCTCCTAGCACCCAACACCTCCACCCAAAACCCTAGCCCGGCGCCGCCACCTCCTGCTGCCGCCGCCTAGGGCAAGCCGCCGCCGCCTAGCTAAGCCTCCTCCTTGGTGTGTCTAAACCCTAGAACACCGAGGCTCTCTCATAGTCCACCATACTCGCTCGGCAAGTGAAGCCTGCGAGATCTCCCTCTACTTCCGGTACCACGCCGTTGTCTTTGCCGAATCGCGAGGAGAGTGCTACAACCTCCCTTTTCTTTGGAACAAGGAGAGGAAGGTCTTCATCAGTACCGAGCGTGTGACCGACTTGAGCGCTGCGAGCCTTGCAGGAAGGATCGTCTACGATCTTGAGATCGGGAAGAATCGACTACATCACCCACGAGAATCCGCTCTCGTTAAACACTTTGGAATCTTCGAGGGTAAGTTATTCCATCGACTCGTTGCTACAATCTAGTAGATAGATCTTGGCTTGTTTGTTTGTATGCGATAGAATTTTTTTGTTTTCCATGCTACGAAACCCTACAGTGGTATCAGAGCCGTGTCTATATGTAGATCTGTTGCACGAGTAGAACACAATGATCATTGTGGGCGTTGATGCTTTTATTATCGATTGCTTCTTGTGTACTTTGCATCTTGCGGGATGTTGGGATGAAGCGGCCCGGGCTAACCTTACATGACATCGTTCATGAGACTTGCTCCATGCTTTACATGGAACTTGTATTGCATAAGTGGCTTTGCGGGTGCCTGTTTCTCCCAGCATAGTTAAGATTCAATTTACAACGGGTTATTGACAATACTAGTATCAATGTTGTGGTTCTTGTTCGTAAGTTAGAACGACACTTACTGAAAGCCCCAAACCACGTAAAACATGCAAAGAAAGTAGAGGCGTCTAACTTTGTTTTGCAAGGGTGTGCTGTGATGTGATATGGCCATGATTGTGATTATATTTGATGTATGCAATGTTCCTTATTGTAAGTTGGCAACGGCGAACCATATGGTTGTCTTTAATTTATGTTAAGACCCGCGTGTCTATTCAAAGTAGTTGTAATAGTTGAAGCCGGTGGACGACAACCATGGAGAAGTGTCATTGACCTTGATGCAATGCCGGTGATGATGGAGATCATGTTCGTGCTTGAAGATGGAGATCGGAAGCACAAAGAAGAAAGGCCACATCATATCACATATTATGAATTGCATGTGATGTTAATCCTTTATGCATCTTGTATTGCTTAGTTAACGACGGTAGCATTATAAGATGATCCCTCATGCACATGAATTTCAAGTTCTAAAGTGTTCACCCTTAGTAAGCACCGTTGCTAAAGCTTGTTGTTTCGAAGCACCACGTGATGATCGGGTGTGTTAGATTCCGCAAGTGTATACTGTAGGGTTTTGTAGCATGGAAAACAAAAAATTTCTATCGCATACAAACAAACAAGCCAAGATCTATCTACTAGATTGTAGCAACGAGTCGATGGAATAACTCACCCTCGAAGATTCCAAAGTGTTTAACGAGAGCGGATTCTCGTGGGTGATGTAGTCGTACTCTTCCCGATCTCAAGATCGCGTAGACGATCCTTCCCAAGCGCTTCAAGCGCTCCCGCAATCAGTCACACATTCGGTACTGACGAAGACCTTCCTCTCCCTTGTTCTAGCAGCTGGAGGTTGTAGCACTTCTCATGATTACTGGCGACAACGGCGTGGTACCAGAAGTAGAGGGGAGATCTCGCAGGGCTTCGCCTTAAGCCGGAGCGAGTATGGTGGACTATGAGAGAGCCCTCGACGATCTAGGGTTTAGACACGCCGAGGAGGGGCAAGCCAGCAGCTAGGGTTTAGCTAGACGGCGGCTAGGGTTTGCCCTAGGGCCGGCGGCGGCTATGGAGGCGGCGGCGGCTTGGTACTAGGGTTTGGAGGAGAGGATCTTGTGTATCTCTAGGAGGGAGCCCTGCCCCTCCATATATAGGTGGAGGGGACGACCGACCAAGGGGAGGGAGAGGAGTCCCTCCCCAACTCGGCTTGGGTGGTGCGCCGGCGGTGGGGAGGAGGGACTCCTCCCCAACTCGGTTTCCTCCTCCTTTCCCACTTCCAAAATTAGCCGTTTGACTTTCAAACTAGCCGTTTGACTTTTCAAACTAGGATTTGAATAAACCCTCTATTTTGTTCAGCGATGACACTTAGTACATGATGCAATCATACCAACTTGATATAACACATTCATGTACCCTTCCCCTCCAGAGTGCCGGACATTCCGGAACCTTCTAGAACATTCCCGATGAAAACACCGGAACCATTCCCCAACTCCGAAACGGGACTTTCCTTATATGAATCTTATTCTCCGGACCATTCCGGATCTCCTCGTGATATCCCGGATCCCATCCGAGACTCCGAACAACATTCGGTCTCTTTCTCATCATTCCATAACTACTCAAACAACGTCGAATCCTTAAGTGTGTCTCCCTACAGTTCGTGAATTATGCGGACATGATAGAGATACTTCTCCGAACAATAACCAATAGAGGAATCTGGAAATTCATATGGCTCCCACATATTTCTACGATTACTTTGCGATCGAATGAACCACTTACATACGATACCAATTTCCCTTTGTCTCACGATAGTTTACTTATCCGAGGTTATGATCGTCGGATCTCTCGCATACCTAGTTCAACCTCGCATCGATAAGTACTCTTTTCTCGTTCCCGTGATATGTGATCCCTTGTGAGCCAGTCACATGCTTGCAAGCTAATTGGATGACATTTCACCGAGAGGGCCCAGAGTATATCTATCCGTCATATGGATGGACAAATCCCACTCTTGATCCATGTGTCTCAACCAATACTTTCCGAACACTCAATGCCACCTTTATAGCCACCCAGTTAGGTTGTGGTGTTTGATGTCATCAAAGCATCCATCCGGTAAAGGTGATATGCATGATCTCATGGTCGAAGGAATTAGGTTACTATGTATCAGAAAGCATATAGCAATTGAACTATTAAAATGACTTGATCTTTATGCTACGCTTATCTATAGGAGTATGTCCACCATATCATTCTCCTAACGATATGATCTTGTTGTTAATAACATCTCAATGTTCATGATAGGGAAACCACAATCATTTATTAACCAACATGCTAGTGATGTATAGAGGCTATACTAGGGACTTCAATTTAAGTTTACAAATCACACAAGTATTAATGTTTCCTTGTTAATACTATTATAGCATGAATGTAAACATTTATCATAAACACAAAGATATAATAATAACTACATTTATTATTGCCTCTAGGGCATATCTCCAACAGTATCCCACTTGCACTAGAGTCATCTAATCTAGATTACATGGTAATATACCGAACACCCATGGCAGTTTGGTGCTGGTCATGTTTTGCCCTCGGGAGAGGTTTAGTCAACGGATCCGCCACATTCAGATCTGTGTGTACTTTGCAAATCTTTATATCCCCATCTTGGATATGTTCTCGAATAGCGTGAAAACGTAGCTTGATATGCTTCAGCTTCTTGTGTGACCTTGGTTTTTGCTCATTGGCTATGGCGCCCATGTTATCACAGTAGATAGACATTGGGTCCAGCGTACTAGGAACCACACCCAGCTCTGTAATGAACTCTTTCATCCATATCGCTTCTTGTGAAGCCTCCGAAGCAGCCATGTATTCTGATTCAGTTGAAGATCTCGCCACAACGCTTTGCTTTGCACTCCTCCAGCTAATCGCTGCACCATTCAAAATAAATACGTATCCAGTTGTGATTTAGAATCATCCGGATTGGTGTTCCAACTAGCATCGGTGTAACCATTAACAACGAGTGTTCATCACCTCCATAAGAAAGAACCATATCCTTAGTTCTTCTCAAGTACTTAAGGATGTTTTGATCCGCTGTCCAATGATCCACTCTGGATCACTTTGATATCTGCTAGTTAAACTAAACATATGCAATGTCGGGTCTAGTACATAGCATGGCATACATTAGAGATCCTATGGCTGAGGCATAGGAGTCTTACTCATCCTTTCTCTATCTTCTGCCGTTGTCGGACTTTGAGTTTTACTCAAGGTCGATTAGCAACATGTGCAAGAACCCTTTCTTGCTATCTTCCATTCCAAACCTCTTTAGAACTTTGTCCAAATATGTACTTTGTGACAATGATATCAGGCGTCTCGATCTATCTCTATAAATCTTTATGCCTAATATGTAAGCTGCTTCGCCAAGATCCTTCATTGAAAAACTATTATTCAAATATTCCTTGACACTATTAAGAAGGTCTACATCATTCCCAATCAACAATATGTCATCTACATATAGTATTAAGAATGCTACAGATCTCCCACTCACTTTCTTGTAAATACAAGCTTCTCCATAAGTTTGTATAAAACCAAAACTTTTGATTACCTTATCAAAACGTTGATTCCAACTTCGAGATGCTTGCTTCAATCCATAGATGGACCGTTGAAGTTTCCATACCTTGTTAGCATCTTTAGGATCGACAAAACCTTTGGGTTGCATCATATACAACTCTTCATCAATGTCTCCATTGAGGAATGCTGTTTTGACATCCATCTGCCATATCTCATAATCATAATATGCAGCGATTGCTAACATAATCCTCACAGACTTTAGCTTCTCATGGTGAGAAAGTCTCATCGTAGTCAACTCCTTGAATTTGTGAAACCCTTTGCGACAAGTCGAGCTTTATGGATGATAACATTACCATCGACATCTGTTTTCTTCTTGAAAATCCATTTGTTCTCGACGCCTTCCGCCATCGTAAGTCCACCAAAGTCCATACTTGGTTTTCGTACATGGATCCAATCTCGGATTTCATGGCTTCTTGCCATTTATTGGAATCTGGGCTCATCATTGCTTCCTCATATGTCTCAGGGTCATCGGTGTTATCCACCAACATGATATTCATAACGGGATCATACCAATCAGGAGTGGTACGAGTTCGTTGACTGCGAGGCTCTGTAGCAACTTCTGGCAAGTTTCATGATCATCATCATTAGCTTCCTCTCTTCTTGGTGCAGCGTCCACAGAACTACTTCGTGTTGCGCTACTCGCAAGTTCGAGAGAAGGTTCGACAACCTCGTCGAGTTCTACTTTCCTTCGGTCACTTCTTTCGAGAGAAATTCCTTCTCTAGAAAGGATCCATTCTTAACGAAGATTTTGCCTTGGATCTATGATAGAAGGTATACCCAATAGTTTCCTTTGGGTATCCTATGAAGAGCATTTTTCCGCTTTGGGTTCAAGCTTGTCCGGCTGTAACTTCTTTACATAGGGCTTAACCCCAAACTTTAAGGACGGACAATTTAGGTTTCTTCCCAAACCATAATTCATACGGTGTCGTTTCAGCGGATTTAGATGGTGCCCTATTTAAAGTGAATGCGGCTGTTTCTAATGCATAACCCCAAAATGATAGCGGTAAATCATAAGTGACATCATAGAACGAACCATATCTAAGAGAGTTCGATTCTGACGTTCGGACACACCATTACTGTTGTGGTGTTCGGCGGTGTCAATTGTGAAAGTATTCCGCATTTCTTCAAATGCTCGCCAAACTCGTAACTTAGATATTCACCTCCACGATCGAGCGTAGAAATTTAATCTTCTTGTTACGTTGATTCTCTACCTCACTCTGAAATTCCTTAAACTTCTCGAAAGTTTCGGACTTATGTTTCATGAAATAGATATACCCATATCTACTCAAGTCATCCGTGAAGGTAAGAACATAACGATAACCACCGCGCGATGCTACACTCATTGGACCACACACATCGGTATGTATGATTTCCAATAAGTCTGTAGCTTCGCTCCATCATACCGAGAAAATGGAGTCTTAGTCATTTTACCCATCGGACATGCTTCGCATCTTTCAAGTGATTCAAATCAAGTGATTCAAGAAGTCCATCGGAATGGAGTTTCTTCATATGCTTCACTCCAATGTGACCAAGGCAGCGATTGCCACATATAGGTCAAGTTATCGCTCGATTTCAAACGTTTAGCCTCAATGTTATTAATATGTGTATTTCCACTATCGAGATTCAACAAGAATAGACCATCTATCAAAGGTGCATGTGCATAAAACATATTACTCATATAAATCGAACAACCATTATTCTCGGATTTAAACAAGTAACCATCTCGCAATAAACAAGATCCCGATATAATGTTCATGCTCAACGCAGGCACCAAATAACAATTATTTAAGTATAAAGCTAATCCCGATGGTAGATGAAGGGGTAGCGTGCCGACCGCGATCACATCAACCTTTGATCCGTTTCCAACGCGCATCGTCACCTCGTTCTTCGCTAGCTTCCGTTTATTCTGCAGCACCTGTTTCGAGTTACAAATATGAGCAACCGAACCAGTATCACATACCCAGGCACTACTACGAGTACTAGTGAGATACACATCAATAACATGTATATCAGATATACCTTTCTTCTTGATGTTGCCGTTCTTCAAATCCGCCAAGTACTTTGGGCAATTCCGCTTCCAATGACCTTCTCCCTTGCAGTAAAAGCACTCAGTATCAGGCTTAGGTCCAGTCTTGGTCTTCTTCGTCGGCGTGGTAACTTTCTTACCACCCTTCTTGAAGTGTCCCTTTTGCTTAGACTTGCCTTTCTTGAATTTGGTGGTCTTATTGACCAACAACACTTGGTGCTCTTTCTTGATCTCCACTTCTGCAGATTTTAACACGGCAAAGAGTTCTGGCAACGTCTTGTTCATGTTCTGCATGTTGTAGTTCATCACAAAGTTCTTGTAACTTGGTGGTAGTGATTGGAGGACACGGTAAATCCCCAAAGCATTAGGAATCACTATATCCAAGCTTTGAAGTTTGTTTGCGTGCCCAGACATCTTAAGCACGTGCTCACTGACGGAGCTGCCCTCTTCCATCTTGCAGTTAAAGAACTTTTCAGAAGCCTCATAGCTCTCAATTGCCGCATGAGTCTCAAAGATCAATTTGAGATCACGAACAATATCATGTGGGTCTGAATTCTCAAACCTTTTACGAGCTCGATTCTAAACCATACAAGATAGCACACTTTGAGCGTAGTCTTGAGTCTTCGAGTGAGGTAAACATTCTTTACTTCATCGGTAGCGATGGCTGCGTGGGTCACCAATGTGCATCCACACATAGGTCAAATTACCATGTGAGGACAATCCTCAAATTGCGAAACCAATCCATGAGTTGCTTCCATTGTTTTTCAACTTTTCTTTCTCTAGGAACGCATTAAAATTGATGGTAGGGGCTGCCATTGATCTACAACATATTTGCAATAGTTTAGACTAAGTTTATGACAAATTGAGTTCAAATTAATAACAAAATTAACCTAGGTGAACTCCGACTCAAAACAACATCCCTCACATTGTTTTAGTGATCACACGAACCAAATCCACCACATCAACACCGATCATCACGAGAGTTGATATAGTTTCAATGGCGAACAATCGACATGTTCATCATATCTACTATATGATTCATGCTTTACCTTTCGGTGATCCGTGTTCCGAGACCATGTCTGTATATGCTAGGCTCGTCAAGATCAAACCTTAGTTTCCGCATGAGCAAATCTGGCTTGCTCACATTGTATACACTTGTGGAATCTAACACACCCGATCATCACGTGGTGCTTCGAAACAACAAGCTTTAGCAACGGTGCTAACTAAGGGTGAACACTTTATGATTTGAAATTCATGTGCATGAGGGATCATCTTATAATGCTACCATCGTCTACTAAGCAATACAAGGTTCATAAAGGACTAACATCACATGCAATTCATAATATGTGATATGATATGGCCTTTCTTCTTTGTGCTTCCGATCTCCATCTTCAAGCACGAACATGATCTCCATCATCACCGGCATTGCATCAAGGTCAATGACGCTTCTCCATGGTTGTCGTCCACTGGCTTCAACTATTACAACTACTTTGAATAGACACGCGGGTCTTAACATAAATTAAAGACAACCATATGGCTCCTGCCGGTTGCCACCTTAAAATAAGGATCATTGCATACATCAAATATAATCACAATCATGGCCATATCACATCACTGCACACCCCTGCAAAACAAAGTTAGACGCCTCTACTTTCTTTGCATGTTTTACGTGGTTTGGGGCTTTCAATAAGTGTCGTTCTAACTTACGAACATGAACCACAACATTGATACTAGTATTGTTAATCACATTGTAAATTGGATCTTAACTATGCTAGGAGAAAGCAGGCACCCATAAAGCCACTTATGCAATACAAGTTGCATGTCAAGCGTGGAGCAAGTCTCATGAGCGATGTCGTGTAAGGTTAGCCGGCGCTTCATCCCAACATCCCGCAAGATGCAAAGTACACAAGAAGCAATCGACAATAAAGCATCAACACCCACAATGACCATTGTGTTCTACTCGTCAATAGATCTACATATAGACACGGCTCGATACCCTTTAGGGTTTAAGTAGCATGGAAAACAAAAATTTTCTATCGCATACAAACAAACAAGCCAAGATCTATCTACTAGATTGTAGCAACGAGTCGATGGAATAACTCACCCTCGAAGATTCCAAATTGTTTAACGAGAGCGGATTCTCGTGGGTGATGTAGTCGTACTCTTCCCGATCTCAAGATCGCGTAGACGATCCTTCCGGCGCTGCGTTAAGCAGCGCCTCCATCACACATTCGGTTCGACGAAGACCTTCCTCTCCTTGTTACTGACAGCGGAGGTTGTAGCACTCTCCTCGCGATTCGGCGACTGTGGCGTGGTACCGGAAGTAGAGGGGAGATCTCGCAGGGCTTCGCCTTAAGCCGGAGCGAGTATGGTGGACTATGAGAGAGCCCTCGATGATCTAGGGTTTAGACACGCCGAGGAGGGGCAAGCCGGCGGCTAGGGTTTAGCTAGATGGCGGCTAGGGTTTTCCCTAGGGCCGGCGGCGGCTATGGAGGCGGCGGCGGCTTGGTACTAGGGTTTGGAGAAGAGGATCTTGTGTATCTCTAGGAGGGAGCCCTGCCCCTCCTTATATAGGTGGAGGGGCCGGCCGGCCAAGGGGAGGGAGAGGAGTCCCTCCCCAACTCGGCTTGGGTGGTGCACCGGCGGTGGGGAGGAGGGACTCCTCCCCAACTCGGTTTCCTCCTCCTTTCCCACTTCCAAAATTAGCCGTTTGACTTTCAAACTAGCCGTTTGACTTTTCAAACTAGGATTTGAATAAACCCTCTATTTTGTTCAGCGATGACACTTAGTACATGATGCAATCATACCAACTTGATATAACACATTCATGTACCCTTCCCCTCGAGTGGGACATTAGGAACCTTCTAGAACATTCCGATGAAAACACGGAACCATTCCCCATCTCCGAAACAGGACTTTCCTTATATGAAACTTATTCTCCGGACCATTCCGGATCTCCTCGTGATATCCCGGATCCCATCCGAGACTCCGAACAACATTCGGTCTCTTTCTCATCATTCCATAACTACTCAAACAACGTCGAATCCTTAAGTGTGTCTCCCTACGGTTCGTGAATTATGCGGACATGATCGAGATACTTCTCCGAACAATAACCAATAGAGGAATCTGGAAATTCATATGGCTCCCACATATTTCTACGATTACTTTGCGATCGAATGAACCACTTACATACGATACCAATTTCCCTTTGTCTCATGATAGTTTACTTATCCGAGGTTCTGATCGGTATCTCTGCATACCTAGTTCAACCTCGTTACTGATAAGTACTCTTTTCTCGTTCCCGTGATATGTGATCCCTTGTGAGCCAGTCACATGCTTGCAAGCTAATTGGATGACATTTCACCGAGAGGGCCCAGAGTATATCTATCCGTCATATGGATGGACAAATCCCACTCTTGATCCATGTGTCTCAACCAATACTTTCCGAACCCTCAATGCCACCTTTATAGCCACCCAGTTACGGTGTGGTGTTTGATGTCATCAAAGCATCCATCCGGTAAAGGTGATATGCATGATCTCATGGTCGAAGGAATTAGGTTACTATGTATCAGAAAGCATATAGCAATTGAACTATTAAAATGACTTGATCTTTATGCTACGCTTATCTATAGGAGTATGTCCACCATATCATTCTCCTAACGATATGATCTTGTTGTTAATAACATCTCAATGTTCATGATAGGGAAACCACAATCATTTATTAACCAACAAGCTAGTGATGTATAGAGGCTATACTAGGGACTTCAATTTAAGTTTACAAATCACACAAGTATTAATGTTTCCTTGTTAATACTATTATAGCATGAATGTAAACATTTATCATAAACATAAAGACATAATAATAACTACATTTATTATTGCCTCTAGGGCATATCTCCAACATATACAACGTGAGCAAGCCAGATTTTCTCATGCGGAAGCTAAGGTTTGATCTTGACGAGCCTAGCATGTACAGACATGGTCTCGGAACACGGAACACCGAAAGTTAAAGCATGAATCATATAGTAGATATGATGAACATGTCGATTGTTCGCCATTAAAACTATATCAACTCTCGTGATGATCGGTGTTGATGTGGTGGATTTGGTTCGTGTGATCACTAAAACAATGTGAGGGATATTGTTTTGAGTGGGAGTTCACCTAGATTAATATTAATTAGAACTCAATTTGTCATAAACTTAGTCTAAACTATTGCAAATATGTTGTAGATCAATGGCAGCCCCTACCATCAATTTTAATGCGTTCCTAGAGAAAGAAAAGTTGAAAAACAATGGAAGCAACTTCGCGGACTGGTTCCGAAATTTGAGGATTGTCCTCACAGCTGGTAATTTGACCTATGTGCTGGATGCACCGATGGGTGACCCACATGCAGCTACTGCTACCGATGAAGTAAAGAATGTTTACCTCGCTCGGAAGACTCAGTACTCCACAATTCAGTGTGCTATCTTGTATGGTTTAGAATCGGAGCTTCAGAAAAGGTTTGAGAATTCAGACCCACATGATATTGTCCGTGATCTCAAATTGATCTTTGAGACTCATGCGGCAATTGAGAGCTATGAGGCTTCTGAAAAGTTCTTTAACTGCAAGATGGAAGAGGCGACTCGTCGGTGAGCATGTGCTTAAGATGTCTGGGCACGCAAACAAACTTCAAAGCTTGGGTATAGTGATTCCTAATGCTTTGGGGATTTATCGTGTCCTCCAATCACTACCACCAAGTTACAAGAACTTTGTGATGAACTACAATATGCAAAACATGAACAAGCAGTTGCCAGAACTCTTTGCCATGTTGAAATCTGCAGAAGTGGAGATCAAGAAAGTGCACCAAGTGTTGATGGTCAATAAGACCACCAAATTCAAGAAAGGCAAGTCTAAGCAAAAGGGACACTTCAAGAAGGGTGGTAAGAAAGTTACAGCAAGCGAAGAAGACCAAGGCTGGACCTAAGCACGATCTTTGGTGCTTTTCTTTGCAAGGGAGAAGGTCCTTTGGAAGCGGAATTGCCCAAAGTACTTGGCGGATTTGAAGAACAGCAACATCAAGAAGAAAGGTATATCCGATATACATGTTATTGATGTGTATCTCACTAGTACTCGTAGTAGTGTCTAGGTATTTAATCTTTGGTTCGGTTGCTCATATTTGTAACTCAAAGCAGTCTTTGCGAATAAGCGGAAGCTAGCGAAGAACGAGGTGACGATGCACGTTGGAAGCGGATCAAAGGTTGATGTGATCGCGATTGACGCTACCCTTCACACTACTAGAAAAGGCTATAGGAGACATGCTTATCGAGGCACATTTAGCATATCGCCTCCTATAAAAATAGGCGCACTTTGCAATATCGCCTCTAGTATAAAAATAAGCGGCGCATATGATAAGAATCGCCTCCTATAATCCTATGCAGACAGAATCTAGCAGCCCCATATTATGCGAGGCGCATTCTAGTCATATCGCCTCCTATATATCAAATAGGCGCATATGGCGAGAATCGCCTCGCATATTCTGTGGGCCAGCGTGTTGGTAGGTGCCACGAATATCAGGCGCATATGGCTATATCGCCTCCTATATTTGATAATATGCGATGCATATGGCAGAATCGCCTCGCATATTCTGTGTGGGCCAGCGTGTTGGTAGGTGCGAATGCGAGGCGCATATGGCTATATCGCCTCCTATATTGACAATATCTGGCGCATATGGCCATATCGCCTCAAGTAACTCATGCGGGCTCGGTAGGTGGCCGCATATGCGCGCATATTGCTATATCGCCTCCTATAGTTTGAATTATAGGGCGCATATTGTGCAATATCGCCTCGCATAAGCTTCACCACTTTTTCCAGCTTTTTGCACATGGAGGCAACTACCACCCCATTCACTTGTGTCACTTCTTCCTCCTCCACCAAGACAAATCTGGTCGCCCCCCTCCTCCTCCCCACCTCCTTTCCCCCAGTGATTCACCTTCGAAGCGTGCTCAACATCCATTGGTTGGCACCCATATGTAAGTGAAGTCTCTTGCTCCTCTAGATCTACAACATGTCCATTTACTTCTCCTCTGGCTCTCTTGCGCAAGTCGTTGTTGGAGGAAGCGTGAAGGTGTTGCTTGCATGTATCTTGGCGTTATCGGAGACACCCACTATATGATTGTGTTGTGGTGCTACTTTTTTTGCAGGCATATCAAATGAGATGCCAATCTTTCGACGGAATGTCGATTTATTTCTTTTCCCGAATTTAATTTTCATGGATGTCCTCTT
This sequence comes from Avena insularis, assembly GCA_023614405.1. Lineage (NCBI taxonomy): Eukaryota > Viridiplantae > Streptophyta > Magnoliopsida > Poales > Poaceae > Avena > Avena insularis. The sequence goes on from JAJUPC010000076.1 coordinate 706,072, forward strand.
TTAGGGTAGGTCATGCGAATTTTTCCGCGATCCATGTCCATATATGCTCTAATTATTCTCTTGCTCTTTGTACCACTTTGCTGACCATGGTCCGACCAGCGATCAACAAAGCCAGCGTGGATAGGTGGATGACATGCGAGGCCGACATGGAACGTGCAAACAAGACAGAGATAAGATGTCCATGTCGGGACGCAAGCTGATGTATCGATAAGGCATGATTCCGGAATGCTGGAGTCGCACCTTGACGTAGTTTCATGGATGGCTACACTCGATGGATACGTGATGATCACGAAGATCAAGATGCGGTGATGATCACGAAGATCAAGACGCCGATCCACGATCACGAAGATCAGGGTGGTGGCACTGGACATGGACACGAAGATGATCAAGGTGGCGTCGGGCATGGACACGAAGATGATCAAGGTGGTGTCGACCATGATTCGAGCTGGTTGCGAGACCCTCATGTCCAAGATCTGCTTCTCAAGGAGGCGAGTAACGCCGAGCCGCGGTAGAGAAGGCTAAAGCTGGAGCAAATGGAGAAAACGCGGTCACTCCATTGTTTGATTGGATGCAACGACGGGATACCCGTCTAAATGTAATGCTTAGGGCTCGGAGATGAAGGCGAAACACAAAATGACCGGCGAATGTTTCGGCGACAACATTGTATTCTGCACGATATTCTTCCCTAGAAGGGAACACATGTCCGACTAGTATCGCTGAGGCGAAGAAAGTCGTGTGCCCTCTCAATCTACCGCACGTGAAATACCACGTGCGCATAAATGATTGCATCATCTACGGGCGAGGGCGGAGAAGACCACGTGTCCGGTGTGCAAGACCTCTCGATACAAGAGAGGGACCAAGAAAGCTCCTAGGAAGGTGGTGTGGTACTTTCCTCTAACTCCTCCTTTGCAGCGGTATTTCGAGACCCTAAGGAAGCCAGCTCATGCTGGCACGCTTGGAAAGAAAGAGGCGGAAGGCGATGATCCGGAGAAGGAGAAATGTTGAGGCACCCTTGGATGCTTGCGGTGGAAGGCGTTGGACCTACAATATTACCAACATTTTGGGAAAGAGTCAAGGAACCTCGGTGGCGTGAGCAGCGGACTCAATCCGTTTGGAAGCGAGCAGCACACACACTGGCCCGTGTTTGTATGGATCTACAACCTCCCTCCCTGGTTGTGCATGAAGAAGAAATGCGTAACCATGAGTATGCTCGTTCAAGGGCCAAAACAACCTGAATACAGACATCAATCATATCTCACGTTGTTGAAAGAGGAGCTGGCCATGTTATGGGAAGAAGGAGCCCGTACATGGGATGCCCGAGACAAGAATACTTCGACATGAGAGCGGCGGTGATCACGACAGTGCAAGACTATCCTGGTTACGGATACTTCTCGGGCAGGTGGTCCAAGGATTCTATGGGTGCGTTAGATGCAAGGATAATACAACGTCTGCCAGCTCTGAAAGATCCGGGTCCGGGAAAACCGTGTTCCTTGGGGCTCGGAGGTGGCTTCCCAAGAATCACGCCTGGAGAAACCTAGGACATCTGTTCGATGGGACGATCGAGCTCCGAGGAATCCCACACCAGAAGAGTGGCGCGGAAATCTACAAGTGTTGAATAAGCTGGAAGGAGTGCCTGCGCCAGAAAGACCGAAGAAGCGAGCCGTTCTTTGAAGGTATGGAAGGCGATGTACATTTTTGGGACTTGCCATCTTGGAAGATCCTCCGCGTGCCTCATAGCCTTGATCTCATGCATATCACGAAGAGCGTGGGCGAGTCGCTTGCCACCCTCCTTAACACCGACAAGACCAAAGATGGGCCGAAGGCAAGGAACGACTTGAAGCATATGGGCATCAGGGATGAACTTCAACCACCACCTAGCGATGATGAGGAGGAGGACGAGGTGGAGGAGATAGAAACACATAATAGCCATCATCGCAAGGGGAAAAAGGTTAAGAAGGGAGAGGTCAAGCTCAAGGCCTCATGCTTCACTCTGAGTAAGAAGGAGGCCATAGTTTATGAAGTGCCTCCTCGAGTCAAATTTCGAGCGGCTACAGGGAAGATAAGCGAGATGGCTAGGCGAAGCGGCCTTCAAGCGGCATGAAGTCTCACGGCGTCGCCCGTGCTAATGACGCAGTACTCGGTCGCGATCCGAGGTATAATGGAAAAGCACATCCGTGAAACACTATTTGGCCTCTGCAACTTTTTGGCGTCATCTCTCGAAGTCGATAGGCATTAAGCAGCTCACGAGGCTACGGGGCGAGATCGTGGTGATAATGTGCGAGCTCGAGATCTATTCCCCCGCTTTCTTCGACATCATGCTTCATCTGCTTCTCCATGTCGTGGAGGATATCGTCCAGCTCGGTCCTGCGTTTCTGCGAAGCATGATGCCGTTCGAAAGGCTCAATGGACACATCAAGGGATACGTTAAGAACAAGTCCCGTCGGATGGAAGCATAGCAAACGGCTTCCTGGCCGAAGAGTGCATCTCTTTCTGCTCGAACTTTCTACAAACCGAGACCCCTCTTGGTATGCCATTCAACAAGCACCTCGGGAGGCTCGCTGGATGGGGTCACCGCGAGGGTCGACGTGCAAAGCATGTCGACATGGAGGGCTGAACCAAGGACTTTGAAAGGGCAAACCTGGTCGCTGCAACACCTGCAGTGGTTGATCCATACATACATGAGCACAAAGAGTTTATCAAGAAGAATTACGCTGATCAGCGCCAAGTCGAGGGAGGAAGATGTTATCAAGGAGCACAACTCTCGGTTTCACAGTGGTTTAGGGAGAAGGTCATAGCTAATCCACCGCAGGCGTACTCGGAGGAAGATAAACTCATATTCTCATTGTCACAGGGCGCCTCGCACAACCTCATGGCCTATTAGGCTTACGATATCAACGGATACACGTTCTACATAGAGGAAAAAGACAATAACTGCGATTACCAGAACTCGAGCGTATGAGGATATTCTACACGGCGACATCCGGAAAGATACTACGGAAGGATCGAGGAGATTTGGGAGCTCGACTATATTACGGAGAAGGTGCCGATGTTTCGTGTCGTGGGCCAAGAGCGTCGAGAAAGAAGACCGGTATTTCACCACGATGGTTATACCAATAAAGACCACCGGTGACGCACCCGCAAGAAATGAGCCTTGGGTTTTGGCTAGCAAAAGTCGACCAATGCTGGTACATCAAAGACCCGTCAAAGCCTAGCCGGGTTTGTCGTCGGGAGAGGCAAAAGTAACATTATCGGAATGGGCCGAATTCGCCAACGAGCAAGACTTTGACCAGAACGGCGACCCGAAGATAGAAGACGGGTATGGCAACCAAACACCGTACACCACAACCCTACCTAAGAAAGGACTTCCGTTCAAGAGAAGTAGTGAAGACGTCCCGGACCTAACCTATGCAACCGCGACAAAGAAGGGCAAGAAGACGACCATTGTCAAGAAACGCTAGCGCGCTCCGACCATTGTCAAGAACCGTCGTGTGTGTGGCCTACTATTATGTATCAAAACATTCTTAATTTTCATTATGTGTGTGTTATAATAATATTGCATTGAGAATATTATGTATCGACAAGACACATTCATTGAGAATACTCACTTTTGTTGTTTTAGCAATATTTGAATATTTAAAATATTTGTAGTATATTTTATAGTTCATATTTGTATGCTTTTACATGAAAATTGGTCTTTAAAATTTTTTCCAAATAATTGGCCCCCTTAGGATTCGAACTTGGGTGGCCAGCAGTGAAGGACAAGGCATGTTACCACTAGGCTGCTGTGTGATAGTTGATAGAAACTTGCGCACTGCCCATTTGTCTAGGAGTGCATATTATACGAGGCGCATTTAGCCCAGATGCGCCTCGCGTAATATTCTGGCGCACTGCGATATGCGCCTCGCATAACCGCACCCATCGACCAAGTCGCACTAGCAGCTAATACGAACCACGAGACTTCACATATCTCGGAGGAGGAGCCCACGCCCGTGGAGGAGCCCGACGCATCGTGTCGTCGCCCGTGGAGGAGCCCGACGCCGCCCCGTGGAGGAGGAGCCCGCCGCCCCGTGAAGGAGGAGCTCGCCGCCGCCCCGTGGAGGAGGAGCCCGACGCCGCCGTCCCCGTGAAGGAGGAGGAGCCCGCCGCCGCCGCCGCCACCCACGCCTCTTCCCCTCTCTCTGGTGAGTCCCCGCCCCCCACCCACCCACGCCTCTTCCCCTCTCCTCCCCTTCTGAAATCATTTCCTCCCCTTCCGCGCATGATTCTCGATTCTCTGAACGGCGCCGGCATGTGGAGCCGGCGAGAGAGGAGCAGTGGCGGATCCCTAGCCCTCCCCTAGCCGGCTTGTCCCTATCCCTCCTCTTCCCCTTCTATTCCTCTCAGTCCAGCAATTTGTCGCTGCGCCTCCTCGCTGGTTGCATTTCATACTTCAGCCAGCTATTTTGTTGTCTCTTAGCAGTCTATATTGGTGTATGGATATAGGAAATCAGATTGCAACTGTTTTGATTTTTGGAGTAGCTGGTGAAATGAGATAAGATTTGAGGTCCGTTCTATAGATTGGGAACCATACACAATTTGCCTAGTGAGTTTCGTTCATGAAAATTGGATTCCTGCTAATGTTGTAGTCTATTCAATATACTATTCATTTTATATTAAGTTCTAGGTCCAGTAGTGGTTTAGTACTGCTTTTATGCTTGCATATTGGTCTTTACAGGAACAAACTGCAATAGTGAAACTTCAGTTCAGTCAACACCATGCCACTGAATTTCCTACAATGTTGTAGTGTGAAGGAATGGGGATGCACGAGTAGCTAACAAGTAGTTTTTTCAATAGACGATAAGTAAAGAATCCATGAGATCCTTTTTTAGCGGTACAATGCGATGGTTGAACATACCCTTCCTAGTATAATCCCCTCTTTGCATTGAATCTTTAGTTTTCAGTCCGTAGGCATCTCATTCCTTGCTCTTCAGTTCTTAGTTTTTAATTTCTTCATTTTCTGAGCTATTCAGTGACTTAGTCATCTTCTTTATTTGTTCAGTCTAAATGTTGCTTTTTTAACTTTTCTTGTCGTTTACTTTTGTCATTTTCATCTCGGTGTATCATTAAAGTTCTCATCATTCTCTTACTTTTTTCATTTTCTCGGTTTTTCAGTTTCCCAGTCATCGGCTTTTATTTCTTTAGTCAAAATGTTGCTTATTTTAGTCATCATCAGTTTCTTTTTATATCTCAATATATCATTTGAGTACACATCATTTTCTTGTTTTTAAAATTTTCAGTGTCTCTTTTTCTCGGTTACTTCAATATTCAGTTTATGCATCGCCTCTTTCTTCAGTCTGTGTTCATTTGTTAGTTCTTAAGCTTTTCATTCCTCATTTTTTAGTATCTATTTTATCTCTGAATTTCTTCGCTAATCTGTTCATCATTTTCTTCATTCTATGTTTATTTTTTGTTCAGTCTCTACATACTATTTTTCAGCTCTTAGTAACTCTTTGTCTCTCTATTTAGTCCCCCTTTTTAGGTTTTCCTCTCTTTCTTAAGTTTCTTTGTTTTCAGTATCTTAGTTTCTCATTTTTTAGTGTCCCCATTTTCAGTTTCTGGTTCTTATTTGCTTGGTCTCTCTTTATTCTCATTCCCACTTTGCACTCAATCTTTACTCTTCATATTTAGCTCATGTTTTATCTAAATTTTCAGTGTTTACTCTCTTGTCTTAGTCAGGGCCGATTCACCTTAAGCAAGCATTTCCTGAACAAATTTGCTCCAGTAACACTATGAATCATAGATTGCTTTTTCGTTATTTCCTAAACACTATGAATCACACAGAATACAAATTTGCTTCCTGGGACCTTGGTGTTGGAACATGCATGCACACATACAGACAGGTTCAGTTCTTTTTTCTTCCTTTCAAGAAGTGGCAAGACAGATTCAGCTCTGTGTATACATACATGCGTTGGTGACTGTACTATTTGAGCTTTATTGAACTTTATTGTGCCCCTGCAGTTCTGTACATTTGAGCTTCTGATCATTTATTCCTTTAGTTCCTGGTAACTGTACTATTCATGCTCAGGTTGTTGACAAGCAAACAGATGATACATGGTGCCTCTGTGTATGTATGGCCTGGAGCATGATATATATACATGGTGTTTGTGTATGTATGCTAGCAAAATGGCTGTGATGATGGCTGTGTTTTGATCCTTTTTGTGCAGGTTTTTCTTTTTGAGTTGCCAATGTTTACGAATGTTGATTCATTTCCGTTCCGAATTTCGCACTCCTAGACATAGAAAATTAGCAAAGTTCATGCCAAAATTTTCTGTGAATTTTTGTGCTTATTAGTTTCATTTATTTGTGTGTTTAGAAATGTCGGATCCGGGCCCTTCTAGCCAGAAGCCCTTTTGGGAGCAGCAGGAGGAGATGGAATCCCTAGAGGCCCCGGAATTTGTTCCGCGGGACGACGAGATGGAGGAGGACGAGGATACCTCGTCGGGCACTGAGGAGATGGGGGCGCCGATGGCGGCGCCGATGGCGCGCCACTACCACTAATGGCGGCGGTGAAGCTACTACAGACGGTGGTAGCGCATCGAAGAAGTCTCGGAAGGATCGGACCCGATCGTGGTCGACCTCAAAGGTCCATCATCACTGGCGTGAGCCCTAAAGGTGCGCCTTTGGAGCTAGAAGAATTTGTTGGGGGTTACTCTAACCAGCTCGCGGCAATCCTCCGGAACACCGTCACGATCAACATGGAGAACCTGAAGGCCGAAGAGAACAAGGGTTTCCTCATCCAGCTTTTCCGGAAGCTGCACGCAAGATACGCGTTCCCGGGTGATGAGGAAAACAAGTATAATAATGACAATCTCAAAGGGAATCCGGTGAACAAGTATGCCCTCGGGAGGATGACCAAGGCCTTGTCAAATTGGAAGGCTCGGGTGAAGAATCTGATTTTAGGAGAAGCTAAGTTATCGAGCTCGTCAAGAAGGAGCCTCGGTCAAGGAAGAAGACTACAATGTTTTCAAGGCGGATGTGACTCCGCCTTGGGCAAGGCCAGGGCCGAGAAGGGCAAGAATATGAGATCCCGAAACATTGGTACCCACCATCTCGGCTCTGGCGGTTATAGAGCCGAGGCCCAAATGGGATAAGGAGGGCGCGGCGCTCGTGCAAAGGGGTTGACACGTCCCTTTGACGACATAAAGGAGGAGCAGGCAAAGAACTTCGTCAGGGCCCGGTTTGCCCCGCCGAAGAAAGGGGGTTCTGATTATTCTTCGGAGCCCGCCGGCCCCTTTGCTCCGAGGGTGACGGACTTCATGCAAAAATATGTAAGTAGTTTGCATGCAAGTCGATTAATTGCATTCATGATTAATCAATGAAGTCCAGTTTCGATCAAATGCTTCGTTCCTTGTCGCAGGACGAGGAGTGTAGAGCTCCTCATCCTGTGGGTCGGCACCACCACGCCAAGTGGGACACCACTTTTAATAGGCGTGAACCGACCAAGAGTGTCGATCCCCTGGCGGCCCCGTCGGCTGGTCGTGTGGTCGGCTTTGGCGGCATATCATGGTCCGAGTACTATGGCACCCCGGAGCGGAAGGGCAAGAAGGCCGAAAGCGCCGAGGTAAAACTCCTAAGGAACAGGTGGAAGCCTTTCCAAATATAGTCCAAGATGCCGTGAACAAGGCTGTGTCGGCCGAGACAAAGTTCCAAGAACAAGTCCGACACAAGTCCAGTCCACAAGTCCATTCACAAGTGAACAAGAAGCTCAACACCATCCTTCCCGTCTACATGGAAAAGTACAACAAGTGGCGGAAGGGTGGTAAACGGGGCCGCCACGGTTCCCAACCTCAACACCTTAATCGGACAATGTGCGCGGCCGAGGCGTTGGTGACTCCTCCAGCGGGGCGGTGGTGGTGGAGACTCCTCTAGCTCGGAGCTTAACTTGCCCATTCTTGGCGAAGGCGCCGCCCGCACCACCATGCCATCGAGCAGCCACTCCGCCACTTGCGTGGTCAAGCCTGTCGGCGTGCCTCGACATTGGCCGAGTTTGGCGCCCTCAAGGTAACTAACTAATTAAAGCGAGAGTTGGGAGGCTCAACCACACCGATGACTTGATCTCTGTTTTTCTAACGCTCGGCCTACATGTCGATCTTTCGTAGGGAGACACTCCTTGCACTCTAATGCATTGGGTGGGCGGCCAGTTGATGGATGTTGCCAAGGTACTATTGTTCAACCAGAGAACCATAAAATGCACAATGTCACAATGCCACGACATGATGAGGGTCAAATCTGATGGTGCTTCAGACTCTGAGCAAGTGGAACCTCCTCTCAACCTCAAGGATGGGATGATGAGGACACGGCGGTCCTCAATACCGCTTGCTACTTGTACCTATGGCGAAGAGCCATATCCGTTTGGGGATAGAGGACCAGCTCAACATCACCCTAGGCGGCCAGCACATGATGAAGACTTCGAGATGGGAGACTTGGACAAAATGGCACAGAATCCCGATGATGATGAAGAAATTGACCCGAACTACGGTGACCAGTTTGTTAACACAAGGTTCTCTGATTTGTATGAGCCGGGACCATCAGGCACACATCAAGTTGCCGAGACCCAACCAGCACCAATGAAACCCCTTGCAAGGTCGTCTCTTCCCAACTAGTCGAGAGGCGCCGCCACCTGTCCCTTCACCGAGCCTCCAAGGCCGGTGGTTCCTTTGATCAGCCTGGCACCCTCCATAAGATGGTCGGTGAGGTGAGCAGCGGGCAAGCCGTAAAGAGCAAGAAGGGTCACAAAAGGAAGCCTAAGGGTGATCGGGGCCAGGATCCAAATCCTCTTTTCCGGGACGGTGCTGTGGGGCAAGCCAGGAATCAGCAGCACGTGGCAGGTGTACCGATGATGTGTAAATCGATGCTCGAGGTCGCGAGCTCGCATATGCGTAGTATTCATTATGGATGTCTCACAATTGAGCGGCCGCATTCGCGACAACGATCGATCGTACCTCGTTTTCAAGGTTAAGGTGCCTTCTCATAAGCCGTGCTTCGTCACTGTACCCCCCGGGGATATCTTCTACGTGCGGCATACCGACCTGTTTGACATGTTGAACGGGTTTCGACTGCACAATACCCTGGTCCGGCTGTTCTCCCTCAATATGGCCATGGAGATCACGGAGACAAGATCCGGGCATCCAGATAGTGGATCCCTACTTCATGCGTGATGCCGTCCTGAAAGATGCTGAGGCCATAGATCTGGCGACCGACTACCTCTCAAACTTCCTGCAAACATACTCGGACAAGGATGTGATTCTCCTTCCCTACCATCCCATCACGGAGGATGATCGGACAGGCTGTGTGCTCATAAGCTTGAATTTGAAACACTCAACAGCCTTGTACCTCGACTCAAGCAGTCGATCCAAAAAACTACACCAATATCAAGAAAATTCTTGATGGCGCTCTCACCGGCTACGTCGCGTGGAGGCGTCAAACCGGCAAGGCCACATGTAAAGTTCGGTAGCGCGCCGTGTTTACCACGACGAAGTTTGCCTGCGTCAAGCAGCCTCCTGGCAGTGGGAAGGATGCCTTCTACGCCATTTACCACATGAAGGCATTCTTCAATGACATGGAGACCAAAACGCTGCCATCTGACCTCGTGAAGTGGGCTGAAAAGCTTGCATGCATACAGGCTCGCAACCTCAGGCAAGACTTCTTCAACATCCAGGAGGAGATCGCGACAATCGTGTACCAGGGAGTCATAAAAGCCGGAGGCACCTTCCACGGCGGCTATACACCGTCAAATAGGGAGATAGACGAACGCTTAGCGCAGCAGGGTGACGGCAGGATGTTCATGCAAATGGCGAAAACTCGGGCTTCATCAATGCCCCCAAAGCCGACTCAAGAGCCGAAGAAGACTTCATGATTGCATTGCCTGGGTACCTAGCTGTTAGTTCCGAACTCGTGTTGTAACCTCTTATCACTGTGTTAAACTTGCCTAGCAAAACCTCTAGAATATGTTTCGTCAACCGTTGAACTTGATTGTGAGAGACACTAGCTAGTTATTTGTGTTACGAACTATTTTAAGTGCTTGTTGCTTTTCATTTGTCATTGCTTCCCTACTTTCTTGTGGTTTGCTTTCTTTGTCTTTCTTCGAAATGCCGATGATTAGAACGTGTTGTGGTGTCACGTGTATGACTATGCCACTGTTCGATCTTGTGTGCCAAGTAGACTAGTAATTTGGGCATATACTCTACTTGCCGCACAAGATCAAACAGCGAGCATTGTTATTTCCGTGCCCAATCTAAGTATGAGGCACTAATCCATGTCATTCTTGGTTTGATTTTTTTTGGTCTTTCTTCGAAATGCCGATGATTAGAACGTGTTGTGGTGTCACGTGTATGACTATGCCGCTGTTCGATCTTGTGTGCCAAGTAGACTAGTAATTTGGGCATATACTCTACTTGCTGCATGAGATCGAACAGCGAGCATTGTTATTTGCGTGCCCAATCTAAGTATGAGGCACTAATCCAAGTCATTCTTGGTTTGCTTTTTTTGGTCTTTCTTCGAAATGCCGATGATTAGAACGTGATTTCTTACATTTTGTTGCACCCATATATATATATATATATATATGCATGATTCTATCTTTGTGAACTGCTAGCTATTGCTTTCCACTGACATAAGTAATATCATCTTTATTATGTGTAGGAGATGCCGAGGTGTTATGTGTATACGGTCGGGTTCGGTGTGTACGAGGTGGAAAGACTGCCAAGCAAGTGAACAACTTCTCGGGCAACAGCTACCAAGGCTATGAGAGTAGAGAGGTGGCGGAAGAGAAGTGGAGGAGGCATGGAAGGAAGAAGTGGAGGAACTTCCTCGTGATCACCACCTTGTTGCTCTTCATTGTAGGTTGTGTTCTACTTTATCTAGGTAGAGCTACGTCGTTGGAGTTGTAATGTGAATTGTGAACTTGTACTCGAAGGTGTAATGTGATTGTGAACTTGTACTCGGAGGTGTGAACTTGTGGCACAAACACTTGATGTATGAACTTGTATGTCATGATTGATGTGTAATGTATTGTATTCATGTTGGTTCTATTATGCTTTGGCAAATTGCAAGTTTCTGAAAAATTCTGTGGACTATATTGTATATTTGAATATCTGTATATTATTATTTATAGTGGTCTGTAAAACTTGAATTTCGAAAATATTACCGGAGGCGCATATAGGATACTATAGGAGGCGCATATACTATAAATATCCGAGGCGCATTCTGAAACATATGCGAGGCGCATATACTATAAATATCCGAGGCGCATTCTGAAACATATGCGAGGCGCATATGATATGCGCCTCCTATACTTCACATATGCGAGGCGCATATCGATATGCGCCTCGCATATGTGAAATATAAGGCGCATATAATCTTTCCTCAAGATACCCGAGGCTTGAAGCTAGAGGCACATGTGATATGCGCCTCGGATAGGCTTTTTGGTGCGCCTCGGATAGGCTTTTCTCTAGTAGTGTCATCTACCATCGGGATTAGTTTTATACTTAAATAATTGTTATTTGGTGCCTGCGTTAAGCATGAACATTATATCGGGATCTTGTTTATTGCGAGACGGTTACTTGTTTAAGTCCGAGAATAATGGTTGTTCGATTTATATGAGTAACATGTTTTATGCACATGCACCTTTGATAGATGGTCTATTCTTATTGAATCTCATTAGTGGAAATACACATATTAATAACATTGAGGCTAAACGTTTGAAATCGAGCGATAACTCGACCTATATGTGGCACTGTCGTCTTGGTCACATTGGAGTGAAGCGCATGAAGAAACTCCATTCCGATGGACTTCTTGAATCACTTGATTTCGAATCACTTGAAAGATGCAAAGCATGTCTGATGGGTAAAATGACTAAGACTCCATTTTCTGGTATGATGGAGCGACCTACGGACTTATTGGAAATCATACATACCGATGTGTGTGGTCCAATGAGTGTAGCATCATGATGGTTATCGTTATGTTCTTACCTTCACGGATGACTTGAGTAGATATGGGTATATCTATTTCATGAAACATAAGTCCGAAACTTTCAAGAAGTTTAAGGAGTTTTAAAGTGAGGTAGAGAATCAACGTAACAAGAAGATTAAATTTCTACGTTCTGATCGTGGAGGTGAATATCTAAGTTACGAGTTTGGCGAGCATTTGAAGAAATGCGGAATACTTTCACAATTGACACCGCCGGGAACACCACAGCGTAATGGTGTGTCCGAACGTCATAATCGAACTCTCTTAGATATGGTTCGTTCTATGATGTCACTTACAGATTTACCGCTATCATTTTGGGGTTATGCATTAGAAACAGCCACATTCACTTTAAATAGGGCACCATCTAAATCCGTGGAAACGACACCGTATGAATTATGGTTTGGGAAGAAACCTAAATTGTCGTTCCTTAAAGTTTGGGGTTGCGAAGCCTATGTAAAGAAGTTACAGCCGGACAAGCTTGAACCCAAAGCGGAAAAACGCGTCTTCATAGGATACCCGAAGGAAACTATTGGGTATACCTTCTATCATAGATCCGAAGGCAAAATCTTTGTTGCCAAGAATGGATCCTTTCTTGAGAAGGAATTTCTCTCGAAAGAAGTGACTAGAAGGAAAGTAGAACTCGACGAGGTTGTCGAACCTTCTCTCGAAATTGCGAGTAGCGCAGCACCGGAAGAAGTTCCTGTGGTGCCTGCACCAATAAGAGAGGAAGCTAATGATGATGATCATGAAACTTCGGTTGTAGTTGCTACAGAGCCTCGCAGGTCAACGAGAACTCGTACCACTCCTGATTGGTATGATCCCGTTATGAGTGTCATGTTGGTGGACAACACCGATGACCCTGCGACATATGAGGAAGCGATGATGAGCCCATATTCCAATAAATGGCAAGAAGCCATGAAATCCGAGATTGGATCCATGTACGAAAACCAAGTATGGACTTTGGTGAATTTACCGGATGGTCGGAAGGCTGTCGAGAACAAATGGATTTTCAAGAAGAAAACAGATGCTGATGGTAATGTTACTGTCTATAAAGCTCGACTTGTCGCAAAAGGGTTTCAACAAATTCAAGGAGTTGACTACGATGAGACTTTCTCACCAGTAGCGAAGTAAAGTCTGTGAGGATTATGTTAGCAATCGCTGCATATTATGATTATGAGATATGGCAGATGGATGTCAAAACAGCATTCCTCAATGGAGACATTGATGAAGAGTTGTATATGATGCAACCCAAAGGTTTTGTCGATCCTAAAGATGCTAACAAGGTATGCAAACTTCAACGGTCCATCTATGGATTGAAGCAAGCATCCCGAAGTTGGAATCAACGTTTTGATAAGGTAATCAAAAGTTTTGGTTTTATACAAACTTATGGAGAAGCTTGTATTTACAAGAAAGTGAGTGGGAGCTCTGTAGCATTCTTAATACTATATGTAGATGACATATTATTGATTGGGAATGATGTAGACCTTCTTAATAGTGTCAAGGAATATTTGAATAATAGTTTTTCAATGAAAGATCTTGGCGAAGCAGCTTACATATTAGGCATAAAGATTTATAGAGATAGATCAAGACGCCTAATATCATTGTCACAAAGTACATATTTGGACAAAGTTCTAAAGAGGTTTGGAATGGAAGATAGCAAGAAAGGGTTCTTGCCCATGTTGCCCAATACGACCTTGAGTAAAACTCAAAGTCCGACAACGGCAGAAGATAGAGAAAGGATGAGTAAGACTCCCTATGCCTCAGCCATAGGATCTCTAATGTATGCCATGCTATGTACTAGACCCGACATTGCATATCTTTGTTAGTTTAACTAGCAGATATCAAAGTGATCCAGGAGTGGATCATTGGACAGCGGTCAAAAACATCCTTAAGTACTTGAGAAGAACTAAGGATATGGTTCTTTCTTATGGAGGTGATGAACAACTCGTTGTTAATGGTTACACCGATGCTAGTTGGAACACCGATCCGGATGATTCTAAATCACAATCTGGATACGTATTTACTTTGAATGGTGCAGCAGTTAGCTGGAAGAGTGCAAAGCAAAGCGTTGTGGCGAGATCTTCAACTGAATCGGAATACATGGCTGCTTCGGAGGCTTCACAAGAAGCGATATGGATGAAAGAGTTCATTATAGAGCTGGGTGTGGTTCCTAGTGCGCTGGACCCAATGTCTATCTCTTGTGATAACATGGGTGCCATAGCCAATCTTGCAAGAACCAAGGTCACACAAGAAGCTGAAGCACATCAAGCTACGTTTTCACGCTATTCGAGAACATGTCCAAGATGGGGACATAAAGATTTGCAAAGTACACACAGATCTGAATGTGGCGGATCCGTTGACTAAACCTCTCCCGAGGGCAAAACATGACCAACACCAAACTGCCATGGGTGTTCGACATATGACCATGTAATCTAGATTAGATGACTCTAGTGCAAGTGGGAGACTGTTGGAGATATGCCCTAGAGGCAATAATAAATGTAGTTATTATTATATCTTTGTGTTTATGATAAATGTTTACATTCATGCTATAATAGTATTAACAAGGAAACATTAATACTTGTGTGATTTGTAAACTAAAATAGAGTCCCTAGTAAAGCTTCTTTATAATACTAGCTTGTTGGTTAATAAATGATTGTGGTTTCCCTATCATGAACATTGAGATGTTATTAACAACAAGATCATATCGTTAGGAGAATGATATGGTGGACATACTCCTATAGATAAGTGTAGCATAAAGATCAAGTCATTTTAATAGTTCAATTGCTATATGCTTTCTGATACATAGTAACCTAATTCCTTCGACCATGAGATCATGCATATCACCTTCACCGGAAGGATGCTTTGATGACATCAAACACCACACCGTAACTGGGTGGCTATAAAGGTGGCATTGAGTGTTGGAAAGTATTGGTTGAGACACATGGATCAAGAGTGGGATTTGTCCATCCATATGAGGATAGATATACTCTGGCCCTCTCGGTGAAATGTCATCCAATTAGCTTGCAAGCATGTGGTGGCTCACAAGGGATCACATATCACGGGAACAAGAAAAGAGTACTTATCGATGCGAGGTTGAACTAGGTATGCAGAGATACCGACGATCATAACCGCGGATAAGTAAACTATCGTGAGACAAAGGGAAATTGGTATCATATGTAAGTGGTTCATTCGATCGCAAAGTAATCGTAGAAATATGTGGGAGCCATATGAATTTCCAGATTCCTCTATTGGTTATTGTTCGGAGAAGTGTCTCGATCATGTCCGCATAATTCACGAACCGTAGGGAGACACACTTAAGGATTCGACGTTGTTTGAGTAGTTATGGAATGATGAGTAAGAGACCGATTGTTGTTCGGAGTCTCGGATGGGATCCGGGATATCACGAGGAGATCCGGAATGGTCCGGAGAATAAGATTCATATAAGGAAAGTCCTGTTTCGGTGTTGGAGAGTGGTTCCGGTGTTTTCATCGGGAATGTTCTAGAAGGTTCCGGAATGTCCGGCACTCCGGAGGGGAAGGGTACATGAATGTGTCATACCAAGTTGGAATGATTGCATCATGTACTAGGTGTCATCGCCGAACAAAATAAAGGGTTTAATCAAATCCTAGTTTGAAAAGTCAAACGACTATTTTGGAAGGTGGAGGGGAAGTAGGAAACCTACTTGGGGAGGAGTTACTCCCCTCCACCGCCGGCCCCCTTGGGAAACCGAGTTGGGTAGGGACTCCCCTCCCCTGGCGCGCCTCCTCCACCTATATAAGGAGGGGCAGGGTTGCCCCTCCTAGCACCCAACACCTCCACCCAAAACCCTAGCCCGGCGCCGCCACCTCTTGTTGCCGCCGCCGCCTAGAGCAAGCCGCCGCCGCCTCGTAGCTAACCCTAGCCACCGTTCAAGCCTCCTCCTTGGTGTGTCTAAACCCTAGAACACCGAGGGCTCTCTCATAGTCCACCATACTCGCTCCGGCTTAAGGCGAAGCCCTACGAGATCTCCCCTCTACTTCTGGTACCACGCCGTTGTCTCTTAGGAATCGCGAGGAGAGTGCTACAACCTCCATTTTCTTTGGAACAAGGAGAGGAAGGTCTTCGTCGAGTACAGAGCGATGTGACCGACATTGCGGAAGCGCTGCGGAGCGCCTTGGGAAGGATCGTCTACGCGATCTTGAGATCGGGAAGAGTACGACTACATCACCCACGAGAATCCGCTCTCGTTAAACACTTTGGAATCTTCGAGGGTAAGTTATTCTATCGACTCGTTGCTACAATCTAGTAGATAGATCTTGGCTTGTTTGTTTGTATGCGATAGAAATTTTTTGTTTTCCATGCTACGAAATCCTACAAACACATGGACAATATATAAAACCATCCCGCCGCTTTTTCTCCTCAGCCATAAGACGAAAAGAACGCACGCCTTCTCTGAAAGCGGCAGAGCGTCGGTCACCGTACATCCATGGATGGCTCATCTGTATCATGCAAATATATATCAATCGCAATCATGATGCTAAAATTAGTAACGCGCGGTCTAAACGAGAAAATAATTGCTAACCTTTTAGAACACTTGGAAACAAAGATGAGAAAACTTTAGTGTGGCTCGGGAACCTCATATATGTCTGTCTTGGGTGACCTAAAGTCGCATCGCTCTAACATGCATTTCACCGAACACCTCTAGCGTATATGGACAAGAAAAAAATAGCACAAACCCACTACCTCTCCCACCAGGAAAAAAACAGTTGAGAGGGGGAGGGGCTGTGCCAATATATAGGGCCATACCACTAGTCCCAGTTTGACATACAAACCGGGACTAAAGGGGGTTCCCGCAGCGAGCGGCATGCCCCAGATCCTTCCCGCAGCGAGCGACAGACCTTAGGCCCCTTAGTCCCTGTTTGTATCTCAAACCGGGACTACTGGTGTCTAACGGGCCGAGACCTATGCCCTGGGAGGCTCGGGGCCGTCCGGTCCGGACCATTAGTCCCAGGCCCATACACAGCCAGGACTAATGGCCCGGACGAAAGGGCAATTTTCTACTAGTGACAGGTTTGTCGTGTGTAGAAAAAAATGTCACACCTTCCCCATTTGTCCAATCCTTGAAATGCCCTCGGCTGCAGCTATTAAATATGTGCATGGGTTGGTTTCAATCTGCCTAAACCAACGCACCATTCGTCGGTTTTGCATGGTGTTACCAGTTTCACTCCGTTGAAATTGTGTCCGCCTCCGCAACATCCCTGGCGAGATGCATATCATGCTCTCGGTGATCATCAGGCTCGTCTTCTCCGTGCTTCACTTAACAAGTTGTCGTCATGGGCCGCACAACTTCAGGGTGGCTCTGGGAGCTGGCCTGACTTCTACGCCCTCCCAGCTATCTGCGACAGCCATCTCCGGAAGGTGGCCTACACCGTGGCCGCAATGTTGCAAACCCAGGTGGATGCTTTAGACTTCGTCGTGGAAGGGGAGCAGCTCGCTGGTCTATGCTAGAATCACTTGGACACGAGGTTTAGGGGGACGTGCATTACATGGAGAGCCCTGGCGGGCCCTACGGCAGAACATTTACACAAACACCTGGCGGTCCCTACGACCACCACCTTGTGGTGTAGTACTCACGGGAGCAGGAGGTTGGAAGGTACTTAGACACGGACACACGAGGAGAGGGATGGCGACCAGAGCGGAAGGAAGCACCATCGGCGGTAGAGATGGGATGGGGAGGGAGCGGCAGCTAGGGCATGCAGAGCGTGTTCTTGATGAAATTGATGGGTCAACCCCGTCGACCTGGTGAGTCGGTCAAAGCCGGCTCTATTGGCCCAAAATGCGTTCAAGGCCGACCCGCATGCCCGAAAATTTAGGTCGGGCCAGGACCCGTCGGGTTGACCTGGCCAATTCCAATCTTGATGTAGTAATCAAGGGCGCGGGAGGGATTTGTTGGAAGATGCTTATGCAGGGACAAACTAGATGGCACCGTGAATAGGAGCGGCATGCAACTGCTCATTAAATTCCTTTCATTCTTCGACCACATGATTGTATGGCACAGTAATCAATATGTGCACGTACCGTGGTCTGAGCTAGAGTTCTATATTTCTACTGTTCGTGTCGATTAATATATACATCCAGTATGTTAAAGTTTTATATGATTGTAATTTATGTAGTCATCATTTATATTCTAAATTAATTATAAAAATTCTACTCTAATAATTCAACATACTAGTTCGATCCGCATCGTCGCATAGGGATGCCACGTCGGTCGGATAATTTCGGCGGCATGCAGCGCCCTCGTTAAATTCCTTTGATACGATACGATTCTGCCTACAAACCGGCTAAAACCGTGTTGGACAGCTAGCTCGCTCATTAATTTCCCATTTTCCCGAATCCCGAAAATGCCCTCGGCTGCCGCTATAAATTGACCCGGCCTCTTAGCTGCGATTAGAATAGAATCCCTTCCCCCATCATTCTTCCCTACTACTACGTACGTGCCCACCGGAGGAGGAGTTGCCTTCCATTCTCTGTCTTCTTCCTCCTTGGAACAACTTGGTCAAATCTCGCGCGTACGTCTAGAGAACCTCGCCCCCCCCTCCCCCCATGGTTGCCTGACGGCTGCCGTCCGACGATGAGGCTGCGCGTCCGCTGCCGTGCCCACTCCTTCTCCGTCACCTTCCTCTACTGGTTCTATGACTTGTCATGAACTCCACAACGCCTCATCCATCTACCCACCCTCTAGTTGATTAGATCTCGCTCTCTTCGATCCCCTCTACTAGTTTCTTGGTTTTTCTTGGATCGGATCGTCTTCTCTTTTTCTCCCACGACCAGAAAACAGACATCTTTTCCTGTCTTTGAACCAAAGCATCCGATCATGTCGCCGCCATCGCGCCGGACCTCCACCCCGGAGGTCGAGGACGAGCGCAAGCTGAAGAGGAAGCTGGTGCGACAAAAAGGAAAACTTCCTCTTGCAACATTGTTCGTCATCCCATGATGCACATGTATGCACAATATAGACACATTATCATAAACTATGACTTGATTCTAGCCATAACATTGGTCATTTGACCCGAAATCCAAAAAACCTCGAATGAGATAGGTCATTTTGTGAAGGTTTTTTGAGACATAATCAATATACCAAGTTTGATATTTTCCTTGTAACTATGTCACATAATATGACACCACGCGAAGGTTTCGCATTGTGTCAATCGTTTTTGAATTTTTTATGTCCGTTTTAAACTATCGTTAAACTTTGTCGAACGACGGGCATGAAGATTCTTAGCTTGAGGCTGATCCTCGATAAACTTGAAGTGGATATCTGATGAAATAGCATATTGTGAATCTAAAAATGATTTTTATAAAAAAACATGAGCATCGTATCATGTACCTGTAGTTCATATCTGACCCACTTCCTACCGATTCGGCAGAAATTTGTCTTTTTCACTAGAGGTGGATGGAAAGGTTTCAAATCCCCCTGTTGGGACATTGTCTTGGTCTAGTATTTTTGTAAAATGTGGTGGTAGCATTTTGAATTAGCCATTTGGTGGTTGCTTCATAAAACCGTCCGGTTTTTGTGCTCGGAAAATGGAAAATGGTTTTTTGGTGCGACGAAAAGGACAACTTCCTCCTATAACATTGTTTGCCATCCCATGATGCACATGCATGCACAATATGGGCACATTATCACAAACTAAGCCTTGATTATAGCCATAACATTTGTCATTTGACCCGAAAGCCAAGAAATCTCGAATGAGATAGGCCATTTTTTGAAGGTTCTTTTGAGACATAATCAATATAGCAAGTTTGATATTTTTCATTGTAACTATGTCACATAATATGACACCACGCGAAGGTTTTGCATTGTTTCGATCGTTTTTGAATTTTTTATATCCGTTTTAAACTATCATCAAACTTTGTCGAACGACGGGCATGAAGATTCTTAGCTCGGGGTTGATCCTCGATAAACTTGCATTGGATCTTTGATAACATAGTATATTGTGAACCTAAAAATGATTTTTGTAAAAAAATATGAGCATCGAATCATGTACCTGTAGTTCATATCTGACCCACTTTCTACCGATTTGGCAGGACTTTTTCTTTTTCACCAGAGGTGGACGGAAAGGTTTCAGATCTCTCTGTTGGGACATTGTCCATATAAGGTGGTATAGTATTTTTGTAAAATTTGGTGGTAGCATTTTGAATTAGCCATTTGGTGGTTGCTTCACAAAACCGTCCGTTTTTTGTGCTCGAAAAATAGAAAATGGATTTTTGGTGCGACGAAAAGGAAAACTTCCTCCTGCAACATTGTTCGCCATCCCATTATGCACATGTATGCACAATATGAGCACATTATCACAAACTATGCCTTGATTCTATCCATAATATTGGTCATTTGACCTGAAAGCCAAGAAATCTCGAATGAGATAGGTCATTTTGTGAAGGTTTTTTTGAGACATAATCAATATACCAAGTTTGATATTTTTTCTTTTAACTATGTCATATAATATGACACCACGCGAAGGTTTCGCATTGTTTCGATCGTTTTTTGAATTTTTTATGTCCGTTTTAAACTATATATAATATTTTATGTTTCACTTAATTTTTATTTAAATATGTGTAATATTTGAGTGTAGATAAATAGATCTTATTTTTCTGCAAATTTTGATATATTATTTGTATTTTTACGAATTAGAATGATTTTGTTATGATTTTTCAAAGTTTAATGAGGTAAAATAAAAAATAGCTACGCCGAGGGCAGCCGTCGGCGTAACATAGGATACGCTGACGGCTGCTTGGCGGGGCTGGCCTAGACGATGGCTATGCCGACGTCCCCGATGTTTGGCCGTCAGTGTAGCTTCCTATTCCTGTAGTGGGTGTTACCAGTTTCACTCGGTTTAAATTGTGTCCACCTCCGCGACATCCCTGATGAGATGCATATGATGCTCTTGATTGCGGGGCGAGGGTCCTGCTCCCAGCGCGAGAACTCGTGGTAGACAAGTCCAAAGGCGTCGACCACATGGTCGTCAACACATGCCTGCATCGTGGACAGTAGGCTTAGCGTGATCAACACCAGCGCCGTGTTTGTGGGGCAGACTCTGCTGATCATCAGGCTCGTCTTCTCTGTTCTTCACTTAACGAGTTTTCGCTATGGGCCGCACAACTTCGCGATGGCTCTGGGATCTGTCTGACTTCTACGCCCTCCCAGCTATCTGCGGCGGACAGCTTCGGAAGATGGCCTACACCACGGTCGCAATGTTGCAAACCCAAGTGGGTGCTTTAGACGTCGTCGTGGAAGGCGAGCGACTCACTGGTCTAAGCTAGAATCACATGGACACGAGGTTTAGGGGGACGTGCATTACATGGAGAGACCACCGAACATTTACACAAACACCTGGTGGGCCCTATGACCACCACCGTGTGGTGTAGTACTCACGGGCACAATTGGTTGGAAGGTGCTCAGGCATGGACACACGAGGAGAGGGATGTCGACCGGAGCGAAAGGAAGCACCGTAGGCAGTAGAGATGGGACGAGGCAGGGGCGGCGACTAGGGCATGCAGAGTGTGTTCTAGATCAAACTGATGGGTCCACCCCGTCGACCTAGTGAGCCGGTCAAAGCCAGCTCTATTGGCCCAAAATGCGTTCAAGGCTGACCCGCATGTCCCAATGGCCGCAAATTTTGGTTGGGTCAGTGACCCGTCCGGTCGACCCTGCCAAATCCCATCTTGATGTAATAATCACGGGCGTGGGAAGGATTTGCTAGAAGATGCTCATGCAGGGACAAACTAGAGATGGCACCGTGAACATGAGAGAAAATATAGACGGCATGGAGTGGGCTCATTAAATTCCTTTCATTCTTCAACCACATGAGGGTCTTCCGGGTCGTCAGGTCTTTTTCGACCACTCTCTGCAGCCTCTGTACCATCCGCTTGTCGATATACAAAAGATCAGTATGTGCACGCAGTGTGGTCTGATCTATTAATTTACTATGGCTGTAGAGTTTGTATTTCTACCGTTCAGGTTGATTAGTATATCTAGTATATTAAAGTTTCATGTGATCGTAAATTATGTAGTCATGATTTATATTCTAAAATTAATTACTATACAAATTCTATCTAATAATTCAACATAGTCCGCACGGATCGTCGCATATATAGGCATGCCGCGTCGGTCAAAAATTTCGGCATGCCGCGTCGGTTAAAATCAGATGATGATTTCGGTGGCATGGCAGGCGGTCATTAAATTCCTTTGATACGATTCTGCCTACAAACCGGATAAAACCGTGTTGGACAGGCTGGTTGTAATCTGCCATTAATTTCCCCATTTTCCCAATACCGAATATGCCCTCGGCTGCCGCTAGTATAAATTGACGTTCTAGCTGCGATCAGAATCCTCCCCCATCTTCTTTACGTGCCTTCCATTCCCCTGACAACAATCTTCTTCCTCCTTGGTACGAGTTGATCAGATCGATCTCGTCTAAACACCCCCCCTGATCCCTGATCCCAATGTTTACCTGACGGCCGCCGTCCGTCCGACGATGAGGCTGCGCGTGCGCTGCCGCTCCCATTCCTTCTCCGTCGCCTTCCTCTACTGGTTCTACGACTTGTCATGAACTACTCGCCCCTTCTCAAGAACTCCATCTAGCCTCTACTTCATTAGATCTCGCTCTCTTTCCCTCTACTAGTTTCTTGGTTTTTCTTCGGATCGTCTTCTTCCTCCCACCCCCCCTAAAAAACAGACATCTTTTCTGGTCCTTCCACCAAGCATCCGTTCCGACCATGTCGGCGCCATCGCGCAAGAGATCCAGCCCGGAAATCAACATCCAGGGCGGCAGCGGCGTCAAGGAGGACGAGCGCAAGCTCAAGAGGAGGCTGACGAACAAGGAGAGCGCGAAGCGGTCCCGCGATCGCAAGCAGCAGGAGCTGATGGACGCCCTCGCCGACGCCACCCACTTCAAGGCACAGAAAACGCGCGCCGAGGCTCAGATCGTCATCTACAAGGCCAACCTCGCCAAGGCGGAAGCCGAGTGTTGGGGCTGCATCTAGCAGCCCCTCTTCTTCTACCTCTCAACTCTTTCTTGTTTCTCCAACATAAGAACAACACACGGACACACACACACTCAAGGGAGAAGCACAACTTTGCTTTGCCGAGAGGCACTCCCCCTTAATGATAAAATGGACTACATTGTTTCTGCCACCGTTGCCTTTCTCATTAACTCAGTGCAGTATATATACAAGAGGAGACCACACGTGACTACTCCCCCACTAACCACTACATGCACTCACACACTAAACCAGCCACTAACATCTAGCTGACCTGATCTCTTCTCCTAGAATCTCTCTAGGCTCCACACGACCCGGCCACACTAACAACAACTCTCTACATGCACGATTAGATAAACAACTACCTTGCAGCTAGGCCACCGATTCACTCGTAGCAAGTTGGCTTCATTAATCTAATGCAGGTCATCATGACAAGATTAGTGCTAACAATCACCCCTCTAATCTTGTCATGTTAATTCCCCAAATCTTCGACACAGATCACCTGCGCCAGCTTGCCGTGGACGACTCCATCGCAACAGCCTGTTCACCACGCACCATCTTTCATTGGACGATGCCATGGCAGCGTCGGTAGTCGTCTTGCCGCGAGTAGAAGCTTGACCATGCCACATCACGCACCATCTAGCTCCACTTGCTTGTTCTTCAGCGGCATCACACCACTGGTCATGTACATCTTGCCTTCCCTTCACGTCGCAGGGACTCATCTTGTTGATGGAATCACACCACCGCTCAAAACCACGCCGGTAGCATGCGACGATGGCATCACACCATCATCCCCGGCTTCATGCCTAATCCTCATTGCGGCCTCATACCAACACGGCATCGCGCCTCCATCGTTGGCTTCAGCAGCATCGCACCGCTGTCGCCTTGCTTGACATAGACCCGGATGGCAGGATCACGCCGCTGTACATCTCCTCAGCGGAATCCCGTCGCTGTCTCCTCACGCCGTCGTCCCCCACCTCGCATGGAGTCCGCCGCCACCGCCTCGGACCTTGAGGCTCTGATACCAAATGTTGGGGCTGCATCTAGCAGCCCCTCTTCTTCTACCTCTCAACTCTTTCTTGTTTCTCCAACATAAGAACAACACACGGACACACACACACTCAAGGGAGAAGCACAACTTTGCTTTGCCGAGAGGCACTCCCCCTTAATGATAAAATGGACTACATTGTTTCTGCCACCGTTGCCTTTCTCATTAACTCAGTGCAGTATATATACAAGAGGAGACCACACGTGACTACTCCCCCACTAACCACTACATGCACTCACACACTAAACCAGCCACTAACATCTAGCTGACCTGATCTCTTCTCCTAGAATCTCTCTAGGCTCCACACGACCCGGCCACACTAACAACAACTCTCTACATGCACGATTAGATAAACAACTACCTTGCAGCTAGGCCACCGATTCACTCGTAGCAAGTTGGCTTCATTAATCTAATGCAGGTCATCATGACAAGATTAGTGCTAACACCGAGAACACCGTGCTCCACGCACAAAACGGCGAGCTCGCCGGAAAGCTGCAGGCCGTCGAGGACGTCCTGGAGTTGTTCCAGATGGACGGTCCGACCGTCGACATCATCCCGGAGATCCCCGTCGACCCGCCGCTCTGCCCGTCCCAGTCGACCTTCGCGCAGCAGCTTGCAGCTGCTACTGCCATGGCCGACGCGTTCCCGTTCTGAGCCTGCCGGAGCATTCCAAGAGACCAACATGGAATTGCTGTACTCCTGAATAAGAGAAAGAGTTCTGCTACTAGTGGCTTCTTTGCTTAATAATTCATGTTACTTATGGTAATTCTAGACCTTCATTGTTAAGTATTTCGTCGTTGTATTCTCGTCAATCATGTCATGGTGCTCCTACCCAATGTGTCATAGGAATTTCCTATGGATGGATACCAAGGTCTGATTCATGTGCGGGGGAGCATATGTATATATGATTGTAATAGTATCTTGAAATGGAACCAATATATGTTTGCATCCAATTATCTTCTTCTTTGCAAATGACTTGTATATGATCTAATAATCATGGTTGATTTCTGATTGAATTGTATGACGTAATCGTGATGGATATTACTGCTGCCTCCATCGTCCCATTATGTAGAGTAAATGGCACCGAGAGTCACACAACTTGTTCTGTACGTGCACTTAAGTCACACAACTTGCAAACTAAACTAACAAGTCATACAACTTGCAAACTCGTGCACCTGTGATCACAAAACCGATCAATTAGGTGGTTTTTGACCAAAACCGGTCATAGACAGACTATTTTTTTATTAAAAAATCCTTATCTTATATTTTCATGTTGCCAAGTGTATATAGGATGCTCACGTGGCTTCCGAGCTCATTGTAGCTCTTTTTTAAAAAAATAAAAAAGTTAGGAGTATTTATAAGACTCCAAAAATTCTGAAAAAAATTACGTACAAATATATATGCATTTCTAAGGTACGCAAAATATTTCATAAATAATACGTTTTATTTTGCAAAATACAAAAAAGACAAACCTCTGACACGTGCTTTTTTATACGGGATTTTTTCTGTAGCGCACTTAAGTATATTAGATTTTCACCTAAACTTGCAACAGTCATTCAGCGCGCACTTAAGTATATTAGATTTTTTTGAAATGAAAAAGTATTGATTTTAAAATTTTCAAATACCGAGTTTACTAGAGCTCGGGAGCTACAAATCCTCTCCCATGCTCATGATAAATATTAGATTTTTTTGAAATGAAAAAGTACAGATTTCAAAATTTATTCTGTAGAAGTACGAGGGGGTTATTGTAAAAATTTAGTCTGCCTAAGATCGGTTTTAGTCAAAAACCACCAAGTTGACCGGTTTTGTGACCACGGATGCACGGGTTCACAAGTTATGTGACTTGTTAGTTTAGTTTACAAGTTATATGACTTAAGTGCACGTGCATGTCAAGTTGTGTGACTCATGATGCCATTTACTCCATTATGTAAGGCATGTAAGGATTTCTTCACAAAAATGTGTAATCTGATTGCCGACACACTTATTGCATAACTAGGACCGTAACTATCGGGATTTGCACCCATCCACACGCAGCATGCCAGGATGCGGGAATCAAATCATAATTACCATCACGTTTCAATAGGAAACTGATCAGGGGGCAGCTGGCTCCAAATAACAGATTTTGGAGCATAGATGACGCGCTACGGCTGCATGCATGCGAGGGCAAAAATAGAAGAAATAAGATAAAATAGCTTAGAATGTTGACACGCCTATGGGATATGGTGGAAGTACTATATAATAATCCTAGTTGATTGCTGATTGAATATATAGCATCGAATTAGGTCTAGTCAAATACGTTGTAGGCGAAGTATCATGGGAAAACCTCTATTTGGTGAAAATCTCTGCCATCAGATTGTGAGTGGACGCTTGGGATGGCCCTCTAGCTACTTAAGGACACTTTACCGAAAACAACCACTAGAATAAAAGTAAAATCTCCCCAAATAGCTTATTCGTCTCATGGAGTTCACAGAGATGGTGCCGTCGAGTACTTGTCGTTTGCTTGATTACAAGCAAAGCTTGGACCCTCCATCACACATGACCCCCCCCCCCTCCCCCCTCTTTGTTCCAGTCCTTGTCGGTTTCAATATTCCAACTTTTGATGGCAAACACACAAAGGCGGCGTCACAACTCAGCTGTCGACAAACAACGGCGATGAACCTCCTATATCGTGATTACAATTTTCCGTCCTTCGTTCTATCTCCAGCTAGCACTCCAAACAAGGCCCTTCCCTTGTCCTCCATCCCAACTGATGGGCATGTTCCCTGAAACTGATCTTTTTGTCGTTTCTAACGAATTTGGTGATTGACATTGTAACTGAATACGGGTGTGTGGATGATTAACATAGTGAAATTTTATCACTATGCTGGCTTGACCTAAAGGGATCAATTGGACATATCGGTGTGTCTATATGCTTGTTGATTCCTATGTTGCTACTGGTGACTTCTACTTCTTGC
Source organism: Avena insularis (assembly GCA_023614405.1). NCBI lineage: Eukaryota > Viridiplantae > Streptophyta > Magnoliopsida > Poales > Poaceae > Avena > Avena insularis. The sequence continues at coordinate 733,099 of JAJUPC010000076.1, forward strand.
TTGGTTTATTTTGTGGAACATGATCTAATTTTGTTTCTACACTACTCTATCTTTCATATTTCAATAACTCCCTAGGCACAAGAATTTTAGGACAGGTTCCTAGAATTATACTTTGAATTTCATAGAAAGGGTTTTACCTTAGGGTAAAACCTACATTTTAACCATTAACTTGTTTTTTTGTTGGCAGATTCAACATAAGATAAGAATGTGGAATGAGTTGAACATAATAAGAAGATCAAAATAGGGATTTTAGATAGGTTTAGTTTAGGTTATTTCCTTTTTAGTTCATACTAGGGTTTTCTTCTCCTATGTTGTAATTTTTCTTTTTAATTTGTCTTGTAACAAATGTTGTAATCATGTTGACATGAATAAAGATTCAATTCAGATTCACTTTGTGTTATGATGAACTTATTTCAATTCATTATTACTTTGTAATCTGAACTCAAGTTTGACTAAGTCAAACATCCATTTTAAGTTCAAATTATTGTATTTAAGTTTGGTGTTCTTTAGTATTTATCTTTATGTATGTATGTGTATGAGTTATTACACCTCATTAGATGGATTTTAGGTTTAAATAAATCAATTTATGCAATTCAAGATCATACTTGAAATTTCATCACTCTTTGTAAATTAGTGATTCACATTGTTTTCAGTCGCTTACGCATTTCGATAGTAGTGCGGATGGAAAGTGATTCACGTTGTGATTCAACTATTGAACTTGGAAGGCACAGGTTCTTGATCTATGTTTCTTTGTAAACACTAACAAGGTGACAATGTTTGTGTGATCAACCATGCTCGAGGAAAAAATAACTTGTTTATTTTGTCATACTGAAAGTAAAGATGGACTCTAGAAACATATCAGTTTTGTTTTGTTCCATGTCTTTCCAAGATGACTGAACCATGTCTTTCCAATATGCCAGTGTCGTTTCATTGCATGCATCTTATCAATTTATCAATGAAGGATGTAAAATACTCTAGCAAACAAGTAATGTATAGTTGTTTCTCGTAGACATTCATAGATCACATCACCCCGATTACACCCCCCAGTCAAAAAACATGCTTGAAGCACCAAATTATTTATAACAAATACCAAAACTCAGGTACACTGAAAGGACGTTTACTATCATAATCACTTTTGGTGTTCGTTAACAACAAGTAGATTATTTTATAATTTGTCACTGTCCACATGTTGTTATAATGCTAAGTGAAAAGTACCCTCACACTCTGGAAAGATTCCTGCAAGTTTGACATGGTTCTGGAAATTCCAAACTGGAGTCTCCGGTCTGGCTGGACCGGAGTCTCCGGCGTGGACCGGAGTTTCCGCAGGCGTCCCCGGTGGAGGCATCAGAATCCTGGCTGGGACAATATGTGAGGGGGTCCGGAGTCAGGTCCGGAGACTACCCCGGAGTCTCCGGTGTGGGCCTTAGACTGGAGTCTCCGGCCCACTTGGCTCGCGACTGGGCCTGGTCAATCAGTAGGCTAGTCCGGAGGCTGGACCGGAGATGGACCGGAATCTCCAGTGTGCAGGCCGGAGTCTCCGGTCTGACTTTTCTCCAACGGTCAGAAAAAGGTTCGTGGAGGGGGCTGCTTATAAATGGGGACCCTTATCCCCTTCCTCCAGCCGCTCGACCCACTCAAGAACACTACCTCCATTAGAGCCACCAAATCAACAAGATATCTTCATCCAACCATCCAAAGTCATTGATCTTTGAAGAATCAAAGGAGGAGGCCTTGGTCTATAGCTTCACCAAGAGAGATCTTCATTTCCCCCTCATTCACTTGAGGGCCCCCATGCTTTAGTGTTTCTTTGGAAACCCTAGCTTTGATTTGGTTCTTACAAGATTGTCTTTGATTGTTTTGGCATCTTTCTTGTATTTGGGAGCCTCCAATTAAGTTGTGGATGTGTGCCCCGAATTCGTTGTAAAGGTGTCGTCTTCCACCTTGAAGGTTGCCGATATAGTGGAAGGTTAATCGAACCCCTTGGGGTGAGGTTCATCGGAGAACAAGGGAGGCCTCTCGTAGAATTGGTTGTTTGGAACCACCCCCTCTCCAAACGTAGACGTACTTCCTCTCAAAAGGAAGGGACTACGGGAAACAAATCCTTGTGTCTCCGCATCCACCACTTTGGTTACTTCTATCCTTTACCGCACTTTACTTACTTGTTCTTGCTTAGTGTTGTGCTAGTTGTTGCTTGTTTGACATATAGGTAAATTCACCTTAGTTGCATAATCTAGAGAATTTATTTTCTTGTCAAACCCTAATTTTAAAAGGAAGAAAATTTGAAGTAGCACCTATTCACCCCCCTCTAGGTGCCCATACGATTCTTTCATTTGGTATCAGAGCCTCAACTCTTTATTCAGGATTTACCGCCTACGAGTATATGGGTAGCAAAGATCCCCGTTGACCCGCCGCTCTGCCCGTCCCAGTCGACCTTCGCGCAGCAGCTTGCAGCTGCTACTGCCATGGCCGACGCGTTCCCGTTCTGAGCCAGGAGCATTCCAAGACACTACTAGTACTCCTGAACAAGAGAAAAGTTCTGCTACTACTGGCTTTAATTTCTGCTTAATGATTAGTTATATTGTTTGGTTCATGTTTCTTATGTTCATTGTAAGATATTTCGTCATTAATTGTAATCTCGTCTATCATGTCATATGGTGCTCCCAGCCAATGTGTCATAGGAATTTCCTATGGATGGATAATAAGGGTTCTGATTCATGTGCGGGGGAGAAAATGTATACATGATTGTAATAGTATCTTGAAATGGAACCAATATATGTTTTTATCCAATTATCTTCTTTGCAAATGACTTGTATATGATCTAATAATCATGGTTGATTTCTGATTGAATTCTAAGACGTAATCGTGATGGATTTTTGCTGCCTCCATCCCATTATGTAAGGCATGTAAGGGTTTCTTCACGAAAATGTGTAATCTGATTGCCGACACATTTATTGCATAACTAGGACACCGTAACTATCGGGATTTGCACCCATCCACACGCAGAGCATGCCAGGATGCGGGAATCAAATCATAATTACCATCACGTTTCAATAGGAAACTGATCAGGGGCAGCTGGCTCCAAATAAAAGATTTTGGAGCATAGATGACGCGCTACGGCTGCATGCATGCGAGGGCAAAAATGGAAGAAATAAGATAAAATAGCTTGGGCGCCTTATATTTTAGGAAAAAATAGAAGGGTTGACACGCCTATGGCACTACAACATGACCCCCCCTACACCAACGCACAGATTTGTATCTAAATATTCATATAGGCGTTGCAAGCACCAGTACCAACCGATTTAGTATGCGTTGCGTTTTTGGGCGTTACTAGTATATAATGCAACAAATATAGATGCGTTGGTAACCAATGGGTATAGCGTTGCAAAGGGGGCAACAAATGCCAGGCAACACTTGTATCCGTTGGAAAATAATGTACACCGGTTACATAATTTGTTTTAAAAATAAATATTATTTTCAATATGAGTGTGTTGATCTGTTGAAAGATGGTATTTTTTCTCATCAAGAGTATATATATTTCATAAGCAAGAGTATATAGACTTCGTAAGATACGTAAGAAAACAGATACAAATCATAGAGTGAGAATGCATTGCATGAAGAAACAATTCAATATTGATTACTGAAATCCCCATCCCAGACTTAAAATAATCTTTTGAGTACACAGTTTACAATCTTTCTTCAAAATATAACGTCATAACTAATCCTATACATATTCCTTCTACTGTTCTTGCTTTCTAATGTATAGATTGATATCCGAATGAAGCACTCCTTTTCGATATTGTGGGCCTGCAAAGAAAAAATTCCAATTTTAGAATCGACATGGCAAAAAATCAAGGTTCCTAGATAATCTCAAGAGCATTTCAATAAATATTAATACAATTATATATAGGAACTCAACTGGGCACATTATTGACCATCAACTATACCAAAAGCTATTGTAGTTTATTATAGAAATTTCAAGTACCATTGGAATTAACCACTTAGGTTGTTAGACAGCAGTAGCCTACTCAAATTTCAAAAGTCACTCTCAAACTAACATACAAGATCTCCAGACTTGCCGTGGCAACATATATAAAAAAAACATATAAGTCTAGATGTTTGTTGAACAAGAAGTTGGTGAAAACAGGGGTGGAAGGGAACTTACATGGGGCTAGCCGCGACAATGGAATCATTTAGACAACATCAAAACAGATCAGAAACTTTTCATCATTGTCATAATTGATAATCTTATCATATATGCGTATATCATAGAAATATAAGCTGATTAGAAATAGTTTCCAAGCTTGAACCTATATGCATTTCCTATTTTATCAAGTAGAGATGTGAACCTAAAGATGAAAAGTTTATCTGTACATTGAAAAAACTTAGTTACCTGGTTGCGTAATTCCTTTACACGTTAAACTGCAGATGACAAGAATATAAATGTAAACGAAACCAGCAATCAATATTGGTACCAAGGACTGACCAGAAAATAATAAGTATCAGTTCCTCACACAATATGTTAGGAAATTTGCCGCAAGTTAATCAGACTATAGTACTAATGTTTACTAAGCTGTATAAACTGTACAAGCACTATTCTGTTGCGTTAAGTTCCAACATTAATGTTGTAACCCAAGTAAATTAAAACGCGAACATCACTTTGCAACAGATATTCATATAGCTAGCCACACGTTTGATAAAGAAGCTTGTGACAAGTTCTTCAGTATATATACGAAGAGCATTCTCCATGAACTGGTCTCCTCCAGTACCACCATTGTTTGCTTCTGCCAAATGAAATGAGAAATCAACGGGAAATAATGTATGTATTTATAACACACCACATATCAAGTAGTAAAAAAAACAGTTGATACTCTGCTACTAATTAATGAACTTCTACATACCGAAAGGGTGTCTCTAGACCTGTGGCAACAACAAACAACTTAGGAAATAAGAGTCATAGGAAGATAGACTAGAAGATTCAGTTTGCAGTCTACCCGATGCTTTACCACAAACTGATAACTACTAAATAAACAATTTTTTGAAAGCTGGCAAGTAACAGATTAGCACACTACTACGTACTACCTTAGAAAACACACACTCTCAGTAGTAAATTAACTTCAACCCGAAATATTCAGATGAACAGAAAATACAAATTGACTTAGAATAATAGTCAAAAGCTTGGTAGAACAGGCATTTGGCAATTAGATAATACAAGCTTGCATATTCTAAGTCTAAATATCTCAATCTATTCAGAGTTGCAAAGAGTACTCATCGCCTCTTCTATATCTAATACTCAAGACAAAAAAACTTATTTTTATTGGTGGTGTGGTCTATGTACATGTAAACAATGGTTACTGACATATAGGCAACGAAACACGAACTAATAAACTGCAGTTCGTCAGCCGTGAGTGGTCGTCAGGTTGTGCGGCAAGGACACCCAAAATTCCTGAAAAATTTATGAACGGGTCAAACATAGGGAGAATAGAATTTGGAAAGGGGAAAAGTGAACTCGCACCTGGATGGACCTTTGTCCGCTATGCTCCCTGTGTTCCACCTCGCAACTTCTCCATTCTCCATGCTGCAGAATCGTTCAGTTTCTGGTCACCAGGCAACGACATGACATCAAGACTACCGAGGTGAAGGGGAGCCGGAGAAAAAAAAAGGTCTCTACTCCACCGCGATGTACAGGAAGAAGGGGAGGGGCCGCATCTGGCGCGATGTATCTCTGGTGACGCGGACGAGGTCTGTGGCTGCAGGATGGCAGACTTAGAATGTCACGATCGGAAGAGAGCTTGGCAGCGTCGTGAGCGAGAAGGGTCTCACCGACCAGCTGCCGGCACAAATCTCTGGACGCGATGGTGAGGGAAGGAGGCGTCATGGCTTTCGACTTAATTTCCGGCGGCGCGTTCGGTCGTGGTGTGCTGCTTCTAGGGTTGAGGTGGATTGACTAGAATGGGGAATGGGAGTTGGGATGCATCTTCTACGGAGGTGGAAGGATAAGTAAGGACTTGGTGTGGGGACGTGGGGAGGTGGAAAATAGATACACATATCTACATCGTTGCCAGCTATGTGTTGTTGCATGACCGGTCTTCTTGTAGTGTGGGATATGGTGGAAGTACTATATGATAATCCTATAGTTGATTGCTGATTGAATATATAGCATCGAATTAGGTCTAGTCAAATACGTTGTAGGCGAAGTATCATGGAAAAACCTCTATTTCGTGAAAATCTCTGCCATCAGATTGTGAGTGGACGCTTGGGATGGCACTCTAGCTACTTAAGGACACTTTACCGAAAACAACCACTGAAATAAAAGTAAAATCTCCCCAAATAGCTTATTCGTCTCATGGAGTTCACAGAGATGGTGCCGGTCGAGTACTTGTTGTCTTTTGCTTGATTACAAGCAACACTAGTACAGAACAGGTCTCTAGTCCCGGTTTGTAAGGGGCTTTGGTCCGGGATTGCAATCCAGGACTAACGTTGGCTTTAGTCCTGGTTCTGTTACGAACCGAAACTAGATCGTTTCCACGTAGTCTCGCTAGGCGTGCTGGGCTGGAGGATATTTAGTCCCGGTTCGTAACATGAACCGGGACTATAGTTGTTCTGCCGCGGCAGCGTTTTGCGGCAACCTGCTTCCGCGGCAGGAGATGGGGTTTTAGAGTTTTTTTTAAGTTCAATTATTTTTCATTTTGTGTTTTCATTTCAAGCAAGTTTTCATATACATATTATTCTATGCTACTACATGTTGTATATGTTGATGCATATATAATATTATTTCTCTCAAGATTACTGATGCGCTCAGATCAATGTAGAGCTTCGTTGGAAGACCCCAAGAGGAAGGTATGATGAGCACAGCAGCAAGTCTTCCCTCAGAAAGAAACTAAGGTTATCAAAATAGTAGGAGGAAGGAAACGACCCAAAGGTGTTTCTAGCAACTTGAAAACCTGCACAACACAAACTCAAGACTTTGCCCCAACGAACAGTGAGGTTGTCAATCTCACCGGTTTGCTGAAAATAAAGGATTAACTGTATAGTGTGGAAGGTAATGGTGGTTTACAGAAAATAAACAGTAACAGTGGAAGATGTATCAATGGTAAAGATTGGACCGGGGTCCATAGTTCACTAGAGGTGTGATACATCGTAAACGTATCTATAGTTTTTGATGCTCCATGCTTGTTTTATATCATTTGTCTTATGTTTTGTCTACACTTTGAGGTATTTTTATACACTTTCTGGAACTAACCTATTGACAAGATGACACTGCGCCAGTTGCCTGTTTTCTTCTGTTTTTGGTTCTAGAAAAGTCAGAAAATCAACTTTCTTGAAATTGGATGGGACAAAAGCCAATCTTCCTATTTTCCCCGGAGCAACACGGAACCACGAAGCAGAGGTGGAGGAGGACACCAGGGTGGCCACACCCCCAGGTGCGGGCCAGCCCTGGTGGCGCCCACAGGGGGTGTGGGCCCCCTGGCTGCCTCCTCGCCTTGCCTCCTTTGCCTATAAAAGCCTCCTAGGGAGAAAACCCTAGATCATCTGGCGGAAATCCATGAAAACCTCCACAACGTCGCCGCCACCGAAGGGGAGATTCGGGGGATAGAAAGTCTCTGTTCTGGCACCCTGCCGAGACGGGAAGTGCCCCCGGAGCCATCTCCATCGATCTCCACCACCATCTCCATCACCATTGCGGATTCCCATGATGAGGAGGAAGTAGTTCTTCCTCGAGGCTAAGGGCTCTACCGGTAGCTATGTGTTCATCTCTCTCTCTATGCATGATCTTGTTGTGGTCATGATCTTTGTAATCTAGTAGATCTACCTTGCTACTCAAGTGCTTCAATAGATCTTTGCTCTCCCCATGTGTGTGAAAGTGACAGCGTGGACGCCATGGTGGCACTTAGGCTTGAGTCTACATAAATACTCATTGTTCTTTAATAGATTTATGTTTTTCCCCACGTGTGTGAAAGTGACAGCGTGCACGCCATGTGTGGCACTTAAGCTAGATTATATATATATATATATATATATATATATATATTTGTCATGAGTTATATTTGGAGTTGGATGTCTCTATGAAATTGTGGTGTTTCTTGGAACCATCTAGCGCTCAAGGTGATAGTGTGGGGTTATCTAGATTGGGGAAGGCCCTACCGTACATTAGAGTGTCCAACCGGAGAGTAGTTAAGAGTAGTATCATGAAGAGAGGATATTTATATGAGAGAGTGTTCACTAGTGAAAGTATGATCCCTATGCCTTGTTTCTAAGCATTGAAACATTGTTTGCATATAGACTGTTGCATGTTTTCTTGCTTACATCTTTTTTCCTTTAAACCTTACCTCACCGTCATGCTATTTTCTGGCACCGTTACCACTTGTATTTCACTATCTCTTTGCCAAACTAGTGCACCTATACACCTGACAAGTGTATTGGGTGTATTGGGGACATAAGAGACTTCTTATATCTTGATTGCAGGGTTTCTTAAGAGGGATACCTTTGACCACTTCCTCCCTAAATGCGATAAACCTTTGGTAATCCACTTAAGGGAAACTTGCTGCTATTCTACAAACCTGTGCACTTGGAGGCCCAACAACTGCCTACAAGAATAGAAGTGCGTAGACATCAAGCTATTTTCTGGCGTCGTTGCCGGGGAGGTAAGGTAAAAGGTACTCACATCCTCCGGTGTGAGTGCTCGAAGTTATTTCTTTTAGATTCTGCAATTTTGTCTTTTTGTTTCTTATTTTCACTAGTTAGGTTTAATGGAAAACAACAAAAAAATTAGTGAGCTTTATAGTGTTTATCTTGAGTTAGGACATGAAGTGTTTGAAGAGAAAATTAAAAAACCTATAGAAATTTATTTGAATGCTAATGGAAATGTTATCAGTATGAATTCTTTGGACACATTTATTGCTAATGCTACGGAAAATTCTAAGCTTGGGGAAGCTAGTTTTTATGAGAAAGATCTTTTTAGTTCCCTAGCTTTAGGGAAGAAAATTTGCTCTTATGAGACTTTATCCCCCATATGTGGTAATTCTAATGATACTTGTGATATTTTAAATCCACATACTGAAAGTGTCCCTTTTAAAATACCTATTGAAATTGTTGAACGTGTAATGAATAACTGTTATTTTGGAGATGGAACTGTCCATCCTAGTGATCATTTACTCTTTATACATGAATTATGCGAGTTATTCAAGTGTGCAGGTATTTCAATGGACCAAGTTAAGAGGAAGCTATTACCTTTCTCACTTAGGGACAAAGCAAGGGAGTGGTATAAGCTACTAGATGATCCTCATCATTTGGAGTGGAAGGAACTTGAATCTCTCTTTTACTCTATATTTTATCCTCCTCATGAAATTCATAAAGATAGGAACTATATCTATAATTTTCATCCTCATGAGGGAGAAAGTATTGCCCAAGCTTGGGGGAGATTGAAGTCACTAATGCTCAAATGTCCCATTGATGAGCTCCCCAGTAATATTATTATCAATAATTTTTATGCAAGGCTTTTAGGACATTACAAGGACTATCTAGATACCTGTTCAGAGGGATCCTTCACAAGTAAGAAGGTCAAAGCTAAGTGGGATCCTCTTGAAACAATTCAAAGCAATACTAAAGGTTGGGATAACAACAAAGGTAAAGAACCAGGTATAAACTATGAGTATGATTGCATTAAGTCTTTCACTGAAACTGCTGATTTTCAAGAGCTTAGTGCTAAATGTGGTCTTGATCCTCAAATTCTTGTTAGATATTATAGACTTTTCTTCCCATATTAATGCTCCTAAATAAAAATGGGACATGTATCATGAACCTTTTAAAGACACTTGCATGGAAAATGAAAATGTTATTAATGATTGCAATAAACATGCTCAAACTTCTGAAAGTACTATTTCTTATAAGCATGTTAATTTTTGTGGTATGCATAGACCTTGTGAGAAGAATAAAATGGAAATAAGAATATTGTATCACCCACTAGAATAAAAAAACTAGAACATGGTATAAATCTCTAAATGATCCGGTTAAAAAAAATTGTGCCCTCTACCCTTTTATTTGTGAACTCTGCTATGAAGTGGGTCATTTCAATTTTCAATGCTCAGGCCATAATAATAACCTTTATAATCCAATGATTACTGCAAGCTTGTATTGTGATAAAACGATCACTGATAATCAACATGATGAACTTACATTGTTTTTGGGGTGTGAAGAGTTATCAAGAAAAACTTCTTTGGTAGATATGAGTGCTTTTGGTATGAATTGCGTCCTGCATGGGTGCCATCTTTATTGTGTTGATAATTTCCACGCGAATACTTACATACAAAATCTTATAAAAGATGATATTTCACCAAAATATGACAGGAATGATATGAGTTTTGTTCTTATTAATAAAAAGGAGGAATCCTCCAAAGTTTCTTCTATTGTCTCTAACAATAAACCAGGGTATGTGGAGAAGCTTACTTTCAAGCCTCTCCCTCCTAAAGAGGAGAAGAACAAGAAGAGGAGTAGAAGGAGAGAGGAAACAGTATCTTCCCCTAAGCATGTTGCTCCTATCATAGTTTTTGCTGATGAGTCTGAAGTAGATGATGTTCCTATGCATGTTACCTATATTAGTGATCATGATTGGGAAAAGCACACTACTTTTGATATTGAAAATCTTTTTGGCACCAATTCTAAAAATGATAATATTAATAATTGTTGTGCTATTAGTGCTATCCATGTTCCTTCCAATGATGATACGTTTACAAATGAACACATTTGGGAAGATAGTTATTCTATTGCTTATGATGATATTATACCTCAAATGTATGATGATTGCAATGATGAATATGATATTTTCAGTCCACCTACTATTGAGGAGAAAGTTAATTATGATTACAATATGCCTCCTATATTTGATAATTATGGTGATGAGAATAATAATGATAGCTATTTTGTTGAATTCGCTCCCACTACAATTAATAAGAATGCCTTTGCTTATATGGAGAGTAATAATCATTTTATGCATGTGGATCATGATAAGAATGTTTTATGTGATAGTTATATTATTAATTTTATTCATGTTGCTACTGAAATTTATTATGAGAGAGGGAAACATGGTCTTATGTATCTCAACAATATTAAGTTTCCCCTCTTTATGTTGAAAATCTTGAAGTTGCACTTGTTTTGTTTTCCTATGCTTGTTGCTTTGTGCTTTCATGACTTGTTTCTTTACAAGATTCCTATGCATAGGAAGTAGGTTAGACTTAAATGTGTTTTGAATTTGCTTCTTGATACTCTCTTTTACTTCAATTCAAATTTCTTATGTGAGCATCTTCTCAAACTATCAAGCATAACTTAAAGGCGGTAAAGAAAAGTACTTGTTGGGAGATAACCCAAGATTTTTCTAGAGTCTTGGAAGTTATTACTTCAGTAATGACTTCTCCTTATCTTTTTTGTTTGCTTTTTGTTCCAAGAATGACCTCTAATGAGAGGGAAGTAAGATTTGGGGAGTTGCTGTCCCGAAACAGATTTCTGTCCTCCACCATAAAAAATTGTGAGGAGTCTATGAAAGTCGGATTGAGCTGATAATTTACGAATAAATCCCCCAGTATGTTATCTAACTTTCATTAGTTCAACACGTTTTGATTTGAGAAACATAAGGTCTTCGAAAAAATCGGTTTCTACCTGCTGGTCTGTTTTGAAAGATTTCTGCTATTATTTGCATTTGCCTCTTATTGATTCCTTTTTGGGTTCATTTTGGGAAATTGAGATTTTTAAGAAAATTGCTACAGTAGCTTGTGTCTTTAATGAAAGTTTTGCTATTTTGAAACTAAACCCAAAGGTTTATTTTCTTTTGAATGCACTAATGTTGCTAATGAAGATTGTGTGAAGTTTTGTATGAAGAAAAAATTTCAGGTGTAAGGAAAGAATAATGTAATGAGATGAAGAATGGACAAAAGATCAAGCTTGGGGATTCCACCCCGTGTGACCCCAAGAATATTAAAGTCGTACAAGCATCAAAGCTTGGGGATGTCCAAGGCATCCCCTTCTTCATCAATAAAAATCCCAGGTCTTTCTAGACACTTCGTTTTTATTGTTTCATGCACAGTTGTGTTGTTCTTAGAGCGTCTTAGGTTTCGTTTTTGGTTTTTGTTTTCTTAGTTTGCTTGAATAAGTTGTTTTGATCACAACACACTTCTTTTGGAGAGAGACACACTCAGTTTTCATTGCCTAAAACACTCTAGTTTTCATTCTTATTGTCTTGTGAGTTTTCTCTTTTGCTAGCACTGTGTTTAGCCTTAGTTTTCTTGTGCTTTCAGCTTAGAACTTTTTAGTTCTTCTTTGTGGATTTGTGAGAAATGCTCACTGATCTTTATTGATTATTATTATCTTTGGGTTGACTTGTGACATGCTCACTCAATGTTATGACTATGAACAAGTCACCATAGCCTCTATGATCATTTAGTCTTTGACTTGTAGTACCACTTTATGCTTTGATTAGTAATATTTTGTCGCTCTGCATGATTATGGCCATTATTGCTCTCTTAGTTGGTTGCTCCTAGTCTTTTGCTAGCCTCCACTTGTATGACTAAGATATACTCATGCTTCCAACTCCCAAGAAACCAAGTTATTCCAAAGTGTCCACTATAAATTCCTATGCATGGTGTGTTACACCATTCCAAAGTGTCCACTATAGAAATTTATAGTGGAAACTTTGGAATAACTTGGTTTCTTGAGAGTTGGATGCATGAGTAGAGCTTACTCATACAAGTGTAGGCTAGAAAAAGACTGGGAGCGACCAATTAAGAGAGCAATAATGGTCATAATCATGCAAAGCGATAAAACATTACTAATCAAAGCATAAAGTGGTACTACAAGCCAAAAACTAAATGATCATAGAGGCTAAGGTGACTGGTTCATAGTCATAACATGGTGTGAGCATGTGCTAAGTCAACCCAAACAAAGCATCAAAGGAGAATACCACAATACTATGCTTTCGTATGCTTAAACAACGCATGATTCCTTCAAGGCACATTAAGCAATCCTAATTGTTTGTAACAAGTCATGCTACAACAATAATCACTGAGCATAAGGTCAAAATAACATCTAGCATGACATGATAAAGTCTAAGTCATAGTCAAAGCAAGCTCCTCTTGTACTACGAAGCAAGAACTTCCTACTCCTTTCCAACACCGATCAACTTATTTGAAACAACACAGTGAAAATGGGGGTCCAACTACTGTATTCAAGCAAACTAAGCAAACAAAAACCAAAAACGAAAACTAATACGCTCCAAGAACAACACAACAGTGCATGAAACAATAAAAACGAAGCGTCTACAAAGACCTGAGTTTTTATTGATGAAGAAGGGGATGCCTTGGGCATCCCCAAGCTTTGACGCTTGTACCTCTTGAATATTTCTTGGGGTGACACGGGGTGGCATCCCCAAGCTTGAGCTTTTGTCAATTCTTCATCTCATTACATCATTCTTCCTCTACACCTGCAAATTTTCCTTCATACAAAACTTCACACAATCTTCATTAGCAACATAAGTGCATTCAAAAGATAATAGACCTTTGGAGTTTAGTTTTAAAAAAGAAAAAATTTCACTAAATACACAAGCTACTATAGAAATTCCCTCAAAAAGCTCAATTTCCCAAAAAGAACCCAAAAAGGAATCAATAAGAAGCAAATGCAAATAATGGCAGAAATCTGTCAAAACAGACCAGCAGAGAGAAACTGATTTTTTTGAAGACCTTCTGTTGCTCAAATCAAAAAGTGTTGAACTAACAAAAGTTAGCTAACAACCTGGGGGATTTATTCAGAAAATTACAGCTCAATCCGACTTATAGAGGTAATAACTTCCAAGACTCAAAGAAACTATTGGGTTATCTCCCAAGAAGTACTTTTCTTTAACGCCTTTAAGTTAGGCACAAGAAGCAAGAATGAAGTATTTTCAAATGAAGAAGCATTAACATCAAACCTTGCTTTCAAAGGAGGAGAAAAAGCAACTACTCTCTCCTCATAGGAAAGTCTTCAATACCTTTCTTGAGTGGAAATTGATATTTAATGGTGCCTTCTTTCATATCAATGATGGCACCAACAGTTCTAAGAAAAGCTCTTCCCAAAGTAATAGGACAGGAAGCATTGTATTCAGCATCCAAAACATAGAAATCGACAGGGACATAAGCATTGTTAACCATAATAAGAACATCATTAACACTCCCCATGAGTTTCTTTTTAGCATTATCATTAAGTGGGACATTCAAATAACAATATTCCAAAGGTGGCAAATCAAGCATTTCATAAATCTTTCTAGGCATAATAGAGACACTAGAACCAAGGTCACATGAAGCTTTGAGATCAAAGTCATTCACTTGCATATTAATGATGGGTTCCCAACTATCTTCTAGTTTCCTAAGAATAGAGGCTTTGTGTTTCAACTTTTCTTCCTTAATTTTAATAAGAGCATCAGTAATGTGTTTGGTGAAAGATACATTCAAATCATTAGCATCAGGACTTCTAGAAAGCTTTTGTAGGAACATAATCACTTTAGAAATATTGCAACCATCAAGATCAAAATCAAACTTAGCATCACCGGTAGTAGACTCACTGGGTTTAGGCATTGTGGTAGGAGGACTAGGGACTTCTTGTGGTTTGGTGGCATCCACATTGGTGGTGGTGATAGTGCACACACTATTGTTTCTAGCAATTTCAGCTTCTCTTTCCCACTTAGCATGTAGTTGAGCTAACAGTCTAACATTTTTCAATAGTAACTTGTATGGCATGAGTAGCAACAAAGGTACTTTCTAAGGTTTCAGGTTTAGCAGCCATTTTATTAATCAAAGAGGACTGTGCTTCAGACAAAGGGGAAATATTTTTTTCATCACAAGATTCAACAAAGCAGGCTTAATTTCATAAAAGGTAGCATCAGGAGCAGGTGGAGCAATAGGAGTACTTAGGAAACAATTTCGGTGTCTAGTGAAATAAATTCATGCACTTTGTAAATCTTTTCGACAAGAAACTATTTGTTCCAAATGGTTTCGGTGTCTCTTAAGTGTGTCACCCTATGGTTCATGAATAATGCGGACATTATTGAGACCCCTCTCGGATCAATAATCAGAAGCGGGACCTAGAGATCCATACCGACTCTCACACATTCAACGATGACTTCTTGTGATCGTGAGAACCTTTTACGCTAGAATCTTAATCCCTTTTTCTCGCGATATATTACATGTCCGAGATTCGATCATCGGTATCTTCATACCTAGTTTGATCTTGTTACCAACATGTACTATTTTGTTGTTCCCGTGATATAACATTCTAGTCATCAAATCACTTGCTTGCAAGATAACCAATGTGATATCACTAAGAGGGACCAGAGTATATCTATCCCTCATCGGGATAGACAAATTCCACTCTTGATACATGAGCCTCTACATAACACCTTAGTAGCACTGAACCCATCTTTATAGTCACCCTGTTATGGTGTGACGTTTGATGTTATCAAGATACTCTTCTAGTGTTAGTGATTGACATGATCTCATGGTTTAAGGATTAGGATTACTTCGTATGATGTTATAGTAATATAAACACAATGACTTTGATCGTAATGCTATACTTTGGATGAATGTTCATCACACCATTCCAATAATGTTGTGACCTCATTATTAACAACATCCAATGTCCATGAGCAGGAAACCTTGATCATCTTATTGATCAACGAACTAGTTTATAAGAGAGGCATGACTAGGAACTTTACATTTGTTTATTAAACACACATGTATTAACGTTTCCGTATTAATACAATTATAGCATGTAAAATAAACATCTATCATATACTTGGAATATACATAATAACAACTTTATTATTGCCTCTCAGGGCATATTCTCTTCATAGATGAGCATGTTATTTCCACTGATTTTATTATTCTTAAAATGTCAAATGATGAAAAATTATCTATAATATTTGGAAGACCTTTTCTTAGTAATGCAGGAGCATCAGTTGATTGTGCTGAGGGAAAAATAGTTTTCAATGTTTATAATGCTGAAATTATCCGTATTTTCCAAAGAAGCTAGAAGTAGGAGAAAGGTATATTCCATCGGCAAAACGAGTTCAAGTGGTAAGCGCCCTTGATAAGGGGCAACCCAAGGTACGAAATCGAGAATAGAGAGATGGTTAAAATATTCAACCACTCTTAATAAAATGCTTGATGGCAGTCAACCCATCACATTAATAAAATAGTTAAGAATAAAATGTTCATCGTATTCCTACAACTTTTTCATAGACATCCATGCGGAAGCGCGCCCATAAAATATGCAGATGTCAAAAAGTAGTAGAAATATCCAGCGAATAGACGTAGATTAAATGTAAAAATTAAGTTTGAGTTTTATCTGCAAAAACTGGTCTAAACATATTGTTCAGATTAAAAAGTGTATCTATGAAAATTTTGGGCGAAAAAGCATGTTCCCGAAGGTTTAACGACAACTATACGGCGAGAAATTTTGTTCTACCCGTATAGTTGTGGCTGTATAGTTATCGACCCCTTTTTTACGATTGTATCTTGGATACCAAAGGTTTAACGACCAACTATACGGCGGGAAGATTTTTTTGGCCGTATAGTTTTGGTCGTATAGTTATCGACCCCTTTTCACGAATTGTATCTCGGGGTACCGAAGGTTTAACGACCAACTATACAGTGAGAACTTTTGTTCCTCCCTTATAGTTGCGGCCGTATAGTTCGGATCTGGCGAAAAGAAACCCTAAATTTCGCCGCCTCCGCAACTATACAGTGGGAACTTTATAACCCGCCCGTATAGTTCCCGCCGTATAGTTCGTGCGACCACTTAAACACGCCGACAGAGGTAGGGTTCTTCATCCTCCTCACCTTTTCTCGCATCCTCTCTCTCCAAACTCCTCAAAATCCACCTAGAATTCTTGATTCTTCGTGGATTTCGTTCATTTGAGTTGGGGAATCAATAGATCGGTATGTTTCTCCCCCTATGCATGCTTTATTTTCAAAATTCCATGGTTGAAACTCTCACATTGATCTAGTGGATGAACTCAAGCTTTTTGATTTTTCCCTTTTAATTTCTCAAGTTAGGATTAAACTTTTCCACGTAGAATCATTCGTATATCATGAAGAAACTATATACCTAAGGTTTTATGTTGAAATTTTTTAGTACATCAAGATGAACAAGCTTGGTGGCCTTTTCCGCAAGAACAAGCGCCAACGTGGTGAGGGCTCGGGACACCGGGCTGAGCTCGACAACAAGTATGCCATGGTTTCATCAAGGTGGGTGATGCCCACATGTTGGGCCGATGATGCATTCCTCATCGCAGCAGGGTTGAGGTCGGATTTCGACCACATGTGTGCGATTGCAGGGTTATCGCTTCTCGCCTATGCAAGCCATTACACCTACGCTGAGATGACCTGGGAGTTCCTAGCCTCCTTCTATGATGACTACAGGAGAAAGATAATGCGTGCACTGTGAGCTTCACCATAAACCAGCAGCCATATCAAATTTCTTTCCAAGAATTTTGTGATGCTTTTGGGTTCCCTCACGATGGGGAACCAACTATTACAGATTTGTATGGTGTCTCAAGCGGCGAAACTTGGAAGGTTATTTATATTAACGGTGGCAGGGACTTCTACCAGAAGAAGATGTCCACCATTCAGAACCCGACGATCCGCTACTTCGCCTTGTTTCTCGCCAACACTCTATTGGGAAGAGGAGATACTGGTTCCATGGCCAATGCAGACACGACCATGATCACCAAGGCACTCTTCCCCGATCCACCGCAGAGTCCCAATCCTGCAGCTCTACTCATCCAACACCTCCGCCATCAGAGCAACAAAACAAGAGGTGACATTCGCATTGGTGGATTGGTAACCCACCTTTTCCTATCCCGTGAAATTCCACTACCTGTTATGCAACCTGTTGACGGCTCATACTTATGGACGTAAAATATATAACTGCTTGTGGCTTCCTCGGTGTCCACTGAGATAACAAAAAGCTCTGAGCATATCGGTTTGGTTATCCTAATGCCTCACAGGATGAGCAAGTGCCCATGCCTTATCCACAGCTTTCTCAGTTATTGGGAAGGACAACTGGATCCTCACCCAAGACCAAGTGATAGAGATGATGGATGAGATCCGGCCTGACTCCAAAGAAGAGGAAGAAGGAGAAGGAGAGCAGCAGGAAGAGTAGGAGCAACACAGTCCTGCTTGGGAAGGACAGCAGCAGTAACATGAAGAACCATGGGACCCATGGCCCAACCAGCAGCAACAGCAGCAAGGGTTCAACGGCGTCCCTTGTCAAGAATTTTTGCGGCTCAACTAGCGTGTTGGGGAGATTGACCACACTCTTCAGGGAGTGAATGAGGATGTTATTTCCCTCACTAACAGCTTCAGCCACTTCATGACCAACTTCCCCAACTACTACTAGCAGCCGGTGAATGACGACAACAACTAAGCTTGGCAACAGCCTAAGCTTGGGGGAGGTTTGAAAACCTCCAAACTTTGCATTCATATTTTTATTTCTTATTTTGATTTATTTTTCTTCTTTAAAAATTGCATGTTTACTTTAAGTTTTGTATTCCTAAATCAAAAACACAAAAAAATTAGTTGCAACTTATATTGCAAATTTGTTTCTTTGTCTCTCGTGTAGATTGCTCAAATTCCGGTGACTTGGCAATAGGGAAGTATAATGGGGTTCAACTCAAATACAAGAATGAAGCAAGTAAGAGAAGGTATCATATTCCTTTGATCACCTCTTCTGCAATTTTAAATTGACCCTACAACTATTATTCAAATATGTCAAAAAAATTATCAATGCACTGTACTACAAAATCAATTAATATTATTTCTACTCTCTTAAAATATATTCATATATTTTTGTATTATCGACGCCATTTTTTCCTATATACATGATGAACCTTTATAGTGTTTTATATTTATTTAACCCATAACATAGGGCAATTAAAAATAGAGGTCACATGTAGGCTGCTGTTGACTGAATTCCTCGATCTTTGGAAAATTTCTTAGACGTCCTTTTGTATGAAACTGGAGGAATTGTTACCTAAACAGTTCCCTCTAGCTATTCTTATCTTCAGATATTGATTATGTACTAAACAAAACACAAGAGATTGAAACAAGTTTGATAAACATATGAAGCTCCATAATGGCCTTTAAAACCAAGGTCTCTGTGTACACCGTACCCATTCATGGCTCTCATCACAATATAGCAAAAAAAAACAGAAGATGACTAACGTAATAGACTCCAAAGAGATTATGGATCGCTAAACACCCCGCTAGATACAAATAACTACCAAACATGGAAAGATGAGTCGTACGATCCACTAACTCCATAGTGTTACAATAGCCATACAACGAAGGGGAGCTACAATCCAACTTATTTCTACAACATCATTAGGACAATCGGGATAACCATCACAAACAACATGTATAGCTAACAAGGGGTATTGTAAATACAAAAAGACGAGAACACTGCTCCACAAAGTATTTTGGTAGCCATGCAGAGGAGACATAAAGTCATGAGACCTTATTAGTTGCAAGTTCATCTTAAACGTCGGGTTGCATCACATAGAATATAACCTAATAATAAATAAACTAAAATACACCCCAAAGGTTAATCGGGGGCTCCTTTGCCCTCATTTGTCTGATCGGCTATTGAAGATCAAGAGAGCTAGCGAAGATTAGAAATGCATGTCCATGTGCCTTATTTTATGAGAGAAAATTACTTAAACTTGCACATCTATCTATCTGTTTCATACTAATAGGAAGACATCAGGCAAAAAATACAGAGATGAACTAAAACTTCCAAAAAAACAAAATACCAGTTGTCAATATGGTGATCATATTTTCATTAGTAATATAACAATTATTCTATCTAGGTAACTGCCCTAAGGATATCAAAATTGTGAGATCTACATATCCGTACTTGAACATATCACATTCGTCAGATGACCAAAATTATGCATGAAAATAAATGGCATCCATCAAAGCTTCATAATTCGACCTACAATACTAATTATGCATGAAAAAAAATGTCAAGGCCAGTGTATCTACAATACTAATTATAAATAAACATATCTCATTTGGTTGATCTTCAAAACTCTACCTGAAACTATCATAATCTGTTAGATCATCCAAACATACTACTTTTGCTTCTATAAAATCGCATATGTTAGATCTTTATAAATTTGCCTAAACAACTAAAAAATGCTAAATCTTTAACTAGAGCTATCTAACCATACTATTCCTCAACAAACCGCATGTGTTAAATCTACATAGCTTTATTTCCGAAAACAATTGTAACAGCTATTTTTTTTCTTAGAAATACAATCATGTTTCAAAATGTTAAAATTAAACATTTATGAATAGATCCATGGCCAAGACATCGGGTATTTCACAACGAAGGAACTAAACAAGATGAAAATGTTTATAACATAAAAAAATACAGTAATGCCCTCGCATTTGGGCCACCATGCTAGTTTATTTATAATAATGAAATAAAAAAATCATCTTTTACGTTGGTGTGCTTGATGCCATGCAAGAGGTGAATCCCACCTGATTCCTTTCATTAATTCGGCCTAATCCTCTGCCGAATATGCCACGCACCTTACCATTTTTCCAATGCCCAAAATGCCCTTGGCTGCCGCTATAAATAGATGTTCTCAGCAGGGATCAGAAACCTTCCCTATCATCTTCTCCCCGTGCCCCCCGCCCGGAGTTGCCTTCCATTCCCATTGCCACCAAGCCCCCGATCTTTCTTTCTTCTTCCTCCTTGGAACGATCGACTTGGTCAGATCTAGTCTAGAGTACCCCCGCTCCCCTCCCATGTTTGCCTGACGGCCGCCGTCCGACGATGAGGCTGCGCGTGCGCTGCCGCTCCCACTCCTTCTCCGTCACCTTCCTCTACTGGTTCTACGACTTGTCATGAACTTCTCGCCCCTTCTCAAGAACTCCATCGAGCCTCTACTTCATTAGATCTCTCTCTCTCTCTCTCTCTCTCTCTCTCTCTCTCTTCCCCTCTACTAGTGTCTTGGTTTTTCTTCGGATCGTCTTCTTCCTCCCACCCCCAAAAAACAGACATCTTTTCCGGTCCTTGAACCAAGCATCCGTTCCCATCATGTCGGCGCCATCTTCATCGCGCAAGAGATCCAGCCCGGAAATCAACATCCAGGGCGGCAGCGGCGTCTCCGAGGACGAGCGCAAGATCAAGAGGAGGCTGACGAACATGGAGAGCGCGAGGCGGTCCCGCGACCGCAAGCAGCAGGAGCTGGCGGACGCCCTCGCCGACGCCACCCGCTTCAAGGCGGAGAAAGAGCGCGCCCAGGATCAGATCGCCGCCTACAAGACCGACCTCGCCAAGGCGGAAGCCGAGAACGCCGTGCTCCGCGCACAACACGGAGAGCTCGCCGGGAAGCTGCAGGCCGTCGAGGACGTCCTGGAGTTGTTCCAGGTGGCCGGTCCGGTGGCCGTCGACATCATCCCGAAGATCCCCCACGACCCGCCGCTCTGCCCGTCCCAGTCGACCTTCGCGCAGCAGCTTGCAGCTGCTACTGCCATGGCCGACGCGTTCCCGTTCTGAGCCTGCCGGAGTATTCCAAAGAGACCAACATGGAATCGCTGCCTCCTGAATAAGGGAATAGTACCGCTACTACTGGCTTTTCTGCTTAATGTTTAGTTATGTTTTTATTTATGTTTCTTTTAGTACTCCTAGACCATCATTGTAAGATATTTCGTCATGGTGCTCCTACCCAATTAATTTGAGGTCTGATTTATGTGCGGGGGAGCATCATATGGTGGATGATTGTACATATATGAAACCTATTTATGTTTGCATCAATTTATGTTTCATCTTCGCAAATGAATTGTACGATCTTATCATTGTTGATTTGTGATTGAATTGTATGGGGGGTAATCCTGGTTTATTGGTGATTGATTTCTACCCCCGCTCCATCCTATATATATAATTACTCCCTCCGTTTTAAAATATAAGATGTTTTAGTTTTGTGAAGCAAATGTATCTAGACTATTTTTAGTATATAAATTCACTTAGGTTTGGAGTGAATCTAGACACTAAAAAAATCCTAGATATATTTTTTCACAAACCTAAAACATCTTATATTTTGAAACAAAGGAAGTATGTAATAAGGCGTGTAAGGATTTTTGAATGAAATGTGTGATCTGATTGCCGACACACATGTGTCATAATTATTAACGTAATTATAGGGATTTGCACATGTGTCCACCTGCGATCGATTCTCGGTCGTGCGTGCTGAAAATGGGATAGGGTCGACAAATCCAGAAAATTGGAGTCGTGCGTGCTGTATATATTGGGATGCGGGAATAATGATGGTGGGTAGCTGGCTCCAAATCCCATATTTTGCGTACCATAACTGAAGCTACGTACGGCTGCATGCATGTGAGGGCAATAACGGAAGAAAGAGGGGAAAATGGCTTACACGCACGGTTTTGGCTCATAAGATCGCCCATTATGAATAACTAGGTAGGAAACGCGGCTTGCCGCTCGCTTGCCCGCTTCGCGGACAACACGGTATAAACAATCGCTTTAAAAGATAATAAAGCTAAAATATTATACATAGGCAATTCTATTAGCCAGCGAGTTGTTTTATACGATAAGTTAAAGATAACCATACTTGCTAGTTAACCTTCTATGTTGGGTCCTAGCCTGCCTAGGCTCGATTCCGCCAGTGTCGTGCCATGTTGGTGTGGCTAGTGCTATGGCAGGTGAAGATCGAGGCAGTGCTGCTCGCAGCAATGTTGAAAAATTGTTCCCTTGTAGCAGTGCAGTGTCGGTATGTAGCATGGACATCGGTGGCTTGCTCCACCATAGGCAGGAGGTGGCGCCGCCTTGCAGCAATGGCGTCTCGACTCTCGAGCGTCCAGCACTACACCTCACCATTTGTAGCACATGTGTCGGTTGCTTGCAGCTCAGCCGATTGGAGGAGGCACTGCCTTGCAGCGATGACAGTTAGCAGCAGTCGTCCCTTGGGGAAGACCTGATTTCGCCATCAGAGAGACGGAGAGGGGCAATAAGGGCGGCTATAGTGGAGGCAATTCATAAGGGAAGAGCTTGAATTGGGAGGCAGCGGCTATGTCATAGGTGCACAGGTAAGCTGGCATGGCTGCACGGGGAAAGCATCGGTGCCTTGGTCCGAGCCATGGAGTTGGGGCAAATTGTGGGCATATGCTGCAGAGAAAATGCTGGACTTAAATTTTAAGTCCTATAATAGATAATCCATGGCCGCCAGATTCGATCCCTAATAACTTAGATGACTATAATCGATTTCAAATTGAATTCGGCCTGATTTGAAAAATTGTGGCGATTTCAAACTAATTTAAACTGATTTCATCCCGCGATTTCATACATAGTTCAAACATTCAACTAAAACACCTTGATTTTGACACGACGTTGTCGGGAGGCCGCCGTTGAGCTTGTCGCCGTGGCTTCACCCGCAGTTCGGCCATAGATATTGCTCGATCTCCTCGTCGGTGTCGCCGTCGTGGACGATACCGGGGAACTCGTCCTCCTCGTCGCTGTCCAGCTCAATGACGACCGGAGCTGAGGAAGATGAGGAATACGCCGCGGCCACTGCCGAAGCTGATGAAGACGAGGCCACTACCGGAGCTGATGAAGACGATGTCGCGGCCGCTTTCTTGTCCGCGAACTTCGCGAACGTCACCTCCTCGAGCTTTGGGTTTAGCCGTCGGAGCTCGGCCATCCGCCGCTCGTCTTCTCGCTCGGTCTCGAGGCGCTCCCACGCCTTGCGGTCCTCCCTTGCAATCCGGGCCGCGTGGCCACGGGCGGGCGAAGAGCTCTGGCACCGGCTCCAGGGTGCCGAGCAGGAAGTTGAGCGGGCTGCACTTGTCGCCGTGGATGCCGACATTCTCGATGTCCTTCTTGCACGCCGCGCTCTAGAAGGAGCTGAGCCGGATGCGCCGACCGGTGTTCCGATCGGTGATCTTAGCCACCCACGTCCCTCACTCCCGCTGCCCGACGCCGTGGTAGCGGGGATGCGACGGCGGAGGTCGCCGAAACGGCCACGCGAGCCACTGCAACCTCGGCTAGCACCACAGATGGGAGGTGGGGAGCGGCAACAGGAAGGACCGACCATCTCCGACACGAAAGCGGTGGTGGCGATGGATTTGGCGGCAGCCGAAGCAGAAGCGGTGGGGATTTTATTCCTCGCTCGGCAACCACTTAAATTTGGAAGAGGGGTGGATTTTAGTCCGCCGAATCACATTTATAGTCCTCTAAGGAATTTTAGGGTTTGGGTTAGGTGCGGCTCCGGCCATTAGCAGCCAAAAAATATTCCTCTAAGCGTTTATTGGGAATCGGTTAGAATTGCTAAGGTGGGGTAGCGTGGACATACGTCATACACTCAACTCGGGGGACACGTCACATGCAAACCCCCACCCCCAGGGAATGGAGTGTTTATTAGTATTGAGAGTTGTCCTATGTCATAAACAATAGGATCTCTCCAAGGCACATAAGTTAGATAATGTAAAGTACTCCGCCTATTTGGGGATAGAGAGAGTATGGACAAACGTAAGCGTGGATAAGAATACACAACAGATATTCAACGGAGTTGACAACAACAATTTGTATAAAAATAACCAAGTAAAGTAGGTATATTATATATTCTCTTCTGCAACCCACGTAAGTTTTGAGGTTAAATAAAATACATAGTTATAGAATGAACTGAAGACACAGGAGAAATCATGTGTCTACATAGATCCAATGGAATAGCTTGCATATTAGTTCCTGCTTTGTAGAGATGAATGACTGCAAATCAAAGTTACCGGCCCAACTTATTTCATAGTAGCCAATGCATAATGGTGCAAGAAAATAGAATGGCAAAACCAAAATATTTTCACTGAAAGTACTTGAAATATAAGTTAGCTTTAATGAACAAAACTTCCACCCATGTCAACATAGAAATCTAAACAGATAAATGAACAAGCAAGAACGGGAGGCAAGCAAATTCGTAAGTGATGCTATAGAAACAGGCAAAATAATTTCACAAGACACAAAAATATAATATGGAATAGGACAAATATAAGCGTGATCTAGGAAACCGACTCTAGATCAAGCATTAAGGGAAATACTGAACCACAGTTGCCACTTGTCTGCCATAGGCACTGGCCACACCAACATGACAGCGGCACGACGCTGGCAACATCGAGCCTAGGCAGGCTTAGGGCCCCAACTATGGCCTACAGCACCCGGGGCGAGCTTACCACTAGAAGCGCCAATCCCGACTCCTTGAAAGCAACGGCTGAATATCTAATAAAAATTAAAAAAGTATCGTTTTTGCTGAAAAGAACTTGATCATTAGTTGTTTCTTATATAGAAAAGCAAGACACGGCCATGTTTTCCAATTGCCATTAGAAAACATCAAATTTAACAGGGGCAACTTTTCATTTGTGTTTCGGTTAGTATATACCTGAAGTCAATCATCATCGACCAAGTAATTATTTCCTTGATCAGCTTCTCCATAGATGTTTTATCTATAATAAGATACTGCGTTGAGGTGGCACACACAGTAAGTTTAGAAAAGGTCAGATTATATATGATGGAACATGATTACACAACCTATATCACTATATATAATGGTGCAAAGTTTTTAATAAGAATGGTCGGATCTGTAAAAACAGGAAATATCTGAACATTTAAATCCATGCCTGTATATCTTACTATCTGCGGCTCGTCTTGTGTAATCCATATGACAAATCTGATAACTGGTCACGAGCTACACCTTTTAGAATCTCGTCAACACTTTTAAGGCTGGTATAACTATGAAAGCATAAAAGTTCATATAATCTCTACAGCAGGCCTACCGTCACTCCATCAATGGCTCATCTCATATGCTACGCCAATAACTTAAGACTGAAACATATCAATCAGAGCTCAAATAGCCTTTTCTCCACTTACCATTAAAGGTGGTATGTATATTATTTGCACAGCTTCCCATAGATGCGCATGTTGCTAAAATCACTCCTAGAAATGAAACTCCTATGACTATTCTTACAAGATGATTTGGAGCCAAAAATCGTCTTCATTTATAACTCGACTGACCTCTTGTGCTTTGTACTTACAGGAGCCAACTCTGACTGCAGAAATGATAAAGTAATAAATTCCTAACCAGTTAAAATTTCCTGGATTTTTAAGTATATATTAAGGTTGTGCAATACCTAAGCATCACCATACTATAATTTATGCCAAACGCAAAATAAAATCATATACGGCCAAACTCGGATTTTTTACTCTCTGTCCTAAAATCGATGTTGAGGCATCCTAATGACAATGAATGGTCAATGCATGAAATAATCAACAATATGACCCGAACTATAGTGAGAGAACATTCTATAAGACCATGAAATAAAGGATGAGAGTATCAACAATCTGACCTACATTGAGAATTACACCAACTTAATAGATTGTAACTGAGAGAGAGAGAGAGCGCCAACTTAGCAAATTGTAAAACTGGGAGCAACGAAAGAGGAGAAAAGGAAAGAGACCGTACTGTACATAGCATTGCGTGGCTGTAGGTCAGACGTTAACAGACTTACTGGAGGGCTATGCGACAGTCGCCGACGAGGCTGCAGTACGGTTCCGCCACAAATCTGGCTAAACTGGAGCATTTTTAAAGGTAATTACATCACATGTGAGAGATACAAGTAGGCATGCTTTATCATATTTATAACTAAAACAACCAACACATCATATTACTCGGATAGGTGTTTACCATATGCGAACTATCCAAGTATGTCAATAAATTTAGTCTAGATGTACAAATGGACGATGGCGGCGCAAGTGATCTCCTTTAATAACCTTGGTATGATTCTGCCTAGCATGACAGCTAAATTTCATATCATGGCATGATGACAAGCAAGGAAATTTCGAAATTCAGTCACCACCACCAAAAACCTATGTAACCAGCTAATCGCTATGACCTAGCAAGTTAGCAGTGACTCTGCTTAATTTGTACAGGATAGAGAAATTATGGAACTACTTTAATTTGACCATACAACTATTTCTGCCTTAAAAGAAACAATAAATGTATTTCTGTTAAGAACTCACCTTTCATTATTTGGGGTTCTTTTGGTACACAATAAAATTCTTTGAGCATGCATCCCCAAAATATCATTCATGTAGATAAACCATGCATGTATCATAAACAACAATCGAATACTTGTTAGAGACACAATACATACGTGATACTTCAGGTTGCAAAGCCACACAATGCATACGTGATACTTCAGATTGCAAAGCCATGCACCATCTCTTGTTTTCATACACTAGATTATCCATTTGCTAAACAATATGCAACATGAACTGAGGCAGCCATATTTATCACTAATTGAGACAAACAAGAGCAAACACCAATAAGCTCTCATACATTTATTTTGTCACATATATGCAAGATCACCACTAACTGATGTAGCTGCAAAGCACTCAAACGTAAATGTTTGTTGATCAAATTTGATAAGTAAACCTATGTATTGTATAAATTTAGCTTTTCTTACAGATCATCAGCTTTAAATCAGCAAGTACCTCAAATTCAGATTCCATTGTCACAACTAACTACACAAAATCGGAGCTTTTTAAAAATCAGATAATATCTACTATTGGGTGGCCTGTTAGAAAATATCGATTTTATCTGTATACATGCAAAATTAATTATCAACTGCTTATAAAATATCACACGGCCATCAAATATTGATTTGAGAAATGAAGCCTGAATACCAAGTCACCCAAAACAAGATCTTGCACATGCGTGTGATAAATGAACAATTGTGATGGAGTAGTCTGTTAACAACCCTTGTTTACATCCACCACGAGTACACAACAATTATGAGCTTTATACAAATCTTAATCAAAATCAAATCAAGGACCAATTGATTTAAATAAACAAGAAAACAAAGATAAGTTCCATAGAAATTGACTTGTTATCGCAGGTATAGAAAAAATAGTTTCGATACTTTACCTTCAGGGACATCAAGGGCATATTTCAACACCATTCCTAAATATGTCTCCACTGTAGGAATCATAACAAGTACCTGTTGGCAAGATATGAACACTTTTTTATATGTCACTCACAACATAAATCATACTATTTAAGAAACACATGTACCATTTTTGCATGGCCCACCTACAGCAGACCATATAACCACTGAAGCATGCCCCTGAGTTTCAGAGGACAACGCATAAAAGTTCAGGACAGTGTGAGCAAAATCAAAACTGGGAGAATACCAGGCCCCTAAAATAAAGCATAACTCGGTTATTGTTTCGACCCTTGCATCATAAGATGCGTATAGAAAAATTAGTACTATTGCATTACACCTCTAAGGTGCAGAGAGTGTCCAAGAATAAGCTTAGATTGGCTCATACTGTTGTTTCTTCAAGCACTCTTTTTAAATTGACTCAGATCATGCTATTCTTAGTGCAAAACTATAAGATCTTATAAAATATTACTTGATTTTGTAAGACACATGGTAAGTGGTAGGTAGATCTAGACAATCTGTTAGTACTCATCCATCAAGTGATAAAACTGAAGAAGTGAAGTACTCTCATCTGAGTAGATCCATGGTACATGTGAGGCAAGAAGATAGCTTGCATATACTGAATTTCAATGGTTCTATATTTACCATAAACTCAGTAAAAACATACCAATTGACAACTCAAAATTTTCAGCTCTTAAAGAAACATAACATCTATCTAGAAGAGCACTTGTACACGTAACTGTTAGAAACAATGTAGTTTAAATTCAGAGTAAAATAACAAAATCTCAATGATTATAATGCAAAATAACCAGTAATAGTGACAATAAATTGGAAAGCTAAATTGTGAAGCAAAAAACATAAGGCCATAGCCAAAATAAATCATATGCTACTGGAGAAAAGAGGGCTTACCGATATATATATATCACACATCAGTACTATTGCTGAAAAACATGAGAAAATTAAATATATTAGCAACCTAATACTTTGTGATACCAATCGAAAATAGACAAATTGGACTGTGTAATAGGAATGTTTTGGCAAATGAGTGCGTGAGAGAGAGAGACACACACACACCTCGTCAAGGCATCCACCTCGGCTATGCCTGCTCTATGGCAGCTCTGCCCTCCTTCACCACTACTCATCACGAGCACGGATTAAGGCGATGGTGTCGGCTGGAGTCACGGTGAACTTTGAAAAGAACTGGAAAAGGAACCTATATGAGAAGTGACATCAGTATAGTGAAAATGACTGTCCATAACAAATAATCATGCAAAGTTTCTTTCAAAAAGGACAATCTGCTACAGAAAAGGTAACTAATCATTTTCTTATGCTCGTTCTTTTATGTCAAAAAAAGCTCTTATCAAACTCCGTGAACTAAAACCAAATATTGTGGCATTCACATATCTCACACAACTAAATCCAATACGCCACATACAGACAGGTAACACATCCACACAAACTCGACAACCCACCATCCAATTTCATCAGGCAATTGGCGTGTGCAAGAAAGGTGTACCTAATTGCTGATGGGGAATATCTCCGTCAAAGTGCAAGGCTGCAAGTCTCCCACTTTGTATCTATTATTGAGCAAGGAGTCCATAGTGCTGAGGTACTGCAGGAAGTACAGATCAGGGTCAGCATAAACAACACAAACAAATATTCCTAAATTTCACTATGGTCCAGATCTAAAAAATCCTCTATCCATTACCTAATATATTTGGGCCCAATCTTCTGTAGAACTTCTTCTTCCACAACAAAACTGATCCAAAAGAAATAGATATAAATGACAACCCTGCACCAATATATCAACAGGTGCGGAAAATTAGATATTACCATAGTTAATATTACCCCTATCGTTCACTCTTGCAGTAGAAAGCTTGTCTGACGTGATCTAAGAAGCAATATCCATGGAAGACCAATGCCTCCACCACTTCTTGCTGAGCCTCAGCCACAGAGAGAGGGAGGGAGGGAGAGAGAGAGCACTTCGGGCCGGAATATGCAACAATAGAATTAGGGACATGTCGGCGGAGGTTGACCTCCTTGCGTGCACCACCTCCGCATCGTTGCCGCCGACTGCTTAGAGAGAGAGAAAGGAGGTGAGACAGGAGAGGGAGAAAGGAGATGAGATGGGAGAGAGAGATAGTAGAGACGAGGGAGGGAGAGGCCAGGAGGACATACCTGTGGGCGAGGAGGAAGACGAGCATGTGCAGGGGAGGAGGAGGTGGAGCCCAGCGCCGCTTCATTGCATCCCTCTTTCCACTATCGTCCTGGAGGAAGACGTCCAGGGAGGAGGAGGTGGAGCTCGTGCAGGGGAGGAGGAGGCGGAGCCCAGCGCCGCTCCGTTGAAGCCTTCTTTCCACTGTCGTCCTGGAGGAAGACGAGCAGGGAGGAGGAGGCGGAGCTCGGCGGCCGCCACACTCGAAGTCAGGGATGGGGTGGAGGAGAAGGCCGACAACGACAGAGCTCGATTATTCCTGTTCGCCGCGTCCTGGTCCATCGTGCTCCTCCCCGTAGACGAGGCTCCCAAGACGAGGCTCGTGCTGGTGCCCTCCTCCCCGTAATATTCTAGCCCCCCAAGACGAGGCTCGTGCTGGTGGTTCAGCTCCTCCTAGAGGAGGACAGCGCCGGCGACCGGTTGGGAGAAGGAGAAGCAGCGGCGGCTAGGGTTTCAAGAAGAGGACGCAGAGCAGGACTATGGGAGGAGGAACAGAGAAGAGGATCCAAGGAGGAGGAGACCCTGCCCAGTCTCTACACTGGAAATCACAATTTTGCCACCGCGTGGCCACCCCAAACTCAAATCGACAGAGCGCCACGTACACTCCGTCTCCGACAAGCGGGCCAGGCGAGACGCAGGCTCTCAAATCAGTGGAAAAGTGGGGATGAATGCCGGTGCGAGTAGAAACGCAAAGGCGAGGTGGACGGCTAGGATCGCTTTGTCAACTCAATCCGATGGCCAGAGGACACATGGCCTCTAAAAACTCTCTTGGGGGGCTAGAATATTACTTCTTGATGCATTTTGAAATGTCAAAAAAATTCGAATCACATTTTCACATGTGTATCTAGATTTTTTTTTCCAGGATTCGACATTTCAAAATATTATTTTAGACGCTGGATGGACCTGCACTTATATATATGAGCCAAAGTGCATTTCCGCATACGGCATACGCACCTTATATTTTGGGGAAAATGAGAAGGGTTTACAGGGCCTGACATAATAGGATGGAGGAAGTACTATCTGGTAATCCTAGTTGATTGGTGATTTAGCATAAAATTATGTTAGTAAGTATGTTTGTACGTGTAGTATCCACTAAAAACCAATGTAATTAAGGTAATCCTAGTCATTGTAATCTCGTTTATCATGTCATGGTGCTCCTACCCAATGTGTCAGGGAATTTCCTGTGGATGAATACCAATGTATGATTGATGTGCGGGGGAGCATATATATGTATACTTGTAATACTATCTTGAAATGGAACATTATTATCTTCTTTGCAAATGACTTGTATAATCAAATCGTGGTTGATTTCTGATTGAATTGTATGACGTAATCGTAATGGATTTTTACTGCCTCCATCCCATTATGTAAGGCATGTAAGGATTTCTTCACGAAAATGTGTAATCTGATTGCCGACACACGCTTATTGATGCATAACTAGGACCGCAACTATCGGGATTTGCACCCATCCACAAGCAGCATGCCAGGATGCGGGAATCAAATCATAATTACCATCACGATTTCAATAGGAAACTGATCGGGGGCAGCTGGCTCCAAATAACAGAGATGATGCTACGGCTGCATGCATGCCAGGGCAAAAATGGAAGAAATAAGATAAAATAGCTTGGGCGCCTTATATTTTGGAAAAAAATAGAAAGGTTGACACGCCTTAAATAATGGGACGGTGGAAGTAGTATATGATAATCCTAGTTGATTGTTGATTGAACATATAGCATCGAATTAGGTCTAGTCAAAGTATAATGGGAAAACCTCTATTTGGTGAAAATATCTGCCATCAGACTGTGAGTGGACGCTTGGGATGGCACTCTAGCTACTTAAGGACACTTTACCGAAACAACCACTAAAATAAAACTAAAATCTCCCCAAATAGCTTATTCGTCTCATGGAGTTCACAGAGATGGTGCCCTCGAGTACTTGTTGTCGTTTGCTTGATTACAAGCAAAGCTTCGACCCTCCATCACCCCCCCCCCCACCTCTTTGTTCCAGTCCTTGTCGGTTTCAATATTCCAACTTGATGGCAAACACACAAAGGCGGCGTCACAACTCAGCTGTCGACAAACAACGGCGATGAACCTCCTATATCGTGATTACAATTTTCCGTCCTTCGCTCTATCTTCAGCTAGCATGCGGAGTGCTCGCCCTCCAAACAAGGCCCTTCCCTTGTCCTCCATCCCAACTGACGGGCATGTTCCACTGGTGGAAAAAGGGCCTGCAGTTCCGGGCCGCAACTGGCTTTAGTCCCGGTTTTAGGCCCGGGACTACGAAAACGGGACTAGAGGCCCTCCTCAAGTCCCGGCTTGCTACGGCCCGCGACCGATAACAGCCACGCGGCTGTTTCAGCGCCGCGGGGGGGGGGGGGGGAGGCGGAAACCCTCTAGTCCCGGGCCGTAACATCACCCGGGACTATAAGGTTTCCTGCCGCGGTAGAGAATTGTGTGTTTCTCTGCCGCGGCAGAGATTGTGTATTTCCTTTTTTTTTTGCCATTTCGTTCCTTTTTTGTTTTGTGTTTCACTATAATTCAAAGATATATTTCAGTATACATATTATACGCTACTACATACACACTACACGTCGATGCATTTATATAATTAATCGATCCCTTGCAAGCATACATATAATCAATCATATCAAAAGGAAAAAATGTTTTGAAATTACATGGTCATATATGAATATATATATCATATCAGCTACATGGAGATTACTAAGGCAAATCGAGTTCCACGTCATCCGCATAATGCTCTCCATGTACATCAAGGACTTCCTTCATCATAAATCCCGCCAGCTCCTCTTGAATTGCTCTTATGCGCTGGTCTGGCTCTAGTTTTTCCCGCAAATTATAAATATAATGTGAGTCAACTTTCCACTCATTAGTCAACTCGCGGATGTACTCGCAGACGTAGTATCCACATAAATGAGTTTTCGGTGGCTGCTGTAAACTCTTCACCATTTTATAAGTTAACTCCTCTTTGAATGGACCTGGTATTTTCTGTCTAAACCGTGTCCAACACCTGCTCGGCAAAGAAAACGAACAAAGGAGTTATTAGTTACTTGATATCAGAAAATGAATGAAAGAGGGCGATATAATGCGATAATGATTGAAATTACTTATGAAACATTGCTTTCATGGCGCTCCACTGCTTTTGGTCCCAACTTAATGAGTCGTGGACTTCAACTAGGGAGTTGTCAACTTGAATGTTTAGCAAGATCCAGTGAAATCTGCGGACGTTTATATATGCATACATGCATAGCTCATCCAGTAAGCAAAAATAAAATGTGTATAAGATATAAACACTCACTTGAAGTTGTAAGGAAATAGTATTTCCTTAACAAAATTATTCTCGGTTAAGAACCTGCACAGGTCTTCATCCACGTCCTTGGGCTGATTCTTTAACGTATATTCATTAACGATATATGGGTCAATGAACCCAACGTCGTATCTTCTAGCTCTTTTGCATTCAAGCATCTTAATTCTGCAGAATATAATATCATTATACAAAAGGATATATAGTTAGGATAATATATTAAATGCAATGAACGAGCTGAGCTATAAACTTAATTATAGAAATAAATCACTTACAGACAGTAGCAACCAATGATAGATTTGTCGAGGACGCGCTGGTTTTATAATTGAAATAGTTCGGTCATTTGAACATGTATCGAGTATGGTTTGAAGTGATGCTCCTTTCTAACGTCCACCGAAAACCAATATTTCTAATGTTTTTTTTCTGCTTGCGACATGTACCATTCGTGCAGATTTCGCATATGTGTGGATAGACGCGCGAGCTCCTCATTACTGACTAGAGGCTCCCCTTGGACATACTGCCGTACTATCTGACCCACTAGCGTATCTTCATAGCCTAAATATTGACCAAGAGACATATTTGCTTCGGTAGCAAGTGCTTTTGCCTGCGATACAGTGATTCCCATAAGTGCAGCATTATTACGGGTTCTGGGGTCCATTATTTGCATGTCCATATCCATTTCAGCTCTGAAGGCCTTGTC
Source organism: Avena insularis (assembly GCA_023614405.1). Classification (NCBI taxonomy): domain Eukaryota; kingdom Viridiplantae; phylum Streptophyta; class Magnoliopsida; order Poales; family Poaceae; genus Avena; species Avena insularis. The sequence goes on from JAJUPC010000076.1 coordinate 767,363, forward strand.
GAGTTCTGAAATGACTTTGAGCGGGGCGACCGATTGATTCTTCTGTGCTCCGAGCTAGGCAACTTGCTTCCCGCTTTTTGCACTTGTGATTTTTTTCTTTTGTGCTTGCTTAATAATCTCCCGGTCATAGTCTGATTCCAGATTCATCGATATATGGGATGGTTGCTCAAGAAAGGACTTAGCCTAATTTTTGGTTTTTTCATTATATACCGGCTTTGGCTCAGGCTTTTTGGGTGCAAAATGCGCCTTAACTTGGGCAGCCACATCCGCGTTAGTTTCCTCATCGGTCTTGTCGTAAGGTCTCTTTGGAAGAGCCGGCAGGATGTCGACTATCTTCGCCGTTTGACCTTTCTTTGATGTGGGGCGCGGGGGACCGTCGAACTTCCGTTTCGTCGACGAGGTAGTAGTATTGCACGGAGGCGGAGACGGAGATCAAGTATTGCGCGGAGGCAGAGATCAAGTTGATGTACTTCTGCTGTGGCGATCGTCAGCGGGGCGGGGTGGACTTGGAGGTTGGCGATAATCAGGTTGGGGTGGACTTGGAGGTTGATGATATTTGATGCGGGGTGGACTTGGATTCCTCGGAGCCAGTGGCCTTGGCGCCTAGCCTGGAAACTTGATGTACTTCTTATTCCATAGAATGATGTTGCGCTTGACATCTCCTAGTTTCGTAAGGCCTTCAGGCGTAGCAATTTCAATCTCTAGGTCCACAAAATCCTCCACTATGTCATCCACCGTGACACGAGCATAGCCTGGTGGAATCGGAAGTGAATGGTGGAGTGCTCCAAGTAGACAAGGTAAAGCAGTGCCGATCGACACCTTGAAGGACATGTTGTTCATTGGCTGATGTAGCTCACATTGTGCCTTCTCTCTGACATCATCTGTCAACACCCGGATTTTTAATCCCAGATGCCTGTTATGCCCTACATCGCAATCCCAGGATTACCATTTTTGCGAGACATAACAGAATTCGATACCATAGTACATCATCCATTACAAACCGTACATAAGTTCTTACACAAATAAGGATCTCATGATCCAGTTCTTAATACAACTTCAAGCAGCGGAATACGTAATAATAACGGTAGCGTAGGCGAAGCTCCATCTTCGGGGTCACATGCAATGCTGACGATGGGAGATGATCCTAGTTGTCATAACCTGCCTGGGGTCCATCCTCTAGGTACTCCTCTTCATAGTCTGGCCACGGGAATAGCCAGGGAAAAAGCCATGAGTACTTTTTAAGTACTCGCAAACTAATACTAACAAGTGAAAGGGGTTTTTGATAATAGGGCACTAGGCTCTAGGGTTGTTTTGCAAGAAGCCAGATTTATCTCTACTAAGTTCAGAGGCAAGAGAACTAGTTGAAGTTATAACACCAAAGTGGGAACTTGTATTTCATATCACAACCCTGTTGTGGTCAAGTCAAAGTCTCAATTCATTTCACAAGTAATTTTGAAAAGTCTGACGAGGGAACAAGATGGCTAATCCAATCGTCCATAATCATGACGCGGCTATTCGAATAGTTTGACACTCTGCAAAGATTGTACACTTTCACCACAACATTCGATACATCTGTCAGGAACAAATCCTGAATTCACCATACTCAGTATGCGGATAATCAATCCTAACCTTTCAATTACACGCCCTAGTATAAGCACCTCTCTTGTGAGTTTGGCCTCCCAACAATGACCAACTGTCATCAATCTTCACAAGGTAGCCTCAGCTCATACCTTGGCCATGAGGGAACTAATACTAGGGTATATAAGTTTCCAGTCAAGCCCTACCCAATCTTCGGGTATTGTGGTTGTACGATAAAATTGGAATGGTATCGCATCCAGACAACCATCAGTTTTATAAAGGGCTAAGGCTCATGCCTCAACATTTTCATCACCATAAATCATCTGGTGTTCGGAAACACATGTACCAAACATTTCAATAGAATGATCCATCATTCCAAGGTTTTCATAATCATTTTTACACCAAGTATTCCCATCTAATGTTGATCAAGTTTTATGCTTAGCACTAGCATCTACAAGTGAGGGTGCGTACTAATGAGGGGTGGTAAACAAGTGGAGTTTCAACTAAGTACCAAATCTCATGTCTTAGGATGACATCAAGATTTTCTAGCTTAGGACAAATTTTATGCTCTTTATGCAACCTTCAAAATATCTTTCTAGAATTCTATAAGTCACTTAAGTCAACTCTAAGTTAAAGCTTTGATAAAGAAATAAAGTAGAAAGCTTGCAAATAAAACTAGGATTGGGTATCAAGTGGGTATAATCACATATGCTTAAGGCATATAGTGGGCATAGTAACAAGTAATGGTTTGTTTGCATCAGTAGAGTATCTTGCAAGTTTTATCTTGCACATTCAACTAGTAGTATTAGGCTTGCCTTGTGCAGAGCAGTGGTTGAAGTTCTCCTCGGCTTCTTCTTCGTAGAATCCTCCTTCCTCCTCGTATCCTTGGTCGGTACTAGCGTCTATAAATAAATACGATGTACACAATCACCAAACAATACTTAACTACTTGCAATCATCACACAAAAGGGTCCTATAGATGATCTAGCATCATCACTAACATTACAAGGTTAAGGCTTGGTTTAATTCTTTTTATTTTTAGATAAGTAATTTCTACTCATTGAAAAACTACTTAAGATTTAATATTCTCCAAACCCAAACATGGGATCATGTTGACACATGTCATCACCACATATTTTAGTCCATGGGAATGTGATTTAAAGTGGTGTCACAATTTAATAAGGTTTTACCCCTTTATTTTAATTAATTAAAGTGGCTAGAAATGCCTATGTGGCATTCTTTTATTACTTGGTCATTATTTATGTAAGTAAACCTATATATTTTTATATATTCTGAAAGGTATGGTTAAATGTGATTTTTGAGAGTTGGAATCAACACAATAGCTATTATGGTTTAAATTTGAAAAATGTTTGAATGCAGAAAAGCTTCTGCCTTGTTATTTTTACCAAGGATGATCTACAGATCCAAATGACTTGAATCCAACGGGCTTGGATTCAGCATTCCCAGACCTTTCAAACCAAATTGGTTTCATTCAATTTGGTTCATTGAATCGACCTGGGTTGATTTTTGAAACTAGGTACAGAAGTATGTTTGAAATAAAATGGAAAAGGTTAAATTCATATAACTGGGCTACGCGGGATGGTTAAGTGGCTGTCCCCATGCGTCAGTGAGACAGGGGGTGCGAAGCGGTATGGGGCGATGTGGTGCGTTCGATCTTGTTCTAATCCAACGGCTGAGGGTCATCATCGACGTTGGGCAATGCCGGCGAGACAAAAACCTAGCATGGCCAGTGGGGGTTGTTGGGGGCTCACCGGGGTTCAGGCGAGGGTCAGCGAGGCGGGCAAACGACAAAGTCGACGACGGCGAACCTCCTGGTACCGACAACTTCTCCTGGGCGGCTCCAATCGCTGGCTCCCTTCTTCTCCAGAGGCGGCAGGCTCCGGTGAAATTCTGGCGAAGGGCTGCTCGCCTTGCTCCGGGAACAGGGTGGCACGATCAGTAAGGAGAGGGGAGTGAGATGGTGTGCTCAATTCGGCTGGGGGTGGCCTCTATTTATAGTCGCGACGACGAGACCGAACGAGATGGGCAGGCGACGGTGGCGACATGGCTACGGGCGGCTAGAGGCATGGCCGGCGGTGGCGATCGCTTGGTGGTCTCCTGGCGATGCTCTATGGCTTTAATGCGCACGTAGGGGCGGTGTGGTTTGGTCTGGAACGCGCGATGCTCTGCACGACAGAGGCGGCATCTTCGACGGCGAGCGGTGGCTGTGCGTCATGGGGCGGCGTCATGTATGCACGCGGCGAGGGCGGCGCGCGGTCTGTGGGATTCTGTCGAGAGTGGCGCTCTGGCGCATGCTCGGCATGGTTGCTGGCGAGCTGGGCGTGGTTCGTGCGTGTGGTGCAGTGGCTGGCAAGGTTCGAGCGCTGGACAGGGAGTGGCGATGGACGGTGGGCTGCCTCCTAGACAAGGTTGGCACGGCTAAATCTCCTCCTAGCTTGCTGTGTCCACTGGGGTGGCATGATGAGCTTCGGCTGTTCACCATTGATGTCATTGCCCAGCTTACAGTGAGTCTAGTGCTTGGTTTAACTTGCTAGATGATCTACTGAGATGGTTGTGAGCTAGAGAGGGAACAAGTTAGGCTTCAATCACTACTCACAATAGTGTTTAAGATTTTGATGATTTGTGTCTGCCAAGTGTTTGATGAAATGGCCGCAATAATTCAAGTTTTGAATTTTGAAAAGATTTTTGGTGGGTGTGCTAGGTTGGTGCTGATGAGTCTGCAGATGCTTTGGTTTTGAAAGTTGAGCTTGTTTGAGTGGTTTTTGAAAAAGTGGTATCTTCCCATATGATAAAGATTCAATTTTGAATTGTCATTTAAACTATGCATTTGAATGTTTCTAGATGATCACAAAGTGGGCCTTGATACTTTTTTATGAGTACAATCAAGGGGTGTAAAGATCCAGAAAATTTTATGTTAAGTTCTGAAAGTTTGGGACAACCAAAGTAGGCATGGGAGTTAAATTGGTCAAAATGACCATTCCCTTATTTTATTTGTTTTGATTTACTTGTCTTTGAGAAAAGTTTGGGAATTGTTTAGATGATGTTTATTTCACCTAAGAATTCATTTACAAGCAAAGGAGCACACAAAGAAGGTGGTTCAAAAAGAATTCAAATTGAAATGCATACACACATGCATGCTTTCATATTTTTATTTAGAAAAGTTTTTGTTAACCCTAATTTTGATGATTAGAGTTTGATGATCCAAGTTTAGTACTTTTGGGATGTTACAAACCTTCCCCCCTTAAACAAAATCTCATCCCGAGATTTGAAAAAGGACGAAAAAGATTACTTAGGATTTGAAGAGATCAGGAAAATCCGTCCTGATGTGATCTTCGTGCTCCCAGGTAGCTTCCTCTTCTATGTGGTTGCTCCACTGAATCTTGAGAAACTTGATGCTTCGGGTTCGGGTAGTTCTAAAAGCTTCTTCCAAAATACGGATGGGTACTTCAGGATAGGTCAGGTCATCGTTGATCTCTATGGTCTGGTGATCGATGTTCTTGAACACTTCGGTCTTCTCTAGAACTTCGAGACACTTGCGAAGTAACGAGATATGGAACACAGTGTGCATGGCTGACATCTCTTCGGGTAGTTCCAATGGATACAACACTTCTCCTCGACGGTTCAGAATCTTGAAAGGTCCGATATATCTGGGGGCTAACTTTCCTTTGAGTTGGAAACGCTGCATTCCCTTCAATGGCGACACTTTCAGATAAACAAAATCTCCTATGTTGAAGGCAAGGTCTCTACGTCTCTTGTCGGCGTAACTCTTCTGTCTGGACTGGGCAGTCTTGAGGTGCTCACGAATCTTGTGAACCTTCTCTTCTGCTTCTCGTAGGATGCCGGGTCTGAAAATCTGACTCTCTCCTACTTCCGACCAGTTCAAAGGGGTGCGACACTTCCTTCCGTACATGAATTCAAATGGGGCCATTTGCAAACTAGCTTGATAACTGTTGTTGTATGAAAATTCTGCAAACGGAAGACAATCTTCCCACTTGGATCCATATTCTAACACATAGGCTCTTAGCATAACTTCGAGTATTTGATTTACTCGCTCCGTTTGTCCATCGGTCTGAGGGTGATACGCGGTGCTGAAATCTAGGCGGGTTCCTAAATCTTCTTGGACTTTCTTCCAGAATCTCGAGGTAAACTGAGTTCCTCGATCCGATACAATGTTCTTGGGGACTCCATGCAAACTAACTATTCTAGCGATGTATAACTCTTCTAGCTTCGAACTCTGATATGTGGTCTTGACGGGCAAGAAATGGGTACTTTGGACAATCGGTCCACTATGACCCAGATAGAGTCATTTCCCCTACTAGAAGTAGGCAATCCGGTGATAAAGTCCATTCCATCGGAATCCCATTTCCATTCCGGAATCTGCAATGGTTGCAACAATCCAGTAGGTCTTTGATGTCCTGCCTTGACTCGCTGACATATACCACACTTGGCGATATAGCTTCCGATTTCTCTATTCATCTTATGCCACCAAAATTGCTCATTCAAATCTTGATACATCTTAGTTCCTCCGGGGTGGATAGAATAAACAGTATCATGATCCTCCTTTAGGATCACTTCTTTCAACTCTGAGTCTGCTGGTACACAAAGGCGTCCTTTGTACCACAGAACTCCTTCGTCTTCGGTGAATCCGGGTACCTTGCCTGTACCGATATGACGCTTGATTCCGTCGATACTAGCATTTCCCTTCTGTGCCTCTTTGATCTGATTGATCAAAGTGGGCTGAAGTTCTATGCTAGCCAAAAATCCTTCACTCACTAATTCCATTCGAAACTCTTCCATTTCTTTGTGCAAGCTTGGTTGCTCCTTCAAAATCATGGAGTTCAAGCGGCACGGCAATCTTCTAAGGGCATCTGCTACCACATTGGCTTTACCAGGGTGATAGTGAATGTCCAGGTCGTAATCCTTGATTAGATCAATCCATCTTCTCTGTCTCATATTCAGCTCCTTCTGAGTGAATATATACTTCAGACTCTTGTGATCCGTATAGGTCTCACAACCATTTCCCATCAGGTAATGTCTCCATGTCTTCAGGGCTAGAACTACGGCTACGAGTTCGAGGTCATGGCTTGGGTAATTTTGCTCATGTTGCTTCAGTTGTCGAGATAGATAATATATAACTTTGCCTTCTTGCATTAGCACACATCCTAGACTGATCTTGGATGCGTCACAATACACATCGAAGGGCTTCGTGATATCCGGCATGATCAAGATTGGGGCTGAAATCAATCTCCTCTTGAGTTCTTGAAAACTCGCTTCACATTTGTCCGTCCATTCAAACTTCTTTTCCTTCTTCAGTAATTGGGTCATAGGTCTGGCGATACTCGAGAATCCTTCTACGAACTTGCGGTAGTATCCCGCCAATCCGAGAAATGCACGAACTTGGGTTTGAGTGGTTGGGGCTTGCCAATCTTCTACATCCTTCACCTTTGTAGGGTCAACGGCAATTCCTCCGACTGATACAATGTGACCGAGGAATCCTACCTCCTATAACCAGAATTCACATTTGCTAAACTTTGCATACAACTGATGCTCTCTAAGGGTTCCAAGAATGGTCCTTAGGTGTAGCTCATGTTCTTCTTCTGATTTGGAATAAAACAGAATGTCGTCGATGAAAACAACGACAAACTTATCCAGGAAGTCCATAAAAACCTTATTCATGAGATTCATGAAATAAGCGGGGGCATTGGTTAATCCAAAAGACATGACTGTATACTTGTATAATCCATATCTGGTGGTAAAGGCAGTCTTTGGGATATCCTCTGCGCGAATTTTGAGTTGATGATAACCAGTTCTAAGATCAATCTTAGAAAACACTTTGGCACCGGTCAACTGATCAAACAAATCTTCTATCTTGGGCAAGGGGTATTTGTTCTTGAAGGTGACATCATTCAACTTCCAATAATCCGTACACAAACGGTTACCTCCATCGTTCTTGTCCACAAACAAGACAGGTGATCTCCAGGGTGACGCACTTGGTTGAATCAATCCAATTTCCAGCATGGCATCCAGTTGCTTCTTCAGTTCTGCTAGCTCCGACGGGTTCATACTATATGGTCTCTGGGCTATGGGTCATGTTCCGGGGATTAGTTCGATGATAAACTCGATATCCCGATCTGGGGGCATACCGGGCAAAACATCTGGAAATACATCGGGGTATTCACAGACTATCCGGACTTGGTCAATGGTAGGTTGGGCTATACTCTTGTTGCACTTGAATTGACGAGGTAAGGTTTCAGATATATGCTCGACTGATATTCCGGCTATGCTGGTCATGGTTATGGCTTTCTTGGCACAGTCAATCAATCCTTTATGTTTGGACATCCAATCCATTCCTAGTACTACTTCAAACCTTTAGTTCCGAGTACTATCAGATTAGCATAAAAATCTATGCCATGGATTCGGATAGGGACGGCTTTGCAAATTTGCCTAGCCTTGGTGGTTGATCCGAGAATTTGAACAATCATGACATGCTTCAGTTTGGTTGGTTAAATTTTACTAGTGCATGCAAATTCTTCGGTGACAAATGAATGCGATGCACCAGAATCAAACAACACTCTTGCAAGTACTGAATTAACAGAAAACATACCCAGCACGACGTCTGGCGCTTCCTGAGCTTCTTCAGCATGCATGAGAAAAAGACGACCGTTGTGGTTGAGCGAATTCCTTGGGGCAAACCTTCTTCCAGGCTGAACACGACGCTGTTGCTGAGCTAGGACATTGGCATTGGGTGCTGCGGCATTCTTCTTGTTGGGGCACTCGTTGGAATAGTGGCCTTTATTTCCACAATCATAACAAGTTACTTGCGACTTGTCCTTTGCTGCTACAGGCACAACATTGCTTCCAGTCCTCGGGGCAGTGTTGGTGTTGGTGGAAGCATTTTTGGTGTTGAACTTGGGTGGGGCACGGTTGAAATTGCTAGAGTTGCCGGGGTTGTTGTGATTTCCTCCGGGCCTAGGGTTTCCACGGTTGGGATAAGTCGGACGGTTCATTGGGGTTTGTTGGTTCTTGGGGCAAATCCGGGAGATGGGTTAGGGCGATACTTTGGGGTCTGATGGGTTCCAGGTTGATGCATCATGCGACGCTTGCGGTTCTCATTGGCTTGGTTGATCTTTCCTTCCATCTGGATGGCTGAGTCGACAAGGGCTTCAATATCAGCAAAGGGGATATTGACTAACACCGTGTGCATCTCATCGTGCAGACCATTCAGGAATTTTTCTTTCTTCTTGGCTTCGGTGTCGATCTCATCCGGGGCATACCTAGCTAATGACAAAAATTTGTCACGGTATTCCACTACAGTCATTCTTCCTTGCTTCAGTTCTCTGAACTCGTCTCTCATCCTCTTGATCAAACCCGGTGGCACATGTGTTCTGCTAAACTTGACCTTGAATTCCTCCCAGGTCATCATCTGGCCTCCGGTCATTGCGCGAACACTGTTCCACCATGCCCTGACATCTCCGGCTAGGTAGTGGGTGGCGAACAGAACTTTCTCGTTGGCTTCCACTCCGACGACTTCTAGGTTATTCTCCATGGTCTGTAGCCAATCGTCGGCATCTAGGGGTTCTTCTGACTTAGTGAAAACAGGTGGGTTGGTATTATGGAAGTTCTTGAGCTTAGATCCATGGTTGTCCTGATTTCCGTGGCCTTGATTGTTGTGGGCAAGCTGAGCTATCTGTTGCAGGGTGGCTAGGTTGGCTTGACGTTCCGCTCTTTCAGCTTCGCGGTCAGAAGTCAACATTTGCAGAATCTGCAACATCGGGTCCGGGGATGAACCACTTCCTCCGCGTGGCATCTGAAGATTGAGATAGATTATGAGAAAAGAGGGAAATTTCTAAGGTTTTGGGGCTTTGAGAAGTTTTTAAAGTTTGACTCGAATTTTCTAGTAACTTGCTTTTCATTCATTCATTCATAGCACACGGTACAACACACACCACAACACAGAAAAACAGATGGTTTTAAGAACCATTCTGAAAACTACGATACAGTGGGACCGAATACTACTCACTACACTAGTGCTCAAGTGGTACTACTCCTTGGAATCTGTGGCTTCATCATCCTCATAATCATCGATGAAGGCGAAATCATCCTCATCGGTGAACAAGTCCATAGCCTGATCCTCCAGAAAATCGTCATCATCGCTGAGATAGGAGTAGGGGTCTCCACGAAGATCCTCTCCGGCATTGTCCCTTTCCTCTAACTACACGTCTCTCTCGTGGATGGTCTCCTCCAAAGACGAGATACGGTGGCGAAGACGGGCAATAATGCTATCCTTCTTGTCAAGCTGACGGCGGCGAGACTTGTGATCCTTCGCTAGCATGGCGATGGTCTGATCCTTCGTCTTGATGATGGCAGACTTGTGGTTGGAGTAGTCACGGCAGTTATCCAATTCCTGCTGACGATCGTACATCATGAAGCTAAGGTGTTCCAATTGGGTCTTCAGCTCGTGATGGTATGGGGCTTCCAATGGTTGTCCATTAGCATCACGCCTTGGGCAAAACTCAAAGTGGGTTCCCTTGATCTGATTGACGCTCTGCCCACACAGACGGGAAAGAGCTTCCTGCATGGCCCTGACAAGTCCATCGAGCCAGTTGTTCTCTCTTAAGGTAAACCGAATTCCTTCCACAGTGGGAGGTTCAATATATCCTCGGAGACTTGCAACAATTAGCCACTGCAGATCTTCTCCTCCTTGATCATTGAGCCGAGCTCCGAAGAACTCGGTGTGCGGACGCTCTAGAAGTTCCGAAAGCTGGTCCAAATCCCTCTCAAATATAAGGTCTCCTCCATTCCCCAACTGATAAAACTTGATGTACTTCACGTCCATCTATAAGAATATAGGATGAGTAAGTTAGTAGAGTGATCAAGTGTGTCAAAATTTTATGTATTTTGCAAGAGTTTTTGAGGAACATGAATTTTCATGAAAGAATTAATGGGATAAGAATGAGAATAAGTTTTTGTAAATATTTGCTTCCTTTGGTTTTGAAACTAAGTTTTTGATTCAAACGTCCAGTCTAACTAGGGTCTCCTATGGTCAGAATGGCTTTGATACGAACTTGTCAACACCCGGATTTTTAATCCCAGATGCCTGTTATGCCATACATCGCAATCCCAGGATTACCATTTTTGCGAGACATAACAGAATTGGATACCACAGTACATCATCCATTACAAACCGTACATAAGTTATTACACAAATAGGGATCTCATGATCCAGTTCTTAATACAATTTCAAGCAGCGGAATACGTAATAATAACGGTAGCGTAGGCGAAGCTCCATCTTCGGGGTCACAGGCAATGCTGACGATGGGAGATGATTCGAGTTGTCATAACCTTCCTGGGGTCCATCCTCCAGGTACCCCTCTTCATAGTATGGCCACGGGAATAGCCAGGGACAAAGCCATGAGTACTTTTTAAGTACTCGCAAACTAATACTAACAAGTGAAAGGGGTTTTTGATAATAGGGCACTAGGCTCTAGGGTTGTTTTGCAAGAAGCCAGATTTATCTCTACTAAGTTCAGAGGCAAGAGAACTAGTTGACGTTATAACACCTAAGTGGGAACTTGTATTTCATATCACAACCCTGTTGTGGTCAAGTCAAAGTCTCAATTCATTTCACAAGTCATTTTGAAAAGTCTGACGGGGGAACAGTATGGCCACTCCAACTGTCCATAACCGCGGACGTGGCTATTCGAATAGTTTGACACTCTGTAGATATTGTACACTTTCACCACAACATTCGATACATCTGTTAGGAACAAATCCTGAATTCACCATACTCAGTATGCGGATAATCAATCCTAACCTTTCAATTACACGGCCTAGTATAAGCACCTCTCCAGTGAATTTGGCCTCCCAACCATGACCAACTGTCATCTTGGGTACTACACAGGTGGACAATCTTCACAAGGTAGCCTCAGCTCATACCTTGGCCGTGAGGGAACTAATACTAGGGTATATAAGTTTCCAGTCAAGGCCTACCCAATCTTCGGGTATTGTGGTTATACGATAAAATTGGAATGGTATCGCATCCAGACAACCATCAGTTTTATAAAGGGCTAAGGCTCATACCTCAACATTTTCATCACCATAAATCGTCTGGTGTTCGGAAACACATGTCCAAAACATTTGAATAGAATGATCCATCATTCCAAGGTTTTCATAATCATTTTTCCACCAAGTATTCCCATCTAACGTTGATCAAGTTTTATGCTTAGCACTAGCATCTACACGTGGGGGTGCGTAGTAATGAGGGGTGGTAAATAAGTGGAGTTTCAACTAAGTACCAAATCTCATGTCTTAGGATGACATCAAGATTTTCTAGCTTAGGCCAAATTTTATGCTCTTTATGCAACCTTCAAAATATGTTTCTAGAATTCTATAAGGCACTTAAGTCAACTCTAAGTTAAAGCTTTGATAAAGAAATAAAGTAGAAAGCTTGCAAATAAAACTAGGATTGGGTATCAAGTGGGTATAATCACATATGCTTAAGGCATATAGTGGGCATAGTGACAATTAATGGTTTGTTTGCATCAGTAGAGTATCTTGCAAGTGTTAGCTTGCACATTCAACTAGTAGTATTAGGCTTGCCTTGTGCAGAGCAGTGGTTGAAGTTCTCCTCGGCTTCTTCTTCGTAGAATCCTCCTTCCTCCTCGTATCTTGGTCGGTACTAGCGTCTATAAATAAATACGATGTACACAATCACCAAACAATACTTAACTACTTGCAATCATCACACAAAAGGGTCCTATAGATGATCTAGCATCATCACTAACATTACAAGGTTAAGGCTTGGTTTAATTCCTTTTATTTTTAGAAAAGTAATTTCTACTCATTGAAAACTACTTAAGATTTAATATTCTCCAAACCCAAACATGGGATCATGTTGACACATGTCATCACCAAATATTTTAGTCCATGGGAATGTGATTTAAAGTGGTGTCACAATTTAATAAGGTTTTACCCCTTTAGTTTAATTAATTAAAGTGGCTAGAAATGCCTATGTGGCATTCTTTTATTACTAGGTCATTATTTCTGTAAGTAAACCTATATATTTTTATATATTCTGAAAGGTATGGTTAAATGTGATTTTTGAGAGTTGGAATCAACTCAAAAGCTATTATGGTTTAAATTTGAAAAATGTTTGAATGCAGAAAAGCTTCTGCCTTGTTATTTTTACCAAGGATGATCCACAGATCCAAATGACTTGAATCCAACGGGCTTGGATTCAGCATTCTCAGACCTTTCTAACCAAATTGGTTTCATTCAATTTGGTTCACTGAATCGACCTGGGTTGATTTTTGAAACTAGGTACACAAGTATGTTTGAAATAAAATGGAAAAGGTTAAATTCAAATAACTGGGCTATGAGGGAAAGGTTAACGGGCCGGCCTGCTAAGCATAGCTCTTACGCGGGCTGGTTAAGTGGGTATCCCCACGCGTCAGTGAGACAGGGGGGTGCGAAGCGGTATGGGGCGATGTGGTGCGTTCGATCTTGTTCTACTCCAACGGCTGAGGGTCATCGTCGACGTTGGGCAACGACGGCGAGACAGAAACCTAGCACGGCCAGTGGGTGTCGTTGGGGGCTCACCGGGGTTCAGGCGAGGGTCGGTGAGGCGGGCGAATGACGAAGTCGACGACGGCGAACCTCCTGGTACCGGCAACTTCTCCTGGGGCGGCTCCAATAGCTGGAGCCCTTCTTCTCCAGAGGCGGCGGGCTCCGCTGAAATTCCGGCGAAGGGCTGCTCGCCTTGCTCCGGGAACGGGATGGCACGATCAGTGAGGAGAGGGGAGTGAGATGGTGTGCTCAATTCGTCTGGGGGTGGCCTCTATTTATAGTCACGACGACAAGACCGAACGAGATGGACAGGCGACGGTGGCGACATGGCTACGGTCGGCTAGAGGCATGGCCGGTGGTGGTGATCGCTTGGTGGTCTCCTGGCGATGCTCTACGGTTTTAATGCGCGCGTAGGGGCGGTGTGGTTTGGTCTGGAACGCGCGATGCTCTGCATGACAGAGGCGGCGTCTTCGACGGCGAGCGGTGGCTGTGCGTCATGGGGCAGCGAATGGGGATGTCTGGCGGTCTCCTGGGTCGGTGGCGATCATGTATGCCTTGGCGGCGATGCTGTGGGCTTTGTCGAAAGCGTGGCGCTCTGGCGCATGCTCGGCATGGTTGCTGGCGAGCTGGGTGCGGTTCGTGCGTGTGTTCCAGTGGTTGGCAAGGTTCGAGCGCTGGACAGGGAGTGGCGATGGACGGTGGGCTGCCTCCTAGAGAAGTTTGGCACGGCTAAATCTCCTCCTAGCTTGCTGTCTCCACTGGGTGGCATGATGAGCTTCGGCTGTTCACCATTGATGTCATTGCCTAGCTTACAGTGAGTCTAGTGCTTGGTTTAACTTGCTAGATGATCTACTGAGATGGTTGTGAGCTAGAGAGGGAACAAGTTAGGCTTCAATCACTACTCACAATAGTGTTTAAGATTTTGATGATTTGTGTCTGCCAAGTGTTTGATGAAATGGCCGCAAGAATTCAAGTTTTGAATTTTGAAAAGATTTTTGGTGGGTGTGCTAGGTTGGTGCTGGTGAGTCTGCAGATGCTTGGGTTTTGAAAGTTGAGCTTGTTTGAGTGGTTTTTGAAAAAAGTGGGATCTTCCCATATGATAAAGATTCAATTTTGAATTGTCATTTAAACTATGCATTTGAATGTTTCTGGATGATCACAAAGTGGGCCTTGATAATTTTTTATGAGTACAATCAAGGGGTGTAAAGATCCAGAAAATTTTATGTTAAGTTCTGAAAGTTTGGGACAACCAAAGTAGGCATGGGAGTTAAATTGGTCAAAATGACCATTCCCTTATTTTATTTGTTTTGATTTACTTGTCTTTGAGAAAAGTTTGGGAATTGTTTAGATGATGTTTATTTCACCTAAGAATCCATTTTCAAATTGAAAAGTTTGAGAAAAGTTTGGGAATTGTTTAGAAAAGCAAAGGAGCACACAAACAAGGTGGTTCAAAAAGAATTCAAATTGAAATGCATACACACATGCATGCTTTCATATTTTTATTTAGAAAAGTTTTTGTTAACCCTAATTTTGATGATTAGAGTTTGATGATCCAAGTTTAGTATTTTTGGGATGTTACATCATCCACGGGGTAGTGAGGAGCCGGTGCATCATCCAGCAGTGCTTGATCATCAGCCCGGACCTCCGTGGAAGCCACGCTGCTTCTCCGCTGGCTAAGATCCAATGCAGGATCATCAGCCCGCGGGTGAGTTGACGACGGTGGCCTTTGGCCAATTTCATGCATGAGGTTCTTCATATCAGCTAGGTCCTGCTCTACCCTGGAGATCCGGTCTGCCTCCTGGTCCTTCTTTATCTGACGGCTTCTGTAACTGGCATCGTACTGAGGAAACCCTTTCTTCCACGAGACACCGGCGCCTTTGCCTCGTGTTCGTCCTCCCTTTTCAGGATTCCCTAGGGCGCGTGTCAGCTCGTCGTTCTCTCTCTCTCTCGGGACGGAACAATCCCAATTGAGCATCGTTCATTGCTTAAATAAGGTCTTGGGAGGGTTTTAGAATTTTATCATGTAATAATATCTTCCCTGTTTCTGGGTCCAAGGATCCCCCGTGCCCGTACCACTAGTGCTTTGACCTCTCGGGCCATCCATCTATACCAGGAGTGACGCCTCTAGCCCTCATGTTCTTCTCCATATTTTCCCACTTAGGGACGACACTCTTGTAGCCACTTGTCCCCATTTTATGATGGTATTTCTTTTTGGCAGCATTTAACGCGTTCTTTGCCGACTTTGCCTTTGCTTTATCAGATTCCTTGTACTGTACAAAATCGGGCCACTGTTCTCTCAACTTCTCGTTTACTCCTTTGAAGTCTGGAGTTTTCTTTTTCGCGACATATTTCGTGTATAAACTTTTCTTGTGGTTCAGGTACAGTTCAACCATCTTGCTCAGAGCCCACTCCTTCACTTTCGCTCTATTTTCAAGCCCACCCGGCCTTGGGGTAATACCATCTACCTCAAATTCTTCATACTCTGGAGGTAGTATGAAATGCGCTATGAGCTTCTGCCAAAGGTCATCCTTGGCGTCATCGGTGACATAGCTGTTGGATTCTTCACCAGGTTTCTTTGACTGATCCCATTCTTGGATGGTGATCGGCAGGTTGTCCCTAACAAGCACCCCGCATTGATTTATAAACATCCTCCGGTGCTTCTCTAGAGCAATCGGTTCACCATCATCATCTATTTCTTCGATGGTGAACCTCTGATTACCATCAAACTTTTTGTTCGGCCCTCGTTTCGTTCAAGTTGCCAATTGCTTTGATCTGGTGGGCTAAACGAAGAAGAGAGAGTGATTAATATATATCTAGATCAGTTAATGAATAGAGGTAACACGAGACTTTATATATATATGTACCTCGCCGGATCCTGTCGAGGGGCCATCATTATTGTTGTTATTTGTTTGCCCTTCGTCCATCCGGTCTTCCCCTTGGTACATTAGGTTTTCCTCTAGTCCATCACCGGGTTGATTCAAATATGAGGATATCTCTTCCTCGAGAAAAATATCTTCACCGGTATTAATATTAAGAGGAATTTCACCTCTTATCATGCCCTGAAGAAAACCTTCACCAATGCAACCAGGATCTTCGGATGGATCCATGACTTAATTAACTATAACAAAAAGAGAGTTAAACAGGTTAGAAAAAACAATAACCCTAATAATTAAAACAAAAAAACAATAAACCTAATAACAAAAATTAATAACCCTAATAATTATATAATTAATATCCCTAATAACACTAAATAATAATCCTAAAAAACAACTAAAAACAACTATATAAACAATTATATATTCCTAAAAACAACTAAAAACAATTAATATTCCTAATAAACCTAATAAACAATTATATATTCCTAAAAAACAATTATATAAACAATTATATATTCCTAAAAAACAACTAAAAACAATTATATATTCCTAAAAAATTATATAAACAATTATATATTCCTAAAAACAACTAAAAACAATTATATATTCCTAAAAAAAGAAAATCAAAACAATTATATAAACAATTATATATTCCTAAAAACAACTAAAAACAATTATATATTCCGAAAAACAACTAAAAACAATTATATATTCCTAAAAAAAGAAACTAAAAACAATTATATATTCCTAAAAACAACAAAAAACAATTATATATTCCTAAAAACAATTAAGAACAATTATATAAACAATTATATATTCCTAAAAACAACTAAAAACAATTATATAAACAATTTTATATTCCTAAAAAAAGAAACTAAAAACAATTATATAAACAATTATATATTCCTAAAAACAACTAAAAACAATTATATAAACAAGAATATATTCCTAAAAACAATTAAAAAGAATTATATAAACAAATATATATTCTAAAAAAAGAAACTAAAAACAATTATATATTCCTAAAAAAAGAAACTAAACGCTAATATACTAAAAATGCTAAGATACTAAAAAAAGAAACTAAAAATTCCTACAAACGCATCGCCGACGCGCAAGTGGCACGGCAAGACGGCGGAGGCGAGACGCGGCGATGCGGTGGAATCCGGCACCACCTCCCCTGCATCGATCGAGCTCTCGCCGTTGTCTGTTCATCTCCTCATCGATTTCGCCAACCGCTAGGTGGGGTAGGCCAGGGGCGGGCGCAGGTTACTTATACCCCTACCCCTTTAGTCCCGGGCTAAGCCACGGGACGGGACTAGAGGGTTATTAGTCCCGGGCCGTGGCTTAACCCGCGACTAAAGACCCCCCTTTAGTCGCGGGTTAAGCCACGAACCGGAACTAATGTGTTTTTTGGCCGCTTGGTTTTCGCGCGCGCACGAACCCTCTAGTCCCGGGTCCATCCACGACCCCGCGACTAGTTTAATTTTTGTAAATTTTCTTTTTTAATTCAAATCAAATATAAAACTTTGGAAAATCATATCTTTTATTGTAAAAATCCAAATAAAACAAATAATATGTCTATTATTATCAGAAAAATATAAAGAATCTTAATATAATATCCATTTATCTGTTTGCATCATTTATAAATTATTTCATTTGTAAATTTTCTTTTTTTAATTCAAATCAAATATAAAACTCTAGAAAATCATATCTTTTATTGTAAAAATCCAAATAAAACAAATAATATGTCTATTATTATCAGAAAAATATAAAGAATCTTAATATAATATCCATTTATCTCTTTGCATCATTTATAAATTATTTCATTTGTAAATTTTCTTTTTTTAATTCAAATCAAATATAAAACTCTGGAAAATCATATCTTTTATTGTAAAAATCCAAGTAAAACAAATAATATGTCTATTATTATCAGAAAAATCTAAAGAATATTAATATAATATCCATTTATCTGTTTGCATCATTTCTAAATTATTTCATTTGTAAATTTCTTTTTTTAATTCAAATCAAACATAAAACTTTGGAAAATCATATCTTTTATTGTAAAAATACAAATAAAACAAATAATATGTCTATTATTATCAGAAAAATATAAAGAATCTTAATATAATATCCATTTATCTATTTGCATCATTTATAAATTATTTCATTTGTAAATTTCTTTTTTAATTTAAATCAAATATAAAACTTTGGAAAATCATATCTTTTATTGTAAAAATACAAATAAAACAAATAATATGTCTATTATTATCAGAAAAACATAAAGAATCTTAATATAATATCCATTTAGTCCCGGTTTTAGGCACAAACTGGGACTAAAGATATTTCCCGCCATTTCCCACCGCTTCCCGCCAAGTTTTCCCGCCCTTTCCTTTCTACGAGAGCTTTTAGTCCTGGTTGTAGTCACTAACCAGGACTAAAGATATTTCTCTCCATTTCCCAAAGCTTCACGCCAAGTTTTCCCGCCCTTTCCCTTTATATCTAGGGCGATCGCACCATGTCTATCCACATAACCACACATTCCTCTCTTAGAACAATGGACAACGCCTAGTGGGCCATTCTGACCCTCGAGGAGACCGAGGCGCTGTGCGCCTCCAACTACCCTTGTCCGCCGGGCTACTGGAGGGGTTCCTATCCCTCATGTCCCTCAAGGTTCCACACGCCAGGCGGCCATCACGAACCACTTCTACCACGAAGCTCACGCCGGAGCAGCGGATGGATCCCCAGTGGGATCCCGACAACTACGACACCTGGAATGCCTTCTTCGCTAATAGGCGGGAAAGAGATCTCGCCAGGTACGAGGGTGATGGCCCTCCCCTGGTGAACCACAACGAAGCCGGCCATCGTCTGTGGTGGGTGAACTGTACTATCATCAGAGTGATGTGCTACATCACCGGGGGAGACCATCCTCGCCTATGGTGCCCACAAGTCCACCCACCACAGAGCCACAAAAAGGCCCCACCCCCGCCCGTCGGTAGCAGCATCGTCTTCCAGGAGACCCCTTCCTCGCCCGCCGTGAATCTGAGGCCGGAATGGCCCCTGGTATATGCCATGGCTGGGCTGAGGATCCCCGGAGTGGCAGCTGACGATGACGATGACGAAGAAGACCCTGAAGCTGCGTACTATAGGACTAGGCATGATTATGACTAAAGGGGGCAGCTTTAGTCCTGAGTGTTAGCTAGTCCCGGTTTGTCCTAGTTTTTAATATTAATAAATGTCTTGAGTGTTACCTAAATATGAAGATGTTGTATTTAGAGGAAAATGCCTATAAATAGAGCAGGCTGGATCGAGAAGCCTATAAATAGAGGGAAATGCCTATAAAGAGAGGGTTCATCTTTAGTCCCGGTTGGAGAAACCAACCACGACTAAAGGGATTGTGGCTGACTAGGCCAGGCAGCACTAATAATAGGGGTGAGTGTCGACATTATGTCGTGCGGCTTGTACCTTGTCCCGGATGGTGTCACCAACCGGGACTAAATATGAACCTTTAGTCCTGGTGGGAGACACCAACCGGGACAAAACATGAGTCGGCACTAATAATAGGGGTGAGTGTCGACATTATGCCGAGCTGCTTGTACTATAAATAGGCATCCTTGTGAGTCCAGTCCTCCAGCCAGTTTGAGGCATCTCCAAGATGGTTTTCGAGAGCAGGGACACTACTACGGCCAGTTTCAGGGAGATGCCGCCGGAGCTCAGTCCTCCGGCATCTCCAAGAAACTGGTCATAGAGGCACTCCCTAATATGTGGAATTAGTTAGCTCCCAGGCGTATTGATCTAGTTAGAGAAGTTACAAGCCGCGAGACGGTTTCAAGAACAGGGACACCACTACGGCCAGTTTCAGGGAGATGCCGCCGGAGCCCAGTCCTCCGGCATCTCCAAGAAACTGGTCATAGAGGCACTCCCTAATATGTGACCTCACGCATTTGGAGATCAGATCTTAATGGTAAGTATGAATCGGGACTAACGACCCTCCTTTAGTCCCGGTCTAGCCACAAAACGGGACTAACACACTCAAGATTGTTTGCAGACAACACTATAAAAATGGACACATGGAGCATCTTCACTCATAAAATGTTACAATTATTACACAACATTTCTTCGCGTGTGTTCCTTTCTGATCCTACCGTATCCATGGAGCATCTTCATTCATTAACATGATGCTTGGGTCATCCTTCACCGCGAAGGGCAGAATTTCATGAAACTTATCACAGTCTTCTGACATGTCTGTCTTGTCCTCCACTCCCACGATGTTTCTTTTTCCTGAAAGAACTATGTGGCACTTCGGCTCATCGTCTGATATATTCTTTTTCTTATTTTTTATTTTTCTAGGTTTGGTAGACATGTCCTTCACATAGAAAACTTGAGGCACATCATTGGCTAGGACGACTGGTTCGTCTAAGTACCCAAGATTGTTGAGATCCAACGATGTCATTCCGTATTTCTTGTCTACCTCAACCCCTCCTCCGCTGCCTTGACCCATTTGCACCGAAACAAGGGGACCTTAAAAGTAGGTCCATAGTCAAGTTCCCATATCTCCTCTATGTAACCATAATATGTGGTCTTTGACCCATTGTTATCTGTTGCATCAAAGCGGACACCACTGTTTTGGTTGGTGCTCTTTTTATCTTGGTCTATCATGTAAAATGTATACCCATTTATCTCGTACCCTTGGAAAGTCGATATAGTCGAAGATGGTGACCTAGACAACAAGTATAACTGATCTCCAAGAGTGTTGTTTTTGATGATATGTTGCAACCAACCGCCAAAAATCTTCATGTGTTCATCTCTAATCCAAGAGTCATGCTTTCCAGGTTTGTTGGAGCGTAAGATTTTCTTGTGTTCGTCGATATATGGGGCTGCCAAGATAGAATTCTGTAGAACCGTGTAATGTGCTTCGGTGTAAGAATGTCCGTCCCTACATATTATTGATTTTCTTCCTAGAGTACCCTTTCCACTCAGTCTCCCCTCATACCGCAATTGAGGAATACCAATCGGCCTAATGTCAGGAACAAAGTCAACACAAAATTCAATGACCTCCTCTGTTCCATAGCCCTTGGAGATGCTTCCTTCTGGCCTAGCACGGTTACGAACATATTTCTTTAAGATTCCCATGAACCACTCAAAGGGAAACATATTGTGTAGAAATACAGGACCGAGAATGGAAATCTCTTCGACTAGGTGAACGAGCAGGTGCGTCATAATATTGAAGAAGGATGGTGGGATCACCAACTCAAAACTGACAAGACATTAGACCACATCATTCTGTAACTGTGGTAGATCTTTAGGATTGATTATCTTCTGAGAGATTGCATTGAGAAATGCACATAGCTTCACAATGGGTACTCGAACATTATCTGGTAGAAGCCCCCTCAATGCAATCGGAAGCATTTGCGTCATACTCACGTGGAAGTCATGAGACTTTAGGTTTTGGAATTTTTTTTCTGCCATATTTATTATTCCCTTTATATTCGCCGAGAAGCCAGACAGGACCTTAATACTGCTTAGGCATTCAAAAAAATATTTCCTTCTCTTGTTTGGTAAGAGCATAGCTGGCATGACCTTGAAACCATTCTGGATGCAGGCCATCTGGGTCTTTCATACGTTGATGGTCCTTTCATGCTTCCGGTGTATCTTTTGTCTTCCTATACACGCCTAAGAAGCCTAGCAGGTTCACGCAAAGATTCTTCATCACATGCATCACATCGATTGCAGAACGGACCTCTAAGAATTTCCAATATGGTAGCTCCCAAAATATAGATTTCTTCTTCCAGATGGGTGCATGTCCTTCAGCGTCCTTCGGAACAGATTTTCTGCCAGGACCCTTTCCAAAGGTTACCATTTGATCCAAATCTTTGACCATATCAAATATATCAGCACCAATACGCTCCTTAGGCTTCGTCTGGTGACATTCCAGACCGTTGAAATGCTTGCCTTTCTTTCTTAAGGGATGCTTGGCCAAAAGAAATCGACGATGCTCATTGTATACATTCTTCTTACAATGTTCCAAATATGTACATTCAGTCTCATCTAAACAGTGTGTGCATGCATTGTATCCCTTGTTTGACTGTCCTGAAAGGTTAGTAAGAGCAGGCCAATCATTGATTGTTACGAAAAGCAATGCTCGGAGGTTAAATTCTTCCTGCTTGTGCTCATCCCACACGCGTATCCCAGGTTCGTGCCACAACTGTAAAAGTTCTTCCACTAATGGCCTTAGGCACACATCAATGTCGTTGCCTGGTTGCTTCGGACCTTGGATCAACACTGGCATCATAATGAACTTCTGCTTCATGCACAACCAAGGAGGAAGGTTATAGATGCATAGAGTCATGGGCCAGGTGTTGTGACTGGAGCTCTGATCCCCAAAGGGATTCATGTCATCTGTACTTAGACAAAACCTTAAACTCCTTGCGTCATCTGCAAAGTCCGGGTACTTTCTATCGATTTTTCTCCATTGCGACCCATCAGCGGGGTGTCTCAACATCCCGTCTGACTTACGTTCCTCTTTATGCCATCGCAACAACTAGGCGTGCTCTTTGTTTCTGAATAAGCGTTTCAACCGTGGTATTATAGGAGCATACCACATCACCTTGGAAGGAACCCTCTTCCGGGGGGGGGTCGCCCTCAACGTCACCAGGGTCATCTCGTCTAATCTTATACCGAAGTGAAGTGCATACTGGGAATGCATCCAAATTCTCATACTCCTCACCGCGGTAGAGGATGCAGTCATTAGGGCATGCATGTATCTTCTGAACCTCTAAATCTAGAGGGCAGACAACCTTCTTTGCTTCGTACGTACTGGCGGGAAATACGTTATCTTTTGGAAGCATATTCTTCATTATTTTCAGCAACTTTTCAAATGAGGAGTCAGGTATAGCACACCCAGCCTTCCATCGCAGCAATTCCAGTGTGCTGCCCAGCTTTTAGACCATTTTCGCAATTTGGGTACAACAACTTTTTGTGATCCTCTAACATGTGATTGAACTTCTCCCTATCCTTTTCAGTTTCACAATCTCTTCGTGCATTAGCAATGGTCCGACCAAGATCATCAGCGGGATCATCATGTGTCTCTTCTTCATCCTCCCCTTCAGCATCCCCCATGGAAGTATCTCCGTACTCAAGGAAACCATGATAGTTGTCATCCTCCTCCTCTTCTTCATTGTCTTCCATTATAACCCATCTCTCTCCGTGCTTTGTCCAACAATTATAACTGGGCATGAAGCCGGACTTCAACATGTGACTTGAACAATTATAACCCCTCACTCTCTGATTCCTACATCCATTACATGGAAAGAATACAAAACCATTGCGCTTGTTTGCATCAGCAACACGGATGAATTCATGCACGCCATTAGTGAACTCGCCAGAGCGTCAGTCAGTACCGTACATCCATTCCCGGACCATCTACATTATAGTAAAAGTATATCAAAAACCATTACACAACACGATAAAATTATTACAAGTTATATTGAGAGCTTCTAGAGCATTAATTTTGAATTTTGAAAAATTTACATGCACCAATTTGTGAATTGGAGAAAACAATCAACATGATAAATGTGGAGTTTTTTATTATTGTTCTATCAGTAAAAACCTCATTCCATTCTAAGCTCTGAAACTCTAAAATTACACATTTCAATTTTTAGTAACTATGTGCCTAATCAAAATTTGTTACACATATATATCAAAATCATTCTAGCTACTTCTAGAGCATGCATGCATTGATCCATATCTCTATTCTTCTAGAGCATTATAGAGCTAAAGTAGCAATAAGAGATGAAAGAATGAAGTTCTAACCTTTTAAAGCTTTGGATTTAGGTGTTGCAAACTAAATCTTGACAAACCTTGATAAAAAAATGGCATGAACTCTCTTGCTTCTTTGAGAATAATGGCCACCATATGCTTTAGGGCAACAGGACAGGAAGCAGAATATATAGTGGTGGATAACTAGTCCCGGGCCGTGATACGGCCCGGGACTAATAGTCCATGAAAAGACCAGCTGGCCTGCTCCAGGTCATTAGTCCCGGTCCGTATGACCTGGTCCGGTCCGGGACTAGTGACTACGGCCGTTTCTAGCCGTTAGAGGACTCACGGCCCGGGACTAGTGCTCCCACTAGTCGCGGGCTGTGCCAGGCCGGGACTGCTGGCCTTGTTCATGTCGAACCAAAGATGGTTTTTCCAGTAGTGTTCCCTGAAACTGATCTTTTTGTCGTTTCTAACAAATTTGGTGATTGACATTGTAACTGAATATGGGTGTGTGGATGATTAACATAGTGAAATTTTATCACTATGCTGGGTTGACCTACATGGATCAATTGGACATATCGGTATGTCTATATGCTTGTTGATTCCTATGTTGCTACTGGTGACTTCTACTTCTTGCTTGGTTTATTTTGTGGAACATGATCTAATTTTGTTTCTACACTCTATCGTTCATATTTCAATAACACCCTAGGCACAAGAATTTTAGGACAGGTTCCTAGAATTATACTTCGAATTTCATAGAAAGGGTTTTACCTTAGGGTAAAACATTCATTTTAACCATTAACTTGTTTTTTGTTGGCAGATTCAACATAAGATAAGAATATGGAATGAGTTGAACATAATAAGAAGATCAAAATAGGGATTTTAGATAGGTTTAGTTTAGGTCATTTCCTTTTAGTTCGTACTAGGGTTTTCTTCTCCTATGTTGTAATTTTTCTTTTGTTTTGACACAAAAACAGTAGGGAAGGCCCCTACTGTGTCATTTTTCACTTATAAAATGGATCTGTACAAAGGGTAAAGGGCAATATAGTTCAAAGATAAATTACAAGGTATCAAGCCACTGCTGCATGCCCTCCTTGAGGCTGGGCTTTGCTCTATGCATAACAAGAGAAAATGATTCCTTAAAGAATCTAAAACACTCCAAATGATCTAGTTGCTGCCCATAAAAAATAATTTTGTTTCGATGGTTCCAAATACTCCAACAGGCAGTAATCATCACTTCTTTAAAACACAGATAATTAGCCCTCTGACCACCATCAATGAGCATATCAATAAATGAAAGATCAATATTCCACTCCATGTTAAGTTTCCACCAAAATGACTGACTGAAGTCACATGAGAAGAATAGGTGGATCATGGTTTCAAGTGTATTATCCTCACATAGCACACAGTCAGTATATTCCACATAAAAGTTCTTTCTTTTCAATAGATCTCTAGAATTTAGCTGTCTTGGATTAAAAGCCAGAAAAATAATTTCTGCTTAGGAAGCACACAAGATTTCCATATCCATTGAAATGGCAGAGGAGAAGATTCAGCTGTCCTCATGGATTGATAAAACTTCTTTCAAGAGTAACCATGGTTTGAGGGAAGCTTCCATTCATCTGACTCATTGATCAAGGCAGAGTTTGACCAGTCAATAAGAATGTTGATCATCTCATCAAACTGCTGGGCTGCTATCAGAGATAGTGGGAGGTGAAAATGATCATAGAAATCCTCAGTAATGATGACTGATGCATGGTAAAGACTGATATTTTGGTTTTTAGAGAAAGAGAACAAGTGAGGGAATCTGTTTTGAAAAGTTTCCTCCATCCATATATCTTTCCACAAACTAATGGTCTCACCCTTTCTAGGTTTTATGGATACAAGTTTCTCGAACTCAGACCAAAGGGATAAGCAATCTCTCCACCAAAAAGAACCACAAGGTGAGTTAATATGAGGCAATTTCCCTTGTGATTAGTGAGCTTTCCAAATAAGCTGAACCCATGGAATATCTCTGTTATTCATGAATTTAAATAAATTATTCATGAGCAATGAGCAATTATGAACTCTCAAATCCTTTACACCCAAACCACCAGCCTTTTTCGACAGACAGACCTTCTCCCATTTGACAAAACATTTTCCTTTCTTTTCAATATCCTTCCCTCTCCATAGGAAACCTATTCCAGATCCTTCCACATGATCAACAAATCCAAATGGAAGTTTCATAGAGCACATAGCATAATTTGGAATAGCATTAATAACTGCTTTGAGAAATACTAATCTTCCATCATATGATAGAGTAGATGCAACACCAGATAATCTTCTATCAATTCTTTCAAATAATGCCAATCAGATGCACCATCTTTGGCTTAGTGGTTCCCATAGGAAGTCCCAAATAAGTAAATGGCAGGCATTCTCTTTTACAAGCAAATATATCAGCAAGGGTCTTACATCTCTCAGCAGAGATATTTATTGGCACCATGGAAGATTTGCTGTAATTGACATTCAGTCCAGTAGACTGAGAAAATCTCATTAAGAGAGACTGCAAATTGGTGAGCTGTACTGGATCAGCTGGCATAACAATGAGGGTATCATCCGCATACTGAACGATAGGATAATCTAAACCATATGGTTGATCAAGTGGCAGTGATATCTGACCATCAGCCCAGGCTGCATTTACCACATATTGCAATAATTCTCCCCCTACAACATATAATAGAGGAGATAAGGGGTCACCTTGCCTGACACCCCGTTTACATTTGATCAATTTCCCTGGAACACTGTTTGGAAGCACTGAGGTGTTAGCACTAGTTAAAATGTTTTTGGTCCAAGATAGAAATTTAGCACCAAAACCAAGCTGCTTCATCATGGAAATAATAGCAGAATATTCAATCCTATCAAATTCCTTTTCAAAATCCAGCTTGAGAATAATAATTTCCTTTTTGGATTTATGACAGAGATGCAGATACTCAAAAGACCATGCCAAACAGTCATGAATGGTCTTGGACTTGATGAATCCATACTGGTTCTTATGAATCATGGGAATAATAATATTCTGAAACCTGTTTGCAAGTAGTTTAGTAAGGAATTTTAGAGCAATGCTAACCAGGGAGATTGGTCTGTAATCAGAGACACATTCAGGATTGCTGACTTTGGGAATGAGGGTTATGAATGCAGTGTTTATACTATCAATATTCAATGAGACAGAATGGAAATCATTGCATAATCTGTAGAAAACACTCTTACAAGTCTCCCAACATTTTTTTAGAAAGGCACCATTAAATCCATCAGGAGATTTATCAGCAGACATATGCTTGACAATATTGTCAATTTACTCAATAGAAAAAGGTTCCTCAAGACTGCTAAAATCCACATTAGATGCTGGACTAACAAGCTGTTCCAGATCAAATAGCATATTAACATTGTCAGAGCAACCCACTCTTTGCTTAAATGAATGCCATATTAAAGCTGCTTTCCCCTCATGATCAGAGTCAATTCTACCATCCTCATCAGACAGATTAGCAATATAGTTACATCTGAAATTTTGTGTGGCAACAATATGGAAAAATTTAGAGTTTTCCCCTCCCAATTTTGCCCATTTAATTCTAGCTCTGCTCTTCCAATAAATCCTCTTGGCTTCTAAAAGGTTTAATTGATGGACTTTAAGGGAAGCTCTGAAGTTCTTCTCCTGGATAGAGAGGGATCTCTGTTCTTCTAGTCCATCTAAAAGAGCAAGAACATAACTACATGTTTCAATAACATTACTGAGCTGAGATAGGTTTTTACTCTACTTCTTTAGACCATGCCTCAATGATTTGAATCTAGCAATAAGTTCAGATGCAGGGTTGCTGTATAGGGTTGGAATCTTCCAATTATTAATGACTGTTTCAGAAAACCCATCAAACTCCATCCAGTAATCCTCAAACCTGAAGATTTGAGCCTTTGGGATGGATGTTCCAATCTGAATATTTATAGGAACATGATCAGATGTCTGTTTAGCAAGAGGAATAGCTAGGGTATTGGGAAATGTAGTAGTCCATGTAGTATTGGAAAAATCCAATCCAGTCTCTCTAGGAGAGGATCATTCTGCATGTTGCTCCAAGTAAAAGCTCTGCCTTTTAATGGGATTTCCTCCAGATCAAGATGTGATATAATTCTGTTAAAAAGCAGCATATTATTGGTGTCACCTCCATCTCTATTTCTGTTAACTGGACTTCTAACCAGATTAAAATATCCCAATATCATCCAAAGATCAAATAAGGAAAAATCTATGGAGAGTAACCAGTTGGAGAAAAGAGCTCTGTCTTCACTAATTGTTGGCCCATAGACATTAGTAAGGTACCAAGATTGAGAACTCATTCTGCAAGTTAGATGTACAGTGATCTGAAATTTACTCTGGCTATGGACCACACCATCAAACATATTTCCATTCCAGATAGTAATTAGCCCACCAGAATTTCCAATAGATGGCTCAAAGACAAATTTATTAAATCTTCGAGGACAGAAATTATGTATATAAGAGTGATCAAAATGCTCTCTTAGTCTCCTAAAAACACTTAATATTGCAATTGGATTCATCCACTTTTAATCTTATATTATCCCATCTCCTTTGAGAGTTGATACCCCTCAGATTATAATCCAATATATTCCAGTTTCTAATCATTAAAACCAATGGAGAAGAATTGTGGAAATATTAAAGAGCCTGGAGGAGTATAACCACTTGGGAAAATAACAGCACATAACACAGCCAGACAGAGATAATAAGGATAGATAACCAGTTCCACAAGTATGACTAACATAGCAGTTGAGATTATTACAGATGGCAGATAGGTGCTGCAAGTGTTTAGAAATAAAAGTAACAAGAGATAAATGACAAGTGACAACACAAAACTACATTGTGCATATTTCCATAGGTCATACATGCATAGTGAGTTACACACTATCATAAGGACTATCATAAGAACTATCATAGTTCAATGCATCTTTAGATACCACACCAGGTGGCATATGACAAGGACCAGTTCCCAGAGCCTGTAGAGTGGGGACTGGAAGATGAGGAGGTGCTGATGCCTTTGAGTCGATGATCTCAGCTTCAAACATAGGGGCATTCTTCACTGTATTCTTACCCTTTTTCTTCTTCTTCTCAGGGACAGATGCAGTAGAAATCTGTTCAATGGGTGCCTTATCCTTAAAGCCAGCAGTAATATCAGCAATTCTTCCACTCCTCCTTACAGATGCCACAGTAACCAGTACCTTCTTTCTCTTATCCCCCCCAACATCTAGAGGTGCCTCCTCCACAAGTTCAGAAATCTGAACAGAAGATGGCATAATTAAATCTTTCTCATTAATAGTGGTAACCTGAATATAGCACTTCCTATGAGCACCAGTACCATCATCAATCTCAATCACTTTGCACTCAGCATTGACAACTGAAGAAGTGAAAATGATAGGTAGGACAGTGTTGGCAGACTGAATAAGTGAAGCAAGCATACTTTTCATTGCATCAACTGGATCTGGTACATGAGAGTTGGCAGGTGAGACATCCATCTCCATATCATGAACTGGAATATCATTGTATTGAACAGTAACATTGATATCTGTAGACAAACTCATGCTATCCACTGCAGCATCTGAGTTCTGAACAGCAACATCAATAATAGGAGCTACAACATTAGCTTGTAGAGGGCTATTTGGTGGGTTTTGCTACATGGGATCATCATTGGGTGGGGATTCCAGTTTGGTGGTTGCAACATCAATAATGGGGATTCCACCTGTTGAACAACAACATCAATAATAGGAGTTGCAACATTAGCTTGTGGAGGGCTATTTGGTGGGTTCTGCCAGTTTTCAGTAACATTGATGCTGCATCCCCTCATTTTCAGCATGCCAGAAATCAAAGTCATCAATAATTATGGGAATGGGGTGGGGATTCTGGCCATCAGGAGGCGGAGGATCCTCATCAGCTGCAAGTGCCCCCAACAAATGCTGAGACATAATAATGATAGGGCAGGACCAAGAGTCACCAAATCCATCAGCAGATGAGTTATGCAGTACCACAATGCTATTAGGGATTTTATTGATATCATAAGCTCTAATTTTAACAAGAATTCTGGCTCTAAATTGGTTCTGCCTGTTCTACACAAGAAATCTACCATATGATGCCATAACGGTGATGATTGAGTCAAGATCCCAACATTCTTGAGGAAAGTTGATGACAGCAAGCTAGACATCATTAGTGAAAGTTGCATTCCTATGACTTAATCCCCTATTTTGAGGATCAATGCGAATAAGACTTGTGCCAACAATAATAGGACTAGCAATTACTACATTATCACGATCCATCACACCATGAAAACGAACCAGAGCAGATCCCATAACACTGAGCGAAATCTGCCTAATCTGAAAACCTCTCACCTCTAACTGGTTGGCGATGAGCTAAACAGTACCTTCAAACTGCTGCCAGGCAGGCTCTGGCTCCACCGATACAATTGCGCAGTCATCAGCAATGACAGGAAGGTTGCTGGCTCCAAGAACCACATAGCCACACTGAGGACGGAGGCCACTGTCAGGCACGATCGTGGCTCCAAGGGGCAGATGAGGAATCGGATCACAAGGATAGTTTGCCATGGTATCACCCTCGACGGCGGCAGCGGGCTCTGCAACTAGAAGGGCACTGTAGCTTGGGGAAGGAGCTGAGGCAGAGAAAACGGTGACTCTGCCACTTCTATCGGGTGAGTTTCTGTTTAATAACGGCCTAAAAATCTTCTTTTGCTTTTTGTTGAGACATTGCCGAGATATGTGACCATAATTATAATAGATTCGACACCTGATTTGATTATTGCAGTCAGAAATAACTTGACCCTGTGCCCGGCAGCAAGAACAAATAATATCCAATGCAACAGATGCAGGGTGGGCTAAAACAGAGCTGGGCTAGGCCAAAACAACCAATGTGCGGTCAAGATTCGCATTTGAAATTCTGAAATTCCCTCCTGGCTAAACTGACGATCGATTAACATGATCATCACCTGGAATTACCGGATCAGATCCCAAATGGATCCTAGCGCCCAATGGGATAGAATTAGCTCCCGTTAGCTTCAAATATGACCCAGCATTGTTACGATCATGATTAATGCGAACAAATGCACGTCGAAATGGAGCTAGTTTATGCAGATTAGGATTGTCACGTTGATGTTTGCTATGACGAGAACTATGAGAAAGGAACCATTGAGCATCCTCTTCTGCATAGAAACGTCGTTCCTCACGGATCTAATTTGGTCCACCCCCACCCCACAGATGGAAAAAGTAGTGGAAAGAATTACAAGAAAATGATCCCAAGTTATGAATCATGAATCCTACTGCTTCAGAACAAACTGAGAATTTGAAAACCCTAGCAGCCAGTGATTCCACAGATAATTCATTATATGCAGCACCCAGACAAGATGAGATAGCCAGACTCACGTTGAGGCAATCAAGACGAAAATTGGACCGGCAAAAAGAGATCACAAGAAAGAACTGACCCGAGGATGACAGAGGGTGGACTGGAGTGGCATAAAGATCACGAACCTTGATGCGGAAAGCATGACCTGGGGTGAAATCCAATGTGTGGGCAATGGGAGGATGGATCACTGAATGGATCCATGGTCCTGCCCGAGGAGATCAACCGAGGAGATCCACTCAGATGAGGAGAGAGCCGCCATCGCCAAGGGAGTCGCCATAGGTGGAGGTGGAGGTGGGAGTCGCCATTCCTGTAATTTTTCTTTTTAATTTGACTTGTAACAAATGTTGTAATCATGTTGACATGAATAAAGATTCAATTCAGATTCACTTTGTGTTATGATGAACTTATTTCAATTCATTATTACTTTGTAATCTGAACTCAAGTTTGACTAAGTCAAACATCCATTTTAAGTTCAAATTATTGTATTTAAGTTTAGTGTTCTTTAGTATTTATCTTTATGTATGTATGTGTATGAGTTATGAAATTCAAGATCATTCTTGAAATAAATAAATGTATGAAATTTATTTAAGTTCAAAAAACATGCTTGAAGCACCAAATTATTTATAACAAAAACCAAAATTCAAGATCATTCTTTGAAATTTCATCACTCTTTGTAAATTAGTGATTCACATTGTTTTCAGTCGCTTATGCATTTCGATAGTAGTGCGGATGGAAAGTGATTCACGTTGTGATTCAACTATTGAGCTTGGAAGGCACAGCTTCCTGATCTATGTTTCTTTGTAAACACTAACAAGGTGACAATGCTTGTGTGATCAACCATGCTAGAGGAAAAAATAACTTGTTTATTTTGTCATACTAAAAGTAAAGATGGACTCTAGAAACATATCACTTTTGTTTTGTTCCATATCTTTCCAAGATGACCGAACCTTGTCTTTCCATTATGTCAGTGTCGTTTCATTCCATGCATCTTATCAATTTATCAATGAAGGATGTAAAATACTCTAGCAAACAAATAATGTATAGTTGTTTCCCCTAGACATTCATAGATCACATCACCCAGCCGATTACACCACCCAGTCAAAAAACATGCTTGAAGCACCAAATTATTTATAACAAAAACCAAAATTCAGGTACACTGAAAGGACATTTACTGTCATAATCACTTTTGGTGTTCGTGAACAACAAGTAGATCATTTTATAGTTTGTCACTATCAACAGGTTGTTATAATGCTAAGTGAAAAGTACCCTCACACTTTGGAAAGATTCCTGCAAGTTTGACATGGTTCTGGAAATTCTAGACTGGAGTCTCCGGTCTGGCTGGACTGGAGTCTCCGGTGTGGACCGGAGTTTCCGTAGGCGTCCCCGGTGGAGGCATCAGAATCCTGGCTAGGACAATCTGAGAGGGGGTCCGGAGCCAGGTCCATAGACTACCCCGGAGTCTCCGGTGTGGGCCTTAGACCGGAGTCCCCGGTGCTGCTGGACCGGAGTCTCCGGCCCACTTGGCTCGTGACTGGGCCTGGTCAATCAGTATGCTAGTCTAGAGGGCGGACCAGAGATGGACTAGAATCTCCGGTGTAGACCGGAGTCTCCGGTTTGTAGGCCAGAGTCTCCGGTCTGAATTTTCTCCAACGGTCAGAAAACGGTTCGTGGAGGGGGTTGCTTATAAATAGGGACCCTTATCCCCTTCCTCTAGCTGCTCGACCCACTCAAGAACACTACCTCCATTAGAGCCACCAAATCAACAAGATCTCTTCATCCAACCATCCAAAGTCATTGATCTTTGGAGAATCGAAGGAGGAGGCCTTGATCTACAGCTTCACCAAGAGAGATCTTCATTTCCCCCTCATTCACTTGAGGTCCCCCATGCTCTAGTGTTTCTTTGGAAACCCTAGCTTTGGTTTGGTTCTTACAAGCTTGTCTTTGATTGTTTTGGCAGCTTGCTTGTATTTGGGATCCTCCAATTAAGTTGTGGATGTGTGCCCCGAACTCGTTGTAAAGGTGTCGGCTTCCACATCGAAGGTTGTCGATATAGTGGAAGGTGAATCGAACCCCTTGGGGTGAGGTTCATCAGAGAACAAGGGAGGCCTCTCGTGGCATTGGTGGTTTGAAACCACCCCCTCTCCAAACGTAGACGTACTTCCTCTCAAAAGGAAGGAACTACGGGAAACAAATCCTTGTGTCTCCGTGTCCACCACTTTGGTTACTTCTATCCTTTATCGCACTTTACTTACTTGTTCTTTCTTAGTGTTGTGCTAGTTGTTGCTTGTTTAACATATAAGTAAATTCACCTTATTGCATAATCTAGAGAATTACCCTAATTTGAAAAAGAAGAAAATTTGAAGTAGCACCTATTCACCCCCCCTCTAGGTGCCCATATGATCCTTTCATTTGGTATCAGAGCCTCGGCTCTTTATTCGGACTTTACCGCCTAAGAGTATATGGATAGCAAAGAAGGGGAAGTGGATGGTGAGACTACCACCTCGGTGACATGGAGGATCTCAATAACTTGGAAACAAGATTGAGCTCCACCATGGCCAACGAGATCAAACAATTGCACAAGTTACTTGAGCAACTTGTTAAATATAAAGGTGGCCCATCATCCCCTTCTCCTCAAGAGGAACTTCCACCATTACCCAAGGAGAATGCCCCGACATCACCCATGGGTAAGGAGGTGGGGGATAATCAAGACAATATTAATTCCTCCACAAAAAGGGTTGGTGAGAAGGGAGAGCACCATGACTCTCATGGATGGTACGCTGCCGGCCCTCCAATTCCTCACCCTCATGTAAAAAATAGAGGAGACCCACCAAAGCTTGAAGCATCTACTACTTCCGCTCAATGTCAATCTCTAATGAAAACTCATGTGCACAACTCTTGCATTGAACTACGAAACATCATTGGACAAGGACTCTATATTGGGGATCCAAACAACTTGACAAGAAGAGAAGTTGTCAATAGTCAACTCAATGCCACCTCCTTGCACATGATTCAACAAGGATTGCCTACAAAGGATTACCCACACATTGAGCACCTCAACACCGCCAAGGAAGCTTGGGATGCTCTCACAATGTTGTTTGTTGGGAATGAGAGCATGAGAAGGAACCAGTATGATGCACTAAGCAATGAAGCCGAAGTCTTCTACATGAAGGAAGGTGAAGATCATAAAGACATGTACCGTAGGCTCAAGACCACCACCACCGCTTTTAGGAATGTGGGTGCCTCACATGTGGATGATGCTTGGATAAAAAGGAAATATGTGAGTGCACTCATGCCTTTTGAGCCCATTGACTTGAATAGCCTACAAGGAAGACACAACTACCACCTCATGACCTCCAATGAAGTTATGCAAGAGATGGCCTCTTTCAAGATTGCCGGCAGGAATGCCAAAGATGCCCGTGCTCGAGCCCTTGGAATGAGCAATGTTGTCAACCTTGCATTGAAGGCCAAAGTTGTGGAACATAGGGATGAAGATGATAGTGATGAAGGCCTCTCCATGAGCCACCCCGATGATGTCAAGATTGCTCATGCACTACTAGAGAAAAGGCTATAGGAGACATGCTTATGCGAGGCACATTTAGACATATGCGCCTCCTATAAAAATAGGCAAGGCGCACTTTGCGACATGCGCCTCTAGTATAAAAATAGGCGAGGCGCATATGATAAGAATGCGCCTCCTATAATCCATGTACGGACAGAATCTAGCAGCCCCATATTATGCGAGGCGCATTCTAGTCATATGCGCCTCCTATATATCAGATAGGCGAGGCATATGGGATGTAATCGCCTCGCATATTCTGTGTGGGCCCGCGTGTTGGTAGGTGCACGAATATGCGAGGCGCATATGGCTATATGCGCCTCCGATATTTGATAATACGCGAGGTGTAATGTGACTGTGAACTTGTACTCGGAGGTGTGAACTTGTGGCACAAACACTTGATGTATGAAATTGTATGTCATGATTGATGTGTAATGTATTGTATTCATGTTGGTTCTATTATGCTTTGGCAAATTGCAAGTTTCTGAAAAATTCTGTGCTCTTTATACTGTATTCTGGACTATATTGTATATTTGAATATCTGTATATTATTATTTATAGTAGTCAGTAAAACTTGAATTTCGAAAATATTACCGGAGGCGCATATAGGATACTATAGGAGGCGCATGTACTATAAATATCCAAGGCGCATTGTAAAACATATGCGAGGCGCATATGATATGCGCCTCCTATAATTCACATATGCGAGGCGCATATCGATATGCGCCTCGCATATGTGAAGTATAGGAGGCGCATATCATATGCGCCTCGCATAAGAAATACCCGAGGCTTGAAGCTAGAGGCGCATATGATATGCTCCTCAGATAGGCTTTTAGGTGCGCCTCGCATAGGCTTTTCTCTAGTAGTGATGGTCAATATATGGCTTTCTATGCAAAGAACTTTTGGAAGAACCCCGCCAAGGCCAAGATGGAAATGCAAATAAGAAGCAACCCAAATGGAAGAAGAGAAAATAACTAAATTGAAAACTTGCTTCAATTGTCGTGACCGCTATCACTTTGTGGCGGGTTTTCCATATGAGAAGAGAGAAGATCATGGGGTAAACTTGTGCCAAAGATAACTTCCAAAGCTCCTTACAAGAAACCCTTCATCAAGAAGAATCCAATCAATAAGAAGAAGGGCGAAATTGTATTGATCACTCATGAAGAATTCTCCTCCAACAATGAAGATGATGAAGATGAGGAAGAGGAAACATCAAGTGGTGTGGCTGCTCTAGCCACTACGTCTACTCCTACATTCTCACTCTTCGATTCTCCAAATGAGAATACTCCCAACAAGAACGTCACTTGCCTTATCGCAAGAGGAACGGAGGTATCCTCATCATCTCACTCCACACCCTTAGGTAATGATGAAATTGATGATGCGATGTCTCTTGAAGTAAAAAGGGAATTAATTGATTTTCATGAGTTTGTGACTAACTTACAAGGGGAGGCCAATATACATTTTGGGAACAACTTAGATCAACTTTCCCACACACAAGAGCTTCTAGATGTAAGATATAAACTTGGGAATGAACACATGATTGAGATAGAAGCCCTAAATAATGCTCTAGAAGAAGAACAAGATACTAGGATGTCTCTTGAACTAAAACTTGAAGGGATTGATGAGGCCAATGCCATAATTGTTAATAGATTCATCAAGGAACGTGATCATGCTATTGCTAAATATATAAGGGCTAAAAAGGACAAGATTGAGTTTGGTGTGGTTCATGAAAAACTTGCCGAGAACTTTAGTTTACTTAACAAGGCTCACAAGGCAGTGAAAAGTGAACTCTTGTCACTCACAAAGTCCTATGAAACACTTCAAACTCAATTGACCAATATTCCTTCACCTAGTAATTTCATTCCTTCTAGTAGTACAACTATTCTTGAAGAAAATGCTAGGTTGAAGGGGGAGCTAGCCAAGGCCACATTTCCAAAAGGTAACAAGTACATTGATGACCTTTTGAGTAAGCAAAGGTCAAATGGTGAGAAACGGGGCATTGGTTTTGTCTACAAAGCCAATAAGAAGAACAATAAGAAGAAGAAGGCCAAGCCCGCACAAGAGAAAAACAAGGCTATTGTGGATAGTAAGACCACAAGTGGTAAAACTATGTCTCATGATGATTTTGCGGGAATTGCAAACCCTCACTATGTTCTAATGCACGATTATTATGGTGATGTGTATGCTCAATATGTTTGCCCATATGATGGTCTATTTGGGTCCCCAAGATCTTGTTGCTAACAAAAGAGGACCCAGTGAAAAATGGGTACCTAAAAATTAGATTGATCTTTTGTAGACATATGCTTCCCAAGGGTCAAAATGGGTGCTTGATAGTGGTTGCACAAGTCATATGACCGGAAGCTCTTCTATTGTCAAGGAATTAAGGCCAAATGATGATCAAATATCAGTGACATATGCCGACAAGTCAAAATCTAAGGTAATGAGTTTTGGCAAGGTTGTGGTTGCCTACGATATTACACTCGTAGAGTTCATGCTTGTTGAGACCCTTGGTTACAATTTACTTTCAGTCCGTGCTCTTGGAAAGATGGATTTTGCCGTGTTTATTGACGATGATATTGTGGTCCTCATGTGGAGCAAGTATCTCAAGGTCGCTTTTGTTGGGTACGTTGAAAATTACTTGTATGTGGTGGAATTTTCGGGGCAAGACACTACAAGTGCGATGTTCTTATTCAGAAATGCCGATGTGGGTTGGCTATGGCATCACCACACTATCCCATGTCAATATGAGAACTTTGCAAAGTATCCATAAGGAGGGCCATATTGTTGGACTAAAACAAAATGTTTCCTTTGCCAAAGACCGTGTTTGCAGGGCTTGTGTACTATGAAAGATGCATGATGCTCCCCACAAGCCAAAGAACCGCATCAAGTCAACAAATATCTTCGAGATCCTTCATGTGGATCTCTTTGGTCCTCCATCTCATGCAAGTCTTGGTGGGAAGAAATATTCTTTGGTGATTGTTGATGACTATTCAAGATACTCATGGGTTTATTTCTTCAAGTTGAAAAGTGAGACCCAAAAGACCTTCATTGACTTCATCAACTTGGTTCAACGTCAATACAATGTTCCCGTGTTGATAATAAGAAGCGACAATGGCACCGAGTTAAAGAACCACACCATGAATGATTTCCTTAGTGATGAGGGGATAAAAGACCAATATTCCACTGCATATACCCCTCAACAAAATGGTGTTGCCGAGAGGAATAACTAGACTCTTATTGAGATGGCTAAGACCATGTTGGCGGAGTTTAAATCTCCATACGACTTTTGGGTCGAAGCCATCTCCACCGCTTGACATGCATCAAACCGGCTCTACCTCCACAAAGAAATCAACAAGACTCCATATGAAATACTTACCGGTAACAAGCCCAACATATCTTACTTCCGGGTGTTCAGTTGTAAGTGTTTCTATCTCATAAAAGGTGTTCGTTTGTCCAAATTCGAGTCTAAGCATTAGAGGGTATTTTTGTTGGTTATGGTCTCGAATCTCACACTTATAGAATCTATGATAAGCTCTCCGGAGCCTTCATAGAATCTTGTAGTGTGACATTTGAAGAATATGATGGTCCCTAAGGGGGCAGTGTTGATGCTGGTGATGCAGATGATGAAATGCCTCAGGATGCCATAGGAAGAATGGGTGTGGGATATATCCGCCCCATTGAGGAACCCCATGTGGAGGATCGAGAAGAACTATGCTCTACTCAAGTGGAGCCCTCATCTTCACAATAACAACATGTTCCATCTACCGAGGTGAACAATGACCCAAGACAAAGACAAGCTGTGGACCCTCAACATGTTGATCAAGGTGACATCTCTAGTGAGGAGGAGCTTGATTCATTATATAGGATGTCAAGTGGTGCCAAGTCAATTACTCATGGAAGATCCATACAAACTTCCTTGAGGCAAGCTCAAATCAATGCTAGAAGAGTGTCTGATTAAGACCAAGGTAAATCTTTGCCTCTTAATGAAGAAAATGATTCCCATGATGATCAAGGTCAAGTTGATGGTCAAGACGAGGACCAAAATGATGAAGAGGGTCCTCCAAGAAACAACAAGGAGATCCACACTCGTCGCGAAGCTAGAACGGATAGGATGTTGGAATTAAGAGACCACTCTCTAGAAAATGTGGTTGGTGACCTAAGGAGAGGCATTTCCACAAGAGCACAATTGAAGAGGTTTAGTGAACACCAAGCACACATCTCCATTATTGAACAAAAGAAAGTATGGGAAGCTCTTGAAGATTCGGATTGGTTGGAAGCAATGCACAAAGAGCTCAACAACTTTTAGAGGAACAAAGTATGGAAGTTAGTTGAGAAGCCAAAGGATTGCCGCAATGTTATAGGCACCAAGTGGATAATCAAGAACAAGCAAGATGAGCATGGAATTATAGTAAGGAACAAGGCAAGATTGGTTGCACAAGGGTTCTCTCAAATTGAAGGCATTGATTATGGAGAGACGTATGCACCCGTGCCTCGCCTTGAGTCCATCTGTATGCTTCTTGCTTACACGGCACATCATAACTTTAGGTTGCAAAAAATGGATGTAGAAAGTGCATTTATTAATGGTCCCTTAAATGTGTTGGTATATGTAAAGCAACCCTCGGGATTTTAGGATCCCAACTTCCCAAACCATGTCTACAAACTTGACAACGTGCTCTATGGGCTCAAACAAGCCCCACGCATGTGGTATGAGCACCTTAGAGAGTTGTTGTTTTATCTTGGGTTTGAGGATGGGAAAATCGATCCCACTCTTTTTACTAAGAAGGTTAATGGGGAGCTTTTTGTATTCCAAATATATGTTGATGATATTATCTTTGGATCATCTAACAAAGCTTTTAATGATGAATTCTCAAAGCTTATGACTAGTAGGATCCGGATGTCTATGATGGGGGAGTTGAGGGTATTTCTTGGCTTTGAGATCAAGCAAGTTAGAGGAGGGATATTCTTCAACCAATCCAAGTGTACTCAAGATATGCTCAAAAGATTCAATATGCAAGATTTAAATGGAGCTCCTACTCCCATGGCTACAAAGACTCAGCTAGAAAAAAATCCAAATGGTAAAGCTGTGGATCAAAAGGTATACCGGGATATGATTAGTTCTTTGCTTTACCTTTGTGCATCTAGACCCGATATTGTGTTGAGTGTAGGTGTGTGTGCAAGATATCAAGAGGCTCCTAAATAAAGCCACTTAATGGCGGTCAAGAGAATCTTTCGGTATTTAGTTCATACCCCACATTATGGTCTTTGGTATCCTCGAGGGACAACAATATCTCTTTGTGGATACACAGATTCAGATTGGGCTGGTGATAAAGATGATAGAAAATCAACATTCGGGGCTTGCCAATTCCTTGGTAGGTCCTTGGTATGTTGGTCTTCTAAGAAGAAAAACTGTATATCTCTCTCCACCGCCGAAGCCGAGTATGTGGCAGCTGCTAGTGCTTGCACTCAATTGCTATGGATGAGGCAAACTTTAAAGGAATACGGTGTCCATTGTGAAAAAGTGCCTCTTCTATGTGACAATGAAAGTGCTATCAAGATTGCCTACAACCCGGTGGATCACACAAGGACAAAGCATATTGAGATTTGCCATCACTTCATTAGAGATCATGTTGCTCGAGGTGATATTGATCTATCTTATGTGTCAACCAAAGACCAACTTCCCGACATCTTCACGAAGCCACTTGATGAAGAAATGTTTTGCTATTTGAGGAATGAACTAAATATCATATATTCAAGGAGCTTGACTTGATCACCTTGCATACTCACCTATGTCTTAATCCTTAATTGGTATAGGTGTAGGCATGGATATAGGGGGGTGCGGTCCTAATTGATTGGACTATCCCTCCCCCCATTATGCCCAAAGCAATCAAAATAATTTCTCTTAATATCATTTTGTGATATGTGAGCTTAAATGATGAGTTTCGATAATGGACCTAAGATATATCTTCTTGGTTCCAAGCCGAGTATACTCAAATATGGTGGCCTAGGCCACCGCCCTCTCACATTCGAGAGGTTGGTGCTTACTCGTGTTTGTCATTTGTTGGTACGTGTCTTTTTGGAGCTTTCTTGAACATTTTTGTGAATTTATATGGCTCTTATTGATTCTTCACAGATTGATATCTTAACCCAAGCCTATACCCTATCTTAAAACTCTCTATCTCTCATATATGTCCCCAAACACCTAAACCTAGATTTTTTGGTCGAGGAGGACCGGAGTCTAGGGTGCACCTACACCGGAGTCTCCGGTGTAGATCGGAGTCTCCGGTCCAAACGGTTTCTGCCACTTAAAGGGAGGGGACGGGGTGACCTAAAACAACAGTTTCATTCTTCCACCCCTATTCCCCACCTTCCAACCCATCCCCCCTCCTCCAAAACTCCTCCCCGGAGGGCAAGAAGCCCTCGGGATACGTCGTGCCGCCGACCAACTTTCTCCTCTCCTCCATTGGGTCATTCCCACCAGAGGAATCGATCCCATGGATAGATCTGGTACCTCTCCTCCTCTTTTTCTCCTAGGGTTCATCTCTAGATGTGTTTTTTTGAGGATTGGTGCTGATTTGTCCATTGGAATCACTTGTATGCATGCACTCTAGTACTTTAGCCTTGTTGCATTGCCCGATCTATTAGTTTCACCCCCACAAGCACCCTCCCAGCTTATGCCCGAGCCTCCCGACCGGAGATTCCGGCCCCTGGGCTGGAGACTCCGGTCCACAGGACCAGAGACTCCGGTATGAGCTGTGCAGACTCTGGTGTGGGGTGACTCAAAACGGTTCAGTAATGCATCAAAGCTCTTGTACTGCATCTTTGGGACATATATACTCATCTCCATGCTATCTCCCTCACTGCTGTTCAGAGGTGATGGTTCTCGTCGTCCTCCTCTCACCAAGGCCAAGTTAAGAAGGGCCAATCATCGCTATGATGAATCCCAGGGTCGGTTTATCATTCCCCCTTCCAACCGCAGAC
This sequence comes from Avena insularis, assembly GCA_023614405.1. Taxonomy (NCBI): domain Eukaryota; kingdom Viridiplantae; phylum Streptophyta; class Magnoliopsida; order Poales; family Poaceae; genus Avena; species Avena insularis. The sequence continues at coordinate 809,130 of JAJUPC010000076.1, forward strand.
AGTAGGCCCATGATGCAGCTTATATGAGGAGTGAGCAAGAAAGGACTGACCAAGAGAACCGCGCCAAGAAGGCCAAATATGACAATCTTCAGTCTTTGGCCCGCATGTCAAAGGAGGAGTTCCGTGAGCTGAGGAAGACTGACTTCTATGCCCTACCACATACGAGCGATGACCCTCGTTACTGTAGGAAGGAGTGGGATGTGTTCATGAAGGATGTGTATGGCGTGCTCACGAAATCACCTATGTGTCCTCAGAAGTTCATGAGTGTTGAGCAGATGAGGCTAAGCCCCTACTTCAATGATGCTCTGTGGATCTGTGAGAAGTTGGGGCTGTTCAACTTGATGGAGCTCCATGAAGATTACAACATCACTCTCGTGCAACAGTTCTACGCCACTGTAGTGTTTGGATCTGACCAATACAGGACCATGACTTGGATTACTGGCACCACCCACTGCTGATCTACTCTCTATGACTTTGCCAATGTCATTTCCAAGACCTTCCATGGTGTATCCACTCCTGTTGGGATGCGCATGCACTCAACATCACTTGGTGAGAACAAGATGAAGCTTGCACCTTTGTATGGCATCGAGGGTGTTGTAGGGGGGGGGTCCAAGGGACTCAAGCCTCTCTACAACTTGATGTTGAGGATATTTCGTCATACCATCTCACCAAGTGCTGGGAATGACGATGCTATTAGGTGTGGGCTTGTCAACCTACTCTATCATACCCACCGAATCTACAATGCTGGCCAAGAGACAGATGTTGATCCTATTGATGTGATGGACATTTTTGAGGAGATGTTCGATGCAATTCTGTTCAAGAAGTCTCCTCCATATGCATCATTGGTTATGAGGCTCATCAACTCCAAGGAGCATGGTTCCCCTCTTAGCATGGCTCCCAATCTCACTGAGCACACCCTGGTTTCACTGCAGGAGAAGGGGCGAGTGGGGCCTCCTCCTAGGCATTGCTATGGCAATGATGATGAGGAGATGGATAAGACTGAAAGGGCCTCCTCTCCTCCTAGAGCTTGGAGGAAGAATGCCTCCAATGCCCCTATGCCTCCTATGACCCGTGACTATATACATGAGAAGGTCAAGAAGCCCACTTTCTGGGAGAAGACCCTATGTTGCATGAATGTAGACATCCATAAGCAACAACATGCCTCCTACCAAAGCAACCGACGCATTGAGAAGCTCCTCAAGGAAATTAAGGAACAATGTGAAGGGGATGATGAAGAAGGAGAGGGCGAGTACAATCATGAGCATGGTGCTCAGCAGTCCATAGAGTCAGAGTGCACTCTCTTGTTTGGGGCATGGAATGCCAAACAGGATAGCCTGGTGGACTGGAAGACTTTGGCAGATGTCACATCTAGATACGGGTACCAGGGTACCTCCTCTTCTCACCCTCACGGCAAAGGGCTTGCAGTCCCTGAGGATGATGATGATAACTATGATGAGGGTGGTGAGGATCAGGATGAGGATGAGGATGACGAGGACTACCGAGTTGTTGGGGCGCTAGCTTAGGTCTTTTCCCTTTTCGGTGTTTCGATACCAAAGGGGAAGAAGACATTGTCATTGATTTGCATGGGCTTGGGCTTTGGATTCGCTGTTCTTTACCTTTATTTGCCATATTTGAACTTCTATGTGTAACTCATGTGAGAATTATGTGCTTTATCTGTGATACCATCTATATTGCATAATTTACTTGTTTACCATAATGCACATAGTCAGTGGGAGCTTCATAAAAATTATTTCATGAAAAATCACTTGTTATCATCGAACACCAAAAAGGGGGAGATTGAAAGGACATTTACTGTCATAATCACTTTTGGTGTTCATTAATAATAAGTAGATCATTTTATAGTTTGTCACTGTCCACAGGTTGTTATAATGCTAAGTGAAAAGTACACTCACACTTTGGAAAGATTCCTGCAAGTTTGACATGGTTCTGGAAATTCTAGACCGGAGTCTCCAGTCTAGCTAGACCGGAGTCTCCGGTGTGGACCGGAGTTTCCGCAAGGCATCCCCGATGGAGGCATCAGGATCCTAGCTAGGACAATCTGTGAGGGGGTCCGGAGCCAGGTCTGGAGACTACCCTAGAGTCTCCGGTTTGGGCCTTAGACCAGAGTCTCCGGTGCTATTGGACTGGAGTCTCCGACCAACTTGGCTCATGACTGGGCCTGGTCAATCAGTAGGCTGGTCCGAAGGATGGACCGGAGATGGACCGGAATCTCCTGTGTAGACCGGAGTCTCCGGTGTGCAGGCCAGAGTGTCCAGTCTGACTTTTCCCCAACGGTCAGAAAACGGTTCGTGGAGGGGGCTGCTTATAAATAGGGACCCTTATTCCCGTCCTCCAGCTGCTCGACCCACTCAAGAACACTACCTCCATTAGAACCACCAAATCAACAAGATCTCTTCATCCAACCAACCAAAGTCATTGATCTTTGGAGAATCAAAGGAGGACACCTTGATCTACAGCTTCACCAAGAGAGATCTTCATTTCCCCCTCATTCACTTGAGGGCCCCCATGCTCTAGTGTTTCTTTGGAAACCCTAGCTTTGATTTGGTTCTTACAAGCTTGTCTTTGATTGTTTTGGCATCTTGCTTGTATTTGGGAGCCTCACAAGAAAACAGGCATACAACAAGAAAACGCTATGTTTTTGGTCATTACTCTCAAAAATGTATTCGGTTTTACTGGCCATGCAAATCTTCATTGAACCCCAAAACTGTGGGCAATAGCACATGAAAACGTCCATAAAACGCGAAAACGACGAGTTTTTGCTCATAACTCTCAAACGCGTATCGGGTGTTACGACTCTTGTAAATTTCCCTGGAATCCCAAAAATGTGGCCAATAGCTCATGAAAACGTCCATAAATCGTGAAAATGACGAGTTTCTTGTCATAACTCTCAAACAAGTACCGGGTGTTACGAGTCATGTAAATCGCCTCGGAACCCCAAAACTGTGGGCAATACCTCATGTAAAGGGCCATAAAACATGAAAACGGCGAGTTTTTTGCTCATAACTCTCAAACGTGTATCAGGTGTTACAAGTCGTGTAAATCGCCCTGGAAAACTAAAACGATGGGTAATAGCTCATGAAAATGTCCATAAATCGCAAAAACAACAAGTTTTTGGTCATAACTCTCAAACATGTATCCGGTTTTACTGGCATTGCAAATCCCCATTGAACCCCAAAACTGTGGGCAATAGCTATTGAAATCGTCCATAAACACGAAAAAAATGATTTTTGGTCATATCTCTCAAACATGTATCGGGTCTTATGGGTAGTGCAAATCGCCCTGTAACATCAAATATTTGGGCAATAGCTCATGCATATGTCCACAAAACGCGAAAACATCGATTTTTTTGTCATAACTCTCAAACGTTTATCTGGTGTTACGAGTCGTGTAAATTAACCTAGAACCCCAAAACTGTGGGCAGTAGCACCTGAAAATGGCCATAGAACGCGAAAACGACGTGTTTTTGCTCATAACTCTCAAATGCATATCGGGTGTTATGAGTCCTGTAAATCGTCCGGGAATCCCAAAACAGTGGCCAATAGCTCCTGAAAACGTCCATAAATTGTGAAACCGATGATTTTTTGGTCATAACTCACAAACATGTATCGGTTTTACTAGCCACACAAATCCCTATTGATCCCCAATATTGTGGGAAATAGCTATTGAAAACGTCCATAAACGGAAAGCAATGATTTTTAGTCATATCTCTCAAAAATATATCAGGTCTTATGGGTAGTGAAAATCGCCCTGTAATACCAAAACTGTGGGCAATAGCTCATGAAAACGGCCATAAAACGCTAAAACATCGATTTTTTGGTCATTACTCGGAAAAGTGTATCTGGTGTTACGAGTCGTGTAAATCACCCTAGGACCCCCAAACTGTGGACAATACCACATGAAAACGGCCATAAAACGCGAAAACAACGAGTTTTTGCTCATAACTCTCAAACGCGTATCAGGTGTTACGACTCCTGTAAATTTCCCTCCCAAAGATGTGGCCAATAGCTCATGAAAACTTCCATAACTCGTGAAACGACAAGTTTTTGGTCATAACTCTCAAACATGTATCGGGTGTTACGAGTCGTGTAAATCGCCATGGAACCCCATAACTGTGGGCAATAGCTCATGAAAAAGGCCATAAAACATGAAAACGACGATTTTTTTGCTCATAACTATCAAATGTGTATCGGGTGTTATAAGTCGTGTAAATCGCCCTGGAAAACCAAAACGGTGGGTAATAGCTCATTAAAACATCCATAAATCGCAAAAACGACGAGTTTTCGGTCATAAGTCTCAAACATGTATCCGGTTTTAGTAGCCTCGCAAATCCCTATTGAACCCTAAAACTGTGGGAAATAGTTATTGAATATGTCCATAAACATGAAAACAATAATTTTTGGTCATATCTCTCAAACATGTATCTGGTCTTAGGGGTAGTGCAAATTGCCCTGTAACATCAAAATTTTGGGCAATAGCTCATGAATATATCCATAAAACGCGAAAACATCGATTTTTTGTCATAACTCTCAAACGTTTATCTGGTGTTACGAGTCGTGTAAATTACCCTAGAACTGCAAAACTGTGGGCAATAGCACATGAAAACGGCCATAGAACGCGAAAACGACGTGTTTTTGCTCATAACTCTCAAACGCGTATCGGGTGTTATGAGTCCTGTAAATCGCCCTCGAATCCCAAAAATGTGGCCAATAGCTCTTGAAAACGACCATAAATCGTGAAAATGACGAGTTTTTGGTCATAACTCTCAAACATGTATCTGATTTTACTGGCCATGCAAATCCCCATTGAATCCCAAAACTATAGGCAATATCTCATGAAAACGTCCATACATGCGAAAACAATGATTTTTATTCATATCTCTCATTCATATATCATGTCTTATGGGACGTGCATATCACCCTGGAATATCAAAACTATGGGCAATAGCTCATGAAAACAGCCATAAAAGGCGAAAACGTCAGGTTTTTGGTCATAACTCTGAAACATGTATCCGATTTTTGTTGGCCATGCAAATCCCCATTGAACCCCAAAACTATGGGCAATAGCTATTGAAAACGTCCATAAACACAAAAACAATGATTTTTGGTCATATCTCTCAAACATGTATCTGGTCTTAGGGGTAGTGCAAATCGCCCTGTAACATCAAAATTTTGGGCAATAGCTCATGAATATGTCCATAAAACGCGAAAACATCGATTTTTTTTGTCATAACTCTCAAACATTTATCTGGTGTTACGAGTCGTGTAATTCACCCTAGAACCCCAAAATTGTGGGTAATAGCACATGAAAACGGCCATAGAACGCGAAAACGACGTGTTTTTTCTCATAACTCTCAAACGCTTATCAGGTGTTACGACTCTTGTAAATTTTCCTGGAATCCCAAAAATGTGGCCAATAGCTCATGAAAACGTCCATAACTCGTGAAATGACAAGTTTTTGGTCATAACTCTCAAACATGTATCGGGTGTTACGAGTCGTGTAAATCGCCATGGAACCCCAAAACTGTGGGCAATAGCTCATGAAAAGGGCCATAAAACATGAAAACGACGATTTTTTTGCTCATAACTCTCAAACATGTATTGGGTGTTACAAGTCGTGTAAATCGCCCTAGAAAACCAAAACGGTGGGTAATAGATGATGAACACGTCCATAAATCGCAAAAACGACGAGTTTTTGGTCATAACTCTCAAACATGTATCCGATTTTACTAGCCTCGCAAATCCCTATTGAACCCTAAAACTGTGGGAAATAGTTATTGAAAATGTCCATAAACACGAAAATAATGATTTTTGGTCAAATCTCTCAAACATGTATCTGTTCTTAGGGGTAATGCAAATTGCCCTGTAACATCAAAATTTTGGGCAATAGCTCATGAATATATCCATAAAACGCGAAAACATCGATTTTTTTCTCATACCTCTCAAACATTTATCTGGTGTTACGAGTCGTGTAAATTACCCTAGAACCACAAAACTGTGGGCAATAGCACATGAAAATGGCCATAGAACGCGAAAACGACGTGTTTTTGCTCATAACTCTCAAACGCGTATCGGGTGTTACGAGTCTTGTAAATCGCTTGGGAATCCCAAAACTGTGGCCAATAGCTCATGAAAATGTCCATAAATTGTGAAAACGACGAGTTTTTGGTCATAACTCACAAACTTGTATCGGGTGTTACGAGTCGTGTAAATCGTCCTAGAACCCGAAAACTGTGGGCAATAGCTCATGAGAGGGCCATAAAACATGAAAACAACGAGTTTTTTACTCATAATTCTCAAATGTGTATCGGGTGTTACAAGTCATGTAAATCGCCCTGGAAAACCAAAACGGTGGGTAATAGCTCATGAAAACGTCCATAAATCGCAAAAACGATGAGTTTTTGTTCATAACTCACAAACATGTATCAGGTTTTACTAGCCTCGTAAATCCCTATTGAACCCCAAAACTATGGGCAATAGCTATTGAAATCGTCCATAAACATAAAAACAACGATTGTTGGTCATATCTCTCAAACATATATCGGGTCTTATGGGTAGTGCAAATCGCCCTATAACATCAAATTTTTGGGCAATAGCTCATGAATATGTCCATAAAACACGAAAACATCGATTTTTTGGTCATAACTCTCAAACGTTTATCTGGTGTTATGAGTCGTGTAAATCACCCTAGAACCCCAAAACTGTGGGCAATAGCACATGAAAATGGCCATAGATCGTGGAAACGACGAGTTTTTGCTCATAACTATCTAACGCGTATCGGGTGTTATGTGTCATGTAAATCGCTCGGGAATCCCAAAACTATGGCCAATAGCTCATGAAAACATCTATAAATCGTGAGAACGACGAGTTTCTAATCATATCTCTCAAACATGTATCAGTTTTACTGGCCACACAAATCCCTATTGATCCCCAATACTGTGGGTAATAGCTATTGAAAACGACCATAAACGCGAAAGCAATGATTTTTAGTCATATCTCTCAAAAATATATCAGGTCTTATGGGTAGTGAAAATCACCCTATAATACCAAAACTGTGGGCAATAGCTCATGAAAACGGCCATAAAGCGATAAAACATTGATTTTTTGGTCATTACTCTGAAAAGTGTATCTAGTGTTACGAGTTGTGTAAATCACCCTAGCACTAGTAGAAAACAGGCAATCCGTTCGCGCCCCCTCAGAGCATTAGTCCCGGTTGCGCCACCAACCGGGAGTAATGCTGGCACGCGTCCCGGTTCGAGCGGGCACGTGGCCCGGAGGCATGCGTCCCGGTTGGTAAGGGGGCATACGTCCCGGTTGGAGCCACCAACCGGTACTAAAGGTTTGGCGACAGCCACGTGGCGTGACACACACCTTTAGTCCCGGTTGGTGGCTCCAACCGGGACGTATGCTCCCGCCCTCTATAAATGCAACGCCCCAGCCCCCTCTGCCTCCACTCTGTTTTTTCTCTTGGTGGAAGGTGTGAGGGGTGTGCTAGTTTTTTCTCCCCAATGCATGCATTCAAGGTGTTGGATGAAATGTTTGAGTGAATAATCCCGTTCAATTTCTCATAGAACAAAAATATAGAAGGTGTTCGATACGCACTTGAGCTTTCTCCTCTTTATTTCCCTCGATCGAGGTTAGCAATCTTATCTTTTCTCTTTCATTGATACAATGCATGTGTCGATGTGAATTGGTCATTTCACTATTTATGATGTCCTATTTTTTGATAAACTTACTTATATGATGCAGATGAACGGTCGGGAATGGATGTACGGTGACTGGCGCGTAGCCGGGTATATGAAAGGGGTGGATAAATTTATCGATGTGGCTACGGCAAACAAAGAGAATGGTTTTATACGTTGTCCATGTGTTCAATGTCGGAACAACAAGGAGTACTCTTCCTCGAAAATCATTCACGGCCACCTGATTATGAAAGGTTTCATGCCCAACTATAATTGCTCGACCAAGCACGGGGAAAGAGGGGTTATTATGGAAGATGGTGAAGAAGAAGATGATGATAACAACTATCATCATATGTTTCCTGAATACAGTGATACTGCAATGGAAGACAATGGAGAGGAAGGAGGTGAAGAACGGGCATCAGATGAGCCGACTGATGAACTTGGTAGGGTCATTTCTGATGCAAAGCGAGACTGTGAAACAGAAAATGAGAAGTTGAAGTTAGAGGGCATGTTAGAAGATCACAAGAAATTGTTGTACCCAAATTGTGAAGATGGCAGCACAAAGCTCGGTACCACACTGGAATTGTTGCGATGGAAGGCAGAGTGTGGTCTAACTGACTCCTCATTTGAAAAGATGCTAAAAATAATGAAGCCGAAGTTTCCAAAACATAACGAACTTCCCGAGAGTACCTAGGAAGCAAAGAAGACTCTCTGTCCTCTAGGATTAGATGTGCAAAAGATACATGCATGCATTAATGACTGCATCCTCTACCGTGGTAAGGAGTATGAGAATTTAGATAAATGCCCAGTATGCAATGCGTTGTGGTATAAAATCAGACGAGATGACCCTGGTGATGTTGAGGGAGAGCCCCTCCGGAAGAGGGTTCCTGCTAAGGTTATGTGGTATGCTCCTATAATACCAAAGTTGAAACGCATGTTCGTAAACAAAGAGCATGCCAGGTTGTTGCGATGGCACAAAGAAGACCGTAAGAAAGACGGAAGTTGAACACCTGATGGGTCACAGGAGAAAAATCGAGAGACTTCCTGGACTTTGCGGTGACGCAAGGAACTTATGGTTTGGTCTAAGTACGGATGGCATGAATCCTTTTGGGGAGCAGAGCTGCGATACAAGCACCTGCCCGTGACTCTATGTATCTACAACCTGCCTCCTTGGTTGTGCATGAAGCGTAAGTTCATTATGATGCCAGTGCTCATCCAAGGCCCGAAGCAACCGGGCAACGACATTGATGTGTACCTTAGGCCATTAGTTGAAGAACTCTTACAGTTGTGGGGCAAACCAGGTGTACGTGCGTGGGATGAGAACAAACAGGAGCCATTTGATCTACGAGGGTTGTTATTCGTAACCATCAATGATTGGCCTGCTCTTAGTAACCTTTTAGGACAGACAAACAAGGGATATAATGCATGCACACACGGTTTAGATAAGACTGAAGGTACATATTTGCATAAATGCAAGAAGGTTGTGTACCTGGCGAATCGATGATTTCTTCCGACCAATCATCCCGTAAGAAAGAAAGGCAAGCATTTCAAAGGTGAGGCAGATCACCGGAAGAAGCCTGAACTCCCTGCTGGTGATGATGTATTTGGTATGGTCAAGGACATAGAAGTAATCTTTGGAAAGGGTCCTGGCGGTCAATCAGTTCCGAACGACGTCGCTACAGGACACGCACCCATGTGGGTGAACAAATCTATATTTTGGGAGCTGCCATATTGGAAAGTCCCGCGTGTCCGCTCTTCAATCGACGTGATGCACGTGATGAAGAATCTTTGCGTGAACCTGCTAGGATTCCTAGGAGTGTATGGGAAGACAAAAGATACACCAGAAGCACGGGAGGACCAACAAATTATGAAAGACCCAAAGAACATGCATACACATAACAAGACGGATAAAGGGCGTCACTTAAGTCGTGCCAGCTATGCTCTTACCAAAGCAGGGAAGGAAATCTTTTTTGAAGTCCTTTACAGTATCAAGGTGCCATCGGGCTTCTCATCTAATATAAAGGGGATAATAAATATGGCAGAGAAAAAGTTCCAAAATCTGAAGTCTCATGACTGTCATGTGATTATGACGCAGTTGCTTCCGATTGCATTGAGGGGGCTTCTACCGGAAAATGTTCGAGTACCCATTGTGAAGATGTGTGCATTCCTCAATGCAATATCTCAGAAGGTAATCAATCGAGATATTCTGCCAAGGTTAGAGAAGGATGTGGTACAGTGTCTTGTTAGTTTTGAATTGGTGTTCCCACCATCCTTCTTCAATATTATGACGCATCTCCTGGTTCACCTAGTGGAAGAGATTGCCATTCTCGGTCCGGTATTTCTGCACAATATGTTCCCCTTTGAGAGGTTCATGGGAGTCTTAAAGAAATAGGTTCATAACCGTGCTAAACTAGAAGGAAGCATCTCCAAGGGATATGGAACAGAGGAGGTCATTGAGTTTTGTGTTGACTTTATTCCTGACCTTAAGACGATTGGTGTTTCTGACTCGTGGCATGAGGGAAGACTAAGTGGAAAAGGCACGCTGGGAAAGAAAGCAATGATATGTAGGGACGGGGATTCTTTCACTAAAGCACACTACACATTTCTACATAATTCCACCTTGGCAGCTCCGTATATCGAGGAATGTAAGAATATTGTACGCTCCAAAACCCGGGAAGCCTAAATCATGGATTACGATGAACACATGAAGTCTTTCGGTGGTTGGATGCGACACATCTCTTGAATGACACCACCGTTGGAGATCAGCTATAGTTGTTGGTCAGCGTCACCATCTTCTACTGTATTGAATTTCCAAGGGTGCGAAATAAATGGGAATACATTCTACACGATCGCCCAAGATAAAAAGAGCACCAACCAAAATAGTGGTGTCCGCTTTGATGCAATAGACGAGAATGGACAAAAGGACACATATTATGGTTACATAGAGGATATATGGGAACTAGACTATGGAGTCTCTTTTAAGGTCCCTTTGTTTCGCTGCAAATGGGTCAACCTGAATGGGGAAGGGGTAAAGATTGACCAGTTGTACGGAATGACAACAGTGGATCTCAACAATCTTGGTGATAGAGATGAACCATTCGTCCTAGCCAATGATGTGTCTCAGGTTTTCTATGTGAAGGACATGTCCTCCAGACCGAAAAAATATGCAACCGAATACATCATATGATGAGCCAAAGCATCACATAGTTCTTTTAGGGAAAAGAAACATCGTGGGAATCGAGGACAAGACAGAAATGTCAGAAGATTATAATAAGTTTGATGAAATTCCGCCCTTCACAGTGAAAACTGACCCAAGCATTCTGTTAAGTAAAGAAGATGCTCCATGGTTACGTCTGATGCGATCATAAGGAAGGACATATGCCAAGAGGTTCATGCTCATATTATATAACTCTAGTTCATGTCTTTCGCGGTTTGTGGCTTCACCGAAGGATATCTTTCGCGGTTTGTGGCTTGACTGGGACTATATATAGGGGGGCCTTTAGTCCCGGTTTTGTAGTCTCAGTTTTTAATATTAATAAATGTCTTGAGTGTTAGTCCCGTTTTGTGGCTGGACCGGGACTATGAAGAAGTTGTCCCGATTCGTACTTACCATTAAGATCTGATCTCCAAACGCGCGCGGTCACATATTAGGGAGTGCCTCTATGACCAGTTTCTTGGAGATGAAGGAGGACTGGGATCCGGTGGCATCTCCCTAAAACTGGTCGTAGTGGTGTCCCTGCTCTCGAAAACCATCTTGAAGCTTGTAACTTCTCTAACTAGATCAATACACCTGGGAGCTAACTAATTTCACATATTAGGGAGTGCCTCTATGACCAATTTCTCGGAGATGCCGAAGGACTGGGCTCCGTCGGCATCTCCCTGAAACTGGCCGTAGTGGTGTCCCTGCTCTCGAAAACCATATTGCATCTTGTAACTTCTCTAACTAGATCAATACGCCTGGGAGCTAACTAATTTCACATATTAGGGAGTGCCTCTTTGACCAGTTTCTCGGAGATGCCGGAGGACTGGGCTCCGTCGGCATCTCCCTGAAACTGGCCGTAGTGGTGTCCCTGCTCTCGAAAACCATCTTGGAGATGCCTCAAACTGGCTGGAGGATTGGACTCGCAAGGATGCCTATTTATAGTACAAGCAGCTCGGCATAGTGTCGACACTTACGAAATAATGTCGACACTCACCCCTATTAATAGTGTTGACTCGTGTTTTGTCCCGGTTGGTGTCTCAAACCGGGACTACAGGTTCATCTTTAGTCCCGGTTGGTGACACCATCCGGGACAAGGTACACGCCGCACGACATAATGTCGACACTCACCCCTATAATTAGTGCTGCCTGGCCTAGCCTGCCGAAATCTCTCCAACCAGGACTAAAGATGAACCTTTAGTATATTGAAAATCCGAACAGTGAAAATCCTATTTTAGAATGCTACCGTCCCATTTTTAGAACAATCCAAACAATGAAAATCCTTCGTGTGGTGTCATATTATGTTACATAGTTGAAAGGAAGAATACCAGACTTGGTATATTGATCATGTTTCGAAAAAACCTTCACAAAATGACCTATCATGTTCGAGGTTTCATGGCTTTTGGTCCAAATAACCGATGTTATGTGCTGAATCACGGCATAGTTTGTGATGTTGTGCCCATATTATGCATGTGTGTGGACATTGGTATGGAGAACAATGTTGCAGGAGGAAGTTTTCCTTTTTGTCGAACGGAAAAGCCCTTTTCCATTTTCCAAGCGTAGAAAACGGGTTGTTTTTTGAAGTAACCACAAAAATGCCGTTTCAGAATGCTACCGTCCCATTTTCCTAAAATACTAGACCACCTTACATGGACTATCTCCCAACCGCGACATCTCAAACCTTTTCGTCCATCCCGGGTAAAAAGGACAAATGTCTGCCGAATCGGTAGGAAGTGGGTCCAGTTTGTACTACAGGTACATGATCTATCGCCCATGATTTTTTGAAAAAATAATTTTTACACTCGCAATATGTGGTTTCTTCAGAGATCCAACGCAAGTTCTAACGATGCTCGTCCCCTATCTTCATGCACATCGGTTCGACCATAGTTAGAAATTCAGATAATTCAAAACGGGCATAAAAAATTCAAAAAAATCCAAACAATGAAAATCCTTCGCGTGGTGTCATATTATGTTACATGGTTGAAAGGAAAAATACCAGACTTGGTATATTGATCATGTTTCGAAAAAACCTTCACAAAATGACCTTTCATGTTCGAGGTTTCATGGTTTTCGGTCCAAATGACCGATGTTATGTGTTGAATCACGGCATAGTTTGTGATGTTGTGCCCGTATTATGCATGTGTGTGGACATTGGTATGGAGAACAATGTTGCAGGAGGAAGTTTTCCTTTTTGTCGCAAGGAAAAGCCCTTTTCCATTTTCCGAGCGCAAAAAACGGGTCATTTTGTGAAGTAACCACAAAAATGCCGTTTCAGAATGCTACCGTCTCATTTTCCTAAAATACTAGACCACCTTACATGGACCATCTCCCAACTGGGACATCTCAAACCTTTTTGTCCATCCCGGGTAAAAAGGACAAATGTCTGCTGAATCGGTAGGAAGTGGGTCCGGTTTGTACTACAGGTACATGATCTATCGCCCGTGATTTTTTGAAAAAAAATCATTTTTAGACTCGCAATATGTGGTTTCTTCAGAGATCCAATGCAAGTTCTAACGATGCTCGTCCCCTATCTTCATGCACACCGGTTCGACCATAGTTAGAAATTCAGATAATTAAAAACGGGAATAATAAATTCAAAAAAATCCGAACAATGAAAATCCTTCGCGTGGTGTCATATTTTGTTACATAGTTGAAAGGAAAAATACCAGACTTGGTATAGTGATCATGTTTCGAAAAAACCTTCACAAAATGACCTATCATGTTCGAGGTTTCATGGCTTTCGGTCCAAATGACCGATGTTATGTGCTGAATCACGGCATAGTTTGTGATGTTGTGCCCATATTATGCATGTGTGTGGACATTGGTATGGAGAACAATGTTGCAGGAGGAAGTTTTCCTTTTTGTCGCACGGAAAAGCCCTTTTCCATTTTCCGAGCGCAAAAAATGGGTCGTTTTGTGAAGTAACCACCAAAATGCCGTTTCAGAATGCTACCGTCCCATTTTCCTAAAATACTAGACCACCTTAAATGGACTATCTCCCAACCGGTACATCTCAAACCTTTTCGTCCATCCCGGGTAAAAAGGACAAATGTTTGCCGAATCGGTAGGAAGTGGGTCCGGTTTGTACTACAGGTACATGATCTATCGCCCGTGATTTTTTGAAAAAATCATTTTTAGACTCGCAATATGTGGTTTTTTCAGAGATCCAATGCAAGTTCTAACGATGCTCGTCCCCTATCTTCATGCACACCGGTTCGACCATAGTTAGAAATTCAGATAATTCAAAACGGGGATAATAAATTCAAAAAAAATCCGAACAATGAAAATCATTCGTGTGGTGTCATATTATGTTACATAGTTGAAAGGAAAAATACCAGACTTGGTATATTGATCACGTTTCGAAAAAACCTTCACAAAATGACCTATCATGTTCGAGGTTTCATGGCTTTCGGTCCAAATGACCGATGTTATGTGCTGAATCACGGCATATTTTGTGATGTTGTGCCTATATTATGCATTTTTTCCTGCCATTTTTCTTCCCGCCATTTCTCTTCCCGCCATTTCTCTTCCCGCCATTTCTCTTCGCGCCATTTTTCTTCCCGCCATTTTTCTTCCCGCCATTTCTTCCCGCCATTTCTTCCCGCCATTTTTTCCCGCCAGTTCTTCCCACCAGTTTTTCCCGCCGGTTCTTCCCTCCAGTTATCATCCAGTCATTTCTCACTATATATATATATGTCGGGTTGGCCTCCATTGTCATTGCACATCTCTAGACTCATATCTGCAACCTCATCACTCTTTCCCATGACTTCCACCGTAGCACTAACTCCCAGGGAGGCAGAGGTGCTTTGCGCCTCGAACTACCCCCCGCTCACGGCCATCGTGTCCCTGGCTGGATGCTGAGCGCCGGAGGCATGCCGGTTCCTCCTGTCCCTCTAGGTGTGGCGTGTCGGATGGCCATCACGAACCACTACTACTTCGAGCTCACGCCGGAGCAGTGGAGGAATCCCAGATGGCATCCCGACTATTTCCCGACTTGGGAAGCTGTAACACCCTTGCTTGATAAGGCTGAGTTCATGTGTATAGTGCCAATCCCTGGATGGGTTCACCGGCACACACAGTACAAAATAATACCAAATATAACTGTGCATCATAAATACAACGAATATGATACATAATTTACATTATCTATTCAAGTACATAGCGGAAAACGAATACAAGGTAGATCTCCATCCTTCAGATGTGCCACAAGGGAACAATTGTTGAGTGGAGTCTCGCGACCTATGAACGATCACTCAAATACGATATAACCTGTAACATGAAACGTTGCAGGCACGAATGGTCAATACATTGAATGTATGGCAAGTAGGCTAAAGTGGTTAACAACAGATCTATCAACTACATGCTTATTTGGCCACGTGGAGTTCAGGCTCATTTGCATAAAGCAACAGTTTTATCCTAACATTTGTAACAAAGTAGTTTTCCAATACGATAAAAAGGACACTCTGGTTCACTCCCAGGTGCTCCTACCCAATTATGTTCACCCAACAATTTTTAAATAATTAAGAAATAAGGACGAGTGAGAAATATCATAGCATCAGTATCAGGTTGCTCAAATTGTCCATAACCGGGACACGGCTAATCGATTAGTTTATACACCCTGCAGGGGTTAGTACACTTTACCCATGTGACTTGGCCAGCCCAGCTCGTACCACCACTCTCATATTGGGTGATGATAGGGAGAAGTCCAAGGAGGAACCGTTCGGGAAGTAGCTCCCCAATCCCGACGCGCACCGGTCCAACCTACACTATCTACATCTCTGGATATGCAGGTTCGAGTTACCACAACCTACTGAGTTCAGCCAACCGCCCATTTCATTATTGGCACATGGTTGCACACGAAAGCTTCCAAACAAAGAAACCACTCTTTTCTCAGTGTCCTGGGCGGCATTCCCCACCAAAATCCACACTCGATGACCCAATCAATGCCATTCCGCCCAGGTGGTTCATTAAAACATATTGGTTTGTCATTTAGCAAAACATAAGCCTTTGAAAACATATAACTTTTCATGATGTGATTCCCTTCCTCGTCTAAATAGCATAGCTAAGCAATCTACCAATACGATGGATCATAAACTAGGAATACTGGGGAATAATATGGGACATAGCATAGCATATACACATCAATTCCTACATATGCAATTCTACAAAAACATCGATAATGCATAGGAAAACAGTAGGACATTTATGACCAAGATAGCACCACTTGCCTTTGTTGTAGATGTAGTCGATTAGATAATCCTCACAATTCTCATAGATATAATGGTTGCTCTCGTCATAACCACAATAATTGCAATCATAGTAGTTGCAATCACACACGTTGCACTCCTCGCAATCTATCGAGCAAACAATTGCATACAATCATAAACAATAGCACATAGAGATTAAACAAATGCAACAAATGCATGCATGACAATTTAATAAGTCACAATGGTTGTTACTTTAGTTCTCTAAACAATATTGAAGTATATGATGCATGCAAGAGACCAATTAATGCAATGGAGTACTTGTTATTAATAATTACTTGCCAATATAGGGTTTTTAATAGTTCTGTTGTAACGCATGTTCTAACTGTCAGATTAAATTTGTTTCTTGGGTTTACTGGATAGAGGACATTAATACGAAACAGTAGGCGTTGGATTCACCCTAATCGGAGTTATAGATCTTTTTGTATGATTTAAATAGTGTTTAATGGGTTTTAAATGATTCATATAGTTTCTCTTGTCTAAAAATCAAACTAAACTTATATCTGTAATCTCCACGGAATTGTGAATCCAGGGACATATTATTTGTAATTTTCCGAATAGTATTTATTTTCTTATGAATTTATTACTCTAAATAAGCCATTAAACCATTTAAATCTTCACGGAAAAACCTTACAGTCAAAGGCTGAACTAATTGCATATTGATGATTTGCATAGAACTAGCTTTCCATCGGTATATCATTTATATTTTTGTGACAAGCAATTAATTTACTATGAATTTAATGATTTATAAATCCATTAAAACTAATTAAATTGCTACGGGTTAAATAGTCGGCAAAGGCTTGAGCCAACCAGATATTATTAAACTACATTACAGTAGCTTCAATTTGATATATTATTCATATTTTTCGGAGTTACAGATAATTTCTTATGAATTTATTAACCTAAAAGACCATTAAAACTAATTAAATTAATGCAGTAACCACATATAGTAAAATTTGGATCTATTCTGATAAGATGATTCTATGTAAAATTATCTTTAATTTGATATATTATACGCAATTTTTGGATGTGGTATGAATTTCTAATGAATTTTACAAGTTAGATCTATAATATGCAATTTTAAATTCGAACGGAATATTTCAGGGAATATTCCGCTGACTGGACAGGTTGACTTTGCATGCTGACTGGGACTAGATGTTGACCTTACGTTGACGTGGCGTTGATCAGGAATATGACCGGGATGACGATATGGCACGCACCGGTTTGATTGGATCTCGACCGTCTGGATAGGATCCGGTGGCTAGAAGAAGAGATTGACCGAATTTTGGCTCAGAATAGACAAGAAATAGATCTGTGTTAGAGAGACAAATCCGTAGGTCAAATTGAAAAACTCAGAACATGAAGTTGTGGGGAATCATTATTCCTACCTTCTTACCAAAGGAATTTGGATTTGAAGAAACGAGCGCGAGTACATCTTGGATTTACACCGTAAGATCTGAAATATTGCGATACGAAATTCTCCGGCTGTGGTGGATGAAAAGAGGTGAGGTTTGTCGGGATTGAAAGATTTCGACGATTCCTACAACTTTCGTTTTTTGACCGAAGGCAAACGACGAAGTCTAGATGGGTTAAAAAGCGAAATAAGATTCGGACATATGTAGATTCGGGATTTCTAGGAAAGAAACTCGTACAACTGTGGCTCCACGAGTTTATATGGAGGTTTGAGACGGTGGGGAGATAGGTATTGGAGTAGGGAACAAGTAGAAATAAACGGAAGTCGATTCGGAGTTGTAGATAAAAAGTTATAAGAGTTTGAGTAGAGATAGGTATAGAAAATCAGTTTTCGCACGCTTTTTAAAGCAGTGGGATCGATCCTCCTTCCCGTGCTGGCTCGGTCGGCTGGCTCGGTCCGGTACGGGTGGGACGGGCCGTTAGAATTTTTTTTTCTTTTTCTGTTTACTTGTTTTCCTCATATCTTTTGCATGCGAACTCCAAATGACACGATTCTTGTTTCTAAATTTTTCTAAAATCGAATAGATCATTATAGGATCAAATTTGTAATCTTTTTACTAGTTTGGAAGTAGTGGATTTATAAATCCTTGTATATTCCATTTTATTTATATCTTTATGTGTTTGTATTTGTTTCATAACTTTTTCATACTAGCTCCAAATGAGCTCAATTTTGTTTCTAAAATTTTGTAATATTAATTGGATCTTTTTAGGCTATAATTTAGCAATAATCGCTGTCTTAGCAATAGTGGGTTTTATAAAGTCAATTTAATTCCTTTAGGAACATTTGGGAAAATCAACTATAGGATTTAGATACCAGGATTTGGATTCAGTTTGTGAGATATTTGCATGGATGTAATGAAATGCTTATGAATGCTTCATGATTTTCATTTTGAAATCTTCCACACCAATTCTACAATCCATAATCAATCCAAGCCCTTTTGCCTATATGGCTACTTAGGTCATAACAAAATAATATAAGATTTTGAATTCAAGGTTGAGAGGATTTTCTATTCAAAAAGTTTCTTCTCTTTGAGAATTTTCAACATAGTTAAACAATCAATCAAACTTATTTATTTATTTCACATTCGAAAATTAGGAGAATTTTGGGATGTGACATAAGCCTTCTTCGTGGATCGGTGTGAGAGGGCGCTCGCCAGGCACGAGGAGGACGACCCACCTCCTCCGAACTTCAACGAGGCCGGCCGTCGGCTTCGGTGGCGCGGCCGGACTCTCCAGAGCGTCATGGCCTACGACACGGCCGCCGACTCTAGCCCCCGCCTGCCCTACCCTTAAGTCCATCCCACTCGTACTCAGCCTTCAAGGTTCAACTACGGCGACCCCGACGATAGCGACGACGGCCGCGTTGAGTACGACGACTACAGTGGCGAGTATTACAGGTGTAGGCAGGAGCATGACTGAATCATTCCAACATTGCAAAACAAGTTCGGCCGATTGTGGCTTAATCTGGCCATGTATCTTAATTTTCGGTTCTTCTATGTAACTTTGTCTTAGTTGCGTTATGTACTTTAATTCCACTTCTATCCTAATAAAATTTTCTTTCCGCCCATTATTTTCCGTCATTTTTTTCCGCCCATTAATATATAAAAAATATAAGTTAATTCAAATCCAAATAAAAAACAGAAAATGGTTTTGAATTACTTATTCATATCCAAACACTTTTTATGTTTAAAGTTGTTCTAAATTCCAAATTAATATTAAAAAAATATAAGTTAATTCATTTTTAATTGTAAATGGTTCATATTTTAAATGGTTACATTAATTTATTTTTAAAACAGAAAATGGTTTTGAATTATTTATTCAAATCCAAACACTTTTTATGTTTAAAGTTTTTCTAAATTCCAAATTAATATTCAAAAAATATAAGTTAATTCATTTTTAATTTTAAATGGTTACATTAATTATTTTATAAAAATAGAAAATGGTTTTGGATTATTTATTCAAATCCAGACACTTTTTATGTTTAAAGTTTTTCTAAATTCCAAATTAATATTCAAAAAATATAAGTTATTTCATTATTAATTTTAAATGGTTCATAGTTTAAATGGTTACATTAATTATTTTTAAAAACAGAAAATGGTTTTGAATTATTATTCAAATTCAAACACTTTTTATGTTTAAAGTTTTTCTAAATTCCAAATTAATATTCAAAAAATATAAGTTAATTCATTTTTAATTTTAAATGGTTCATATTTTAAATGGTTACATTAATTATATTTTAAAAATAGAAAATGGTTTTGAATTAGTTATTCAAATTCAAAAACTTTTTATGTTTAAAGTTTTTATAAATTCCAAATTAATATTCAAAAAATATAAGTTAATTCATTTTTAATTTTAAATGGTTCATAGTTTAAATGGTTACATTAATTATTTTTAAAAACAGAAAATGGTTTCAAATTAGTTATTCAAATTCAAACACTTTTTATGTTTAAAGTTTTTCTAAATTCCAAAGTAATTATCATTTAAAAAACATTACAAATTTAAACCCCAAAATAAAAAATAAGGCGGGAAGAGAGAGAAAATAACTGAAATTTTTTGAAAACAGGGTCATATGTCCCGGTTGGAGCCACCAACCGGGACTAAAGACCCCCTGCGCTCGCCCCTTGGTCTGCTGAAAAAATTGGAGTATACGTCCCGGTTGGTGGCTCCCCAGTGTAGGACCCCCAAAGTGTGGACAATACCACATGAAAACGGCCATAAAATGCGAAAACAACGAGTTTTTGCTCATAACTCTCAAACGCGTATCAGGTGTTACGACTCCTGTAAATTTCCCGGGAATCCCAAAAATGTGGCCAATAGCTCATGAAAACGTCCATAAATTGTGAAAACGACGAGTTTTTGGTCATAACTCACAAACATGTATCGGGTGTTACGAGTCGTGTAAATCGCCCTAGAACCCCAAAACTGTTGGAAATAGCTCATGAAAAGGGCCCTAAAACATGAAAACAACTAGTTTTTTGCTCATAACTCTCAAACATGCATCGGGTGTTACAAGTCGTGCAAATCGCCCTGGAAAACCAAAACGGTGAGTAATAGCTCATGAAAACGTCCATAAATCGCAAAAACGATGAGTTTTTGTTCATAACTCACAAACATGTATCAGGTTTTACTAGCCTCGTAAATCCCTATTGTTCATAACGACGAGTTTTTGCTCATAACTATGTAACGCGTATCGGGTGTTACGAGTCCTGTAAATCGCTCGGCAATCCCAAAACTATGGCCAATAGCTCATGAAAACGTCCTTAAATCGTGAAAACGACGAGTTTCTAGTCATATCTCTCAAACATGTATCGGTTTTACTGGCCACACAAATCCCTATTGATCCCCAATATTGTGGGCAATATCTATTGAAAACGTCCATAAACGCGAAAGCAATGATTTTTAGTCATATATCTCAAAAATATATTAGGTCTTATGGGTAGTGAAAATCGCCCTGTAATACCAAAACTGTGGGCAATAGCTCATGAAAACGGGCCATCAAACGCTAAAACATCGATTTTTTGGTCATTACTCAGAAAAGTGTATCTGGTGTGACGAGTCGTGTAAATCACCCTAGGACCCCCAAATTGTGGATAATACCACATGAAAATAGCCATAAAACGTGAAAAGAACGAGTTTTTTCTCATAACTCTCAAACATGTATCGGGTGTTAGAGTCCTGTAAATCGTCCTGAAATCCCAAAACTGTGGCCAATAGCTCATGAAAACATCCATAAATCGTGAAAACGACGAGTTTTTTTGGTCATAACTCTCAAACATGTATCCGATTTTACTGGACATGCAAATCCCCATTGAACTCCAAAACTATGGGCAATAACTCATGAAAACGTCCATAAATGCGAAAACAACGATTTTTATTCATATCTCTCAAACATTTATCATGTCTTATGGGCCATGCAAATCACCCTGGAATATCAAAACTATGGGCAATAGCTCATGAAAACAGCCATAAAACGCGAAAATGTCGAGTTTTTGGTCATAAGTCTCAAACATGTATCCGGTTTTAATGGCCATGCAAATGCCCATTGAACCCCAAAACTATGGGCAATAGCTCATGAAAATGGCCATAAAACGTGAAAACAACGAGTTTTCGCTCATAACTCTCAAACATGTATCGGGTATTATGTGTCGTGTAAATCGCCCTAGAACCCCAAAACCGTGGTCAATAGCTGATGAAAACGACCATAAAACATGAAAATGAGGAGTTTTTGTTCATAACTCTTAAACATGTATCCGATTTTACTAGCCATGCAAATCCCTATTGAACCCCAAAACTGTGGGCAACACTCTCAAACATTGATTAGGTTTTACAGGCAAGGAAAATCCCCATTCAACCCCAAAACGGTGGGCAATAGCACAAGAAAACAGGCATCAAACAAGAAAACGCTATGTTTTTGGTCATGACTCTCAAACGTGTATCGGGTGTTACAAGTCGTGTAAATTTCCCTGAAAACCAAAATGGTGGGTAATAGCTCATGAAAACGTCCATAAATCGCGAAAAACGACGAGTTTTTGGTCATAACTCTCAAACATGTATCCGGTTTTACAGGCCTTCAAATCCCTATTGAACCCCAAAACTGTGGGCAATAGCTATTGAAAATATCCGTAAACACGAAAACAATGATTTTTGGTCATATCCCTCAAACATGAATCTGGTCTTAGGGGTAGTGCAAATCGCCCTATATATAACATCAAAAGTTTGGGCAATAGCTCATGAATATGTCCATAAAACACGAAAACATCGTTTTTTTGTTATAACTCTCAAACGTTTATCTGGTGTTATGAGTCGTGTAAATCATCCTAGAACCCCCAAACTGTGGGCAATAGCACATGAAAACGGCCATAGAACACGGAAACGACGAGTTTTTGCGCATAACTCTCAAAGGCGTATCAGGTGTTACGACTCCTGTAAATTTCCCTGGAATGCCAAAAATGTGGCCAATAGCTCATGAAAACGTCCATAAATCGTGAAAACGATGAGTTTTTGGTCATAACTCTCAAACATGTATCGGGTGTTACGAGTCGTGTAAATCGCCCTGGAACCCCAAAACTGTGGGCAATAGCTCATGAAAAGGGCCATAAAACATGAAAACGACGAGTTTTTTGCTTAGAACTCTCAAAAATGTATCAGGTGTTACAAGTCGTGTAAATCGCCCTATAATACAAAAACTGTGGGCAATAACTCATGAAAACGACCATAAAACGCTAAAACATCGATTTTTTGGTCATTACTCTGAAAAGTGTATCTGGTGTTACGAGTCGTGTAAATCACCCTAGGACCCTCAAACTGTGGGCAATAGCACATGAAAATGGCCATAAAACGCAAAAAGGACGAGTTTTTGCTCATAACTCTCAAACATGTATCGGGTGTTACGAGTCCTATAAATCGCCCTGGAATCCCTAAACCGTGGGCAATAGCTGATGAAAACATCCATAAATCGTGAAAACGACGAGACTTTGGTCATAACACTCAAACATGTATCGGGTGTTACGAGCCATGTAAATCGCCCTGGATCCCCAAAACTGTGGGCAATAGCTCAGGAAAAGGTCCATAAAACATGAAAACGACGAATTTTTTGCTCATAACTCTCAAACGTGTATCGGGTGTTACAAGTCGTGTAAATCGCCCTGGAAACCAAACTGGTCGGTAATAGCTCATGAAAACGTCCATAGATTGCAAAAACGACGAGTTTTTGGTCATAACTCTGAAACATGTATCCGCTTTTTCTAGCCTCACAAATCCCTATTGAACCCTAAAACTGTGGGAAATAGTTATTGAAAATGTCCATAAACACAATGATTTTTGGTCATATCTCTCAAACATGTATTTGGTCTTAGGGGTAGTGCAAATCGCCCTGTAACATCAAAATTTTGGGCAATAACTCATGAATATGTCCATAAAAAGCACAAACATCGATTTTTTTGTCATAACTCTCAAACCTTTATCTGGTGTTACGAGTCGTGTAAATTATCCTAGAACCCCAAAATTGTGGGCAATAGCACATGAAAACAGCCATATAACGCGAAAACGACGTGTTTTTGCTCATAACTCTTAAACACGTATCGGGTGTTACGAGTCTTGTAAATCGCTCGGGAATCCCAAAACTGTGGCCAATAGCTCATGAAAACGTCCATAAATTGTGAAAATGACGAGTTTTTGGTCATAATCACAAACATTTATCGGGTATTACGAGTCGTGTAAATCGCCCTAGAACCCCAAAAGTGTAGGAAATAGCTCATGAAAAGGGCCATAAAACATGAAAACAATGAGTTTTTTGCTCATAACTCTCTAACGTGTATCGGGTGTTACAAGTCGTGTAAATCGCCCTGGAAAACCAAAAAGGTGGGTAATAGCTCATGAAAACGTCCATAAATTGTGAAAACGACGAGTGTCTAGTCATATCTCTCAAACATGTATCGGTTTTACTGGCCACACAAATCCCTATTGATTCCCAATACTGTGGGCAATAGCTATGGAAAACGTCCATAAACGCGAAAGTAGTGATTTTTAGTCATATCTCTCAAAAATATATCAGGACTTATGGGTAGTGAAAATCGCCCTGTAATACCAAAACTGTGGGCAATAGCTCATGAAAACGGCCATAAAACGCTAAAACATCGATTTTTTGGTCATTATTCTGAAAAGTGTATCTAGTGAGATGAGTCGTGTAAATCACGCTAGGACCCCCAAACTGTGGACAATAACACATGAAAACGGCCATAAAACGCGAAAACAACGAGTTTTTGCTCATAACTCTCAAATGTGTATCGGATGTTACAAGTCGTGTAAATCGCCCTGGAAAACCAAAATGGTGGGTAATAGATGATGAACACGTCCATAAATCGCAAAAACGATGAGTTTTCGGTCATAACTCTCAAACATGTATCCGATTTTACTAGCCTCGCAAATCGCTATTGAACCCTAAAACTGTGGGAAATAGTTATTGAAAATGTCCATAAACACGAAAACAATGATTTTTGGCCATATCTCTCAAACATGTATTTGGTCTTAGGGGTAGTGCAAATCGCCCTGTAACAATAAAATTTTGGGCAATAGCTCATGAATATATCCATAAAACGCGAAAACATCGATTTTTTTCTCATAACTCTCAAACCTTTATTTGGTGTTATGAGTCGTGTAAATTACCCTAGAACCGCAAAACGATGGGCAATAGCACATGAAAACGGCCATATAACGCGAAAACGACGTGTTTTTCCTCATAACTCTCAAACGCGTATCGGGTGTTACGATTCTTGAAAATCGCTCAGGAATCCAAAAACTGTGGCCAATAGCTCATGAAAACGTCCATAAATTGTGAAAACGACGAATTTTTGGTCATAAGTCACAAACTTGTATCGGGTGTTACGAGTCGTGTAAATCGCCCTAGAACCCCAAAACTGTAGGAAATAGCTCATGAAAAGGCCCATAAAACATGAAAACAACGAGTTTTTTTGCTCATAACTCTCAAACGTGTATCGGGTGTTACAAGTCGTGTAAATCGACTTGGAAAACCAAAACGGTGGGTAATAGCTCATGAAAACGTCCATAAATCTCAAAATAGACGAGTTTTTGGTCATAAATCTCAAACATGTATACGGTTTTACTGGCCTCGCAAATCCCTATTGAACCCCAAAACTGTGGGAAATAACTACTGAAAATGTCCATAAACATGAAAACAATGGTTTTTGGTCATATCTCTCAAACATGTATCTGGTCTTAGGGGTAGTGCAAATCGCCCTCTAACATCAAAATTTTGGGCAATAGCTCATGAATATGTCCATAAATGCGAAAACATCGATTTTTTTGTCATAACTCTCAAACATTTATCTGGTGTTACGAGTCGTATAAATTACCCTAGAACCCCAAAACTATGGGCAATAGCACATGAAAACGACCATAGGACGTGAAAACGACGTGTTTTTGCTCATAACTCTCAAACGCATATCGGGTGTTACGAGTCCTGTAAATCGCCCTGTAATCCCAAAACTGTGACCAATAGCTCATGAAAACAACCATAAATCGTGAAAATGACGAGTTTTTGGTCATAACTCTCAAACATGTATCTGATTTTACTGGCCATGCAAATCCCCATTGAATCCCAAAACTATAGGCAATAGCTCATGAAAACGTCCATAAATGCGAAAACAATGATTTTTATTCATATCTCTCAAACATATATCATGTCTTATGGGCCGTGCATATCAACCTGGAATATCAAAACTATGGGCAATAGCTCATGAAAACAGCCATAAAAGGCGAAAACGTCGAGTTTTTGGTCATAACTCTCAAACATGTATCCGGTTTTTGTTGGCCATGCAAATCCCCATTGAACCCTAAAACTGTGGGAAATAGTTATTGAAAATGTCCATAAACACGAAAACAATGATTTTTGGTCATATCTCTCAAACATGTATTTGGTCTTAGGGGTAGTGCAAATCGCCCTGTAATATCAAAATTTGGGGCAATAGCTCATGAATATATCCATAAAACGCGAAAACATCGATTTTTTTCTCATAACTCTCAAACCTTTATCTGGTGTTACGAGTCATGTAAATTACCCTAGAACCGCAAAACGGTGGGCAATAGCACGTGAAAACAGCCATATAACGCGAAAACGACGTGTTTTTCCTCATAACTCTCAAACGCGTATCGGGTGTTACGAGTCTTGAAAATCGCTCAGGAATCCAAAAACTGTGGCCAATAGCTTATGAAAACGTCCATAAATTGTGAACACGACGAGTTTTTGGTCATAAGTGACAAACTTGTATCGGGTGTTACGAGTCGTGTAAATCGCCCTAGAACCCCAAAACTGTAGGAAATAGCTCATGAAAAGGCCCATAAAACATGAAAACAACGAGTTTTTTTGCTCATAACTCTCAAACGTGTATCGGGTGTTACAAGTCGTGTAAATCGCCTTGGAAAACCAAAACGGTGGGTAATAGCTCATGAAAACGTCCATAAATCTCAAAATAGACGAGTTTTTGGTCATAAATGTCAAACATGTATCCGGTTTTACTGGCCTCGCAAATCCCTATTGAACCCCAAAACTGTGGGAAATAACTATTGAAAATGTCCATAAACATGAAAACAATGGTTTTTGGTCATATCTCTCAAACATGTATCTGGTCTTAGGGGTAGTGCAAATCGCCCTGTAACATCAAAATTTTGGGCAATAGCTCATGAATATGTCCATAAAACGCGAAAACATCGATTTTTTTTGTCATAACTCTCAAACGTTTATCTGGTGTTACGAGTCGTGTAATTCACCCTAGAACCCCAAAATTATGGGCAATACACATGAAAACGGCCATAGAACGCGAAATCGACGTATTTTTGCTCATAACTCTCAAACGCGTATCAGGTGTTACGACTCATGTAAATTTCCTTAGAATCCAAAAAATGTGGCCAATAGCTCATGAAAACGTCCATAAATCGTGAAAACGACGATTTTTTGGTCATAACTCTCAAACATGTATCTGATTTTACTGGCCATGCAAATCCCCATTGAATCCCAAAACTATAGGCAATAGCTCATGAAAACGTCCATAAATGCGAAAACAATGATTTTTATTCATATCTCTCAAACATATATCATGTCTTATGGGCCGTGCATATCAACCTGGAATATCAAAACTATGGGCAATAGCTCATGAAAACAGCCATAAAAGGCGAAAACGTCGAGTTTTTGGTCATAACTCTCAAACATGTATCCGGTTTTTGTTGGCCATGCAAATCCCCATTGAACCCTAAAACTGTAGGAAATAGTTATTGAAAATGTCCATAAACACGAAAACAATGATTTTTGGTCATATCTCTCAAACATGTATTTGGTCTTAGGGGTAGTGCAAATCGCCCTGTAACATCAAAATTTTGGGCAATAGCTCATGAATATGTCCATAAAACACGAAAACATCGATTTTTTTTGTCATAACTCTCAAACCTTTATCTGGTGTTACGAGTCGTGTAATTCACCCTAGAACCCCAAAATTATGGGCAATACACATGAAAACGGCCATAGAACGCGAAATCGACGTATTTTTGCTCATAACTCTCAAACGCGTATCAGGTGTTACGAATCATGTAAATTTCCCTAGAATCCAAAAAATGTGGCCAATAGCTCATGAAAACGTCCATAAATCGTGAAAACGACGATTTTTTGGTCATAACTCTCAAACATGTATCGGGTGTTACGAGTCGTGTAAATCGCCCTGGAACACTAAAACTGTGGGCAATAGCTCATGAAAAGGGCCATAAAACATGAAAAAGACGAGTTTTTTGCTCATAACTCTCAAATGTGTATCGGGTGTTACAAGTCGTGTAAATCGCCCTGGAAAACCAAAACGGTGGGTAATAGATGATGAACACGTCCATAAATCGCAAAAACGACGAGTTTTCGGTCAGAACTCTAAAGCATGTATCCGATTTTACTGGCCTCGCAAATCCATATTGAACCCTAAAACTGTGGGAAATAACTATTGAAAATGTCCATAAACACGAAAACAATGGTTTTTGGTCATATCTCTCAAACATGTATCTGATCTTAGGGGTAATGCAAATCGCCCTGTAACATCAAAATTTTGGGCAATAGCTCATGAATATATCCATAAAACGCGAAAACATCCATTTTTTTCTCATAACTTTCAAACTCTTATCTGGTGTTACGAGTCGTGTAAATTACCCTAGAACCGCAAAACTGTGGGCAATAGCACATGAAAACGGCCATAGAACACGAAAACGACGTGTTTTTGCTCATAACTCTCAAACGCGTATCGGGTGTTACGAGTCTTGTAAATCGCTCAGGAATCCCAAAACTGTGGCCAATACCTCATGAAAACGTGCATAAATTGTGAAAACGACGAGTTTTTGGTCATAAGTCACAAACTTGTATCGGGTGTTACGAGTCGTGTAAATCGCCCTAGAACCCCAAAACTGTAGGAAATAGCTCATGAAAAGGGCCATAAAACATGAAAACAACAAATTTTTTGCTCATAACTCTCAAATGTGTATCGGATGTTACAAGTCGTGTAAATCGCCCTGGAAAACCAAAACGGTGGGTAATAGCTTATGAAAACGTCCATAAATCTCAAAATAGACGAGTTTTTGGTCATAAATCTCAAACATGTATCCGGTTTTACTGGCCTCGCAAATCCCTATTGAACCCCAAAATTGTGGGCAATAACTATTGAAAATGTCCATAAACACGAAAACAATGGTTTTTGGTCATATCTCTCAAACATGTATCTGGTCTTAGGATTAGTGCAAATCGCCCTGTAACATCAAAATTTTGGGCAATAGCTCATGAATATGTCCATAAATGCAAAAACATCGATTTTTTGTCATCACTCTCAAATGTTTATCTGGTGTTACGAGTCGTGTAAATTACCCTAGAACCCCAAAACTATGGGCAATAGCACATGAAAACGGCCATAGAACGTGAAAACGACGTGTTTTTGCTCATAACTCTCAAACGCATATCAGGTGTTACGAGTCCTGTAAATCGCCCTGTAATACCAAAACTGTGGCCAATAGCTCCTGAAAACGACCATAAATCGTGAAAATGACGAGTTTTTGGTCATAACTCTCAAACATGTATCCGATTTTACTGGCCATGCAAATCCCCATTGAATCCCAAAACTATAGGCAATAGGTCATCAAAACGTCCATAAATGCGAAAACTATGATTTTTATTCATATCTCTCAAACATATATCATGTCTTATGGGCCGTGCATATCACCCTGGAATATCAAAACTATGGGCAATAGCTCATGAAAACAGCCATAAAAGGCGAAAACGTCGAGTTTTTGGTCATAACTCTCAAACATGTATCCGGTTTTTATTGGCCATGCAAATCCCCATTGAACCCCAAAACTGTGGGCAATAGCTATTGAAAACGTCCATAAACACGAAAACAATGATTTTTGGTCATATCTCTCAAACATGTATCTGGTCTTAGGGGTAGTGCAAATCGCCCTGTAACATCAAAATTTTGGGCAATAGCTCATGAATATGTCCATAAAACTCGAAAACATCGATTTTTTTGTCATAACTCTCAAACGTTTATCTGGTGTTACGAGTCGTGTATTTCACCCTAGAACCCCAAAATTGTGGGCAATACACATGAAAACGGCCATAGAACGCGAAATCGACGTGTTTTTGCTCATAACTCTCAGACGCGTATCAGGTGTTACGACTCGTGTAAATTTCCCTAGAAACCCAAAAATGTGGCCAATAGCTCATGAAAACGTCCATAAATCGTGAAAACGGCGATTTTTGGTCATAACTCTCAAACATGTATCGGGTGTTACGAGTCGTGCAAATCGCCCTGGAACCCTAAAACTGTGGGCAATAGCTCATGAAAAGGGCCATAAAACATGAAAACGACGAGTTTTTTGCTCATAACTCTCAAATGTGTATCGGGTGTTACAAGTCGTGTAAATCGCCCTGGAAAACCAAAACGGTGGGTAATAGATGATGAACACGTCCATAAATCGCAAAAACGACGAGTTTTCGGTCAGAACTCTAAAACATGTATCCGATTTTACTAGCCTCACAAATCCCTATTGAACCCTAAAACTGTGGGAAATAGTTATTGAAAATGTCCATAAATACGGAAACAATGATTTTTGGTCATATCTCTCAAACAGGTATCTGGTCTTAGGGGTAATGCAAATTGCCCTGTAACATCAAAATTTTGGGAAATAGCTCATGAATATATCCATAAAACACGAAAACATCGATTTTTTTCTCATAACTCTCAAATGTTTATCCGTGTTACGAAGTCGTAAATTACCCTAGAACCGCAAAAGCGTAGGCAATAGCACATGAAAACGGCCATAGAACACGAAAACGACGTGTTTTTGCTCATAACTCTCAAACGCGTATCGGGTGTTACGAGTCTTGTAAATCGCTCAGGAATCCCAAAACTGTGGCCAATACCTCATGAAAACGTCCATAAATTGTGAAAACGACGAGTTTTTGGTCATAAGTCACAAACTTGTATCGGGTGTTACGAGTCGTGTAAATCGCCCTAGAACCCCAAAACTGTAGGAAATAGCTCATGAAAAGGGCCATAAAACATGAAAACAACGAGTTTTTTGCTCATAACTCTCAAACGTGTATCGGATGTTACAAGTCGTGTAAATCACACTGAAAACCAAAACGGTGGGTAATAGCTCATGAAAACGTCCATAAATCTCAAAATAGACGAGTTTTTGGTCATAAATCTCAAACATGTATCCGGTTTTACTGGCCTCGCAAATCCCTATTGAACCCCAAAACTGTGGGCAATAAATATTGAAAATGTCCATAAACACGAAAACAATGGTTTTTGGTCATATCTCTCAAACATGTATCTGGTCTTAGGATTAGTGCAAATCGCCCTGTAACATCAAAATTTTGGGCAATAGCTCATGAATATGTCCATAAATGCAAAAACATTGATTTTTTGTCATAACTCTCAAACGTTTATCTGGTGTTACGAGTCGTGTAAATTACCCTAGAACCCCAAAACTATGGGCAATAGCACATGAAAACGGCCATAGAACGTGAAAACGACGTGTTTTTGCTCATAACTCTCAAACGCATATCAGGTGTTACGAGTCCTGTAAATCGCCCTGTAATACCAAAACTGTGGCCAATAGCTCATGAAAACGACCATAAATCGTGAAAATGACGAGTTTTTGGTCATAACTCTCAAACATGTATCCGATTTTACTGGCCATGCAAATCCCCATTGAATCCCAAAACTATAGGCAATAGGTCATGAAAACGTCCATAAATGCGAAAACTATGATTTTTATTCATATCTCTCAAACATATATCATGTCTTATGGGCCGTGCATATCACCCTGGAATATCAAAACTATGGGCAATAGCTCATGAAAACAGCCATAAAAGGCGAAAACGTCGAGTTTTTGGTCATAACTCTCAAACATGTATCCGGTTTTTATTGGCCATGCAAATCCCCATTGAACCCCAAAACTGTGGGCAATAGCTATTGAAAACGTCCATAAACACGAAAACAATGATTTTTGGTCATATCTCTCAAACATGTATCTGGTCTTAGGGGTAGTGCAAATCGCCCTGTAACATCAAAATTTTGGGCAATAGCTCATGAATATGTCCATAAAACTCGAAAACATCGATTTTTTTGTCATAACTCTCAAACGTTTATCTGGTGTTACGAGTCGTGTATTTCACCCTAGAACCCCAAAATTGTGGGCAATACACATGAAAACGGCCATAGAACGCGAAATCGACGTGTTTTTGCTCATAACTCTCAGACGCGTATCAGGTGTTACGACTCGTGTAAATTTCCCTAGAAACCCAAAAATGTGGCCAATAGCTCATGAAAACGTCCATAAATCGTGAAAACAGCGATTTTTGGTCATAACTCTCAAACATGTATCGGGTGTTACGAGTCGTGCAAATCGCCCTGGAACCCTAAAACTATGGGCAATAGCTCATGAAAAGGGCCATAAAACATGAAAACGACGAGTTTTTTGCTCATAACTCTCAAATGTGTATCGGGTGTTACAAGTCGTGTAAATCGCCCTGGAAACCAAAACGGTGGGTAATAGATGATGAACACGTCCATAAATCGCAAAAACGACGAGTTTTTGGTCAGAACTCTAAAACATGTATCCGATTTTACTAGCCTCACAAATCCCTATTGAACCCTAAAACTGTGGGAAATAGTTATTGAAAATGTCCATAAATACGGAAACAATGATTTTTGGTCATATCTCTCAAACATGTATCTGGTCTTAGGGGTAATGCAAATTGCCCTGTAACATCAAAATTTTGGGAAATAGCTCATGAATATATCCATAAAACACGAAAACATCGATTTTTTTCTCATAACTCTCAAATGTTTATCTGGTGTTACGAGTCGTGTAAATTACCCTAGAACCGCAAAACTGTGGGCAATAGCACATGAAAACGGCCATAGAACACGAAAACGACGTGTTTTTGCTCATAACTCTCAAACGCGTATCGGGTGTTACGAGTCTTGTAAATCGCTCAGGAATCCCAAAACTGTGGCCAATACCTCATGAAAACGTGCATAAATTGTGAAAACGACGAGTTTTTGGTCATAAGTCACAAACTTGTATCGGGTGTTACGAGTCGTGTAAATCGCCCTAGAACCCCAAAACTGTAGGAAATAGCTCATGAAAAGGGCCATAAAACATGAAAACAACGAGTTTTTTGCTCATAACTCTCAAACGTGTATCGGATGTTACAAGTCGTGTAAATCGCCCTGGAAAACCAAAACGGTGGGTAATAGCTCATGAAAACGTCCATAAATCTCAAAATAGACGAGTTTTTGGTCATAAATCTCAAACATGTATCCGGTTTTACTAGCCTCGCAAATCCCTATTGAACCCCAAAACTGTGGGCAATAACTATTGAAAATGTCCATAAACACGAAAACAATGGTTTTTGGTCATATCTCTCAAACATGTATCTGGTCTTAGGATTAGTGCAAATCGCCCTGTAACATCAAAATTTTGGGCAATAGCTCATGAATATGTCCATAAATGCAAAAACATCGATTTTTTGTCATAACTCTCAAACGTTTATCTGGTGTTACGAGTCGCGTAAATTACCCTAGAACCCCAAAACTATGGGCAATAGCACATGAAAACGGCCATAGAACATGAAAACGACGTGTTTTTGCTCATAACTCTCAAACGCATATCAGGTGTTACGAGTCCTGTAAATCGCCCTGTAATACCAAAACTGTGGCCAATAGCTCATGAAAACGACCATAAATCGTGAAAATGACGAGTTTTTGGTCATAACTCTCAAACATGTATCCGATTTTACTGGCCATGCAAATCCCCATTGAATCCCAAAACTATAGGCAATAGCTCATGAAAACGTCCATAAATGCGAAAACTATGATTTTTATTCATATCTCTCAAACATATATCATGTCTTATGGGCCGTGCATATCACCCTGGAATATCAAAACTATGGGCAATAGCTCATGAAAACAGCCATAAAAGGCGAAAACGTCGAGTTTTTGGTCATAACTCTCAAACATGTATCCGGTTTTTGTTGGCCATGCAAATCCCCATTGAACCCCAAAACTGTGGGCAATAGCTATTGAAAACGTCCATAAACACGAAAACAATGATTTTTGGTCATATCTCTCAAACATGTATCTGGTCTTAGGGGTAGTGCAAATCGCCCTGTAACATCAAAATTTTGGGCTAATAGCTCATGAAAACATCCATAAATCGTGAGAACGACGAGTTTTTGGTCATAACTTTCAAACATGTATCCGATTTTACTGGCCATGCAAATCCCTATTGAACCCCAAAACTATGGGCAATAGCTATTGAAAACGTCCATAAACACGAAAACAACGATTTTTGATCATATCTCTCAAACATGTTTCGGGTCTTATGGGTGGTGTAAATCGCCCTGTAAAATCAAAATTTTGGGCAATAGCTCATGAATATGTCCATAAAACGCGAAAACAACGATTTTTTGTCATAACTCTCAAACGTTTATCTGGTGTTACGAGTCGTGTAAATCACCCTAGAACCCCAAAATTGTGGGCAATAGCACATGAAAACGGCCATAGAACGCGAAAACGACGTGTTTTTGATCATAACTCTCAAACGCGTACCAGGTGTTACGACTCCTGTCAATTTCCCTAGAATCCCAAAAATGTGGCCAATAGCTCATGAAAACGTCCATAAATCGTGAAAACGGCGAGTTTTTGGTCATAACTCTCAAACATGTATCGGGTGTTACGAGTCGTGTAAATCGCCCTGGAACCCCAAAACTGTGGGCAATAGCTGATGAAAAGGGCCATAAAACATGAAAACGACGAGTTTTTTGCTCATAACTCTCAACTGTGTATCGGATGTTACAAGTCGTGTAAATCACACTGAAAACCAAAACGGTGGGTAATAGATGATGAACACGTCCATAAATCGCAAAAACGACGAGTTTTCGGTCATAACTCTCAAACATGTATCCGATTTTACTAGCCTTGCAAATCCCTATTGAACCCTAAAACTGTGGGAAATAGTTATTGAAAATGTCCATAAACATGAAAACAATGATTTTTGGTCATATCTCTCAAACATGTATCTGGTCTTAGGGGTGCCCAGTAACATCAAAATTTTGGGCAATATCTCATGAATATATCCATAAAACGCGAAGACATCGATTTTTTTCTCATAACTCTCAAACATTTATCTGGTGTTACCAGTCGTGTAAATTACCCTAGAACCGCAAAACTGTGGGCAATAGCACATGAAAACGGCCATAGAACGCGAAAACGACGTGTTTTTGCTCATAAATCTCAAACGCATATCGGGTGTTACGAGTCCTGTAAATCGCTTGGGAATCCCAAAACTGTGGCCAATAGCTCATGAAAATGTCCATAAATTGTGAAAACGACGAGTTTTTGGTCATAACTCACAAACATGTATCGGGTGTTACGAGTCGTGTAAATCGCTCGAGAATCCCAAAACTATGGCCAATAGCTCATGAAAACATCCATAAATCGTGAAAACGACGTGTTTCTAGTCATATCTCTCAAACATGTATCGGTTTTACTGGCCACACAAATCCCTATTGATTCTCAATACTGTGGGCAATAGCTATGGAAAACATCCAAAAACGCGAAAGCAATGATTTTAAGTCATATCTCTCAAAAATATATCAGGACTTATGGGTAGTGAAAATCGCCCTGTAATACCAAAACTATGGGCAATAGCTCATGAAAACGGCCATAAAACGCTAAAACATCGATTTTTTGGTCATTACTCTGAAAAGTGTATCTGGTGTGACGAGTCATGTAAATCACCCTAGGACCCCCAAACTGTGGACACACTAGTGGAAAAAGGGCCATCCGTTCGTGACCCCTCGGAGCATTTGTCCCGGTTGCGCCACCAACCGGGACTAATGCTGGCACGCGTCCCGGTTGGAGCAGGCACGGGGCCAGTGGAATGCGTCCCGGTTGGTAAGGGGGAATACGTCCCGGTTTGAGCCACCAACCGGGACTAAAGGTTTGGCCACAGCCATGTGGCTTAGCACGCACCTTTAGTCCCGCTGTCGGCTCCAACCGACTAAAGACCCTCGCCTCTATAAATGCATGACCCCTCTGCCTCCACTCTGTTTTTTCGAATGGTGGAAGGTGTGAGGGGGTGTGCTAGTTTTTTCTCATGCATGCATTGAAGGTGTTTGATGAAATGTTTGAGTGAATAATCCTGTTGAATTTCTCATAGAACAAAAATATAGAAGGTGTCCGAGACGCACTTGAGCTTTCTCCTCTTTATTTCCCTCGATCGAGGTTAGCAATCTTATCTTTTCTAGGTCATTGATACAATTCATGTGTCGGTGTGAATTGGTTATTTCACTATTTATGATGTCATGTTTTTTGATAAACTTACTTATATGATGCAGATGAACGGTCGGGAATGGATGTACGATGACCGGCGCGTAGCCGGGTATATCAAAGGCGTGGATAAATTTATCGATGTGGCTACGGCAAACAAAGAGAATGGATTTATACGTTGTCCATGTGTTCAATGTCGGAAGAACAAGTAGTACTCTTCCTCTAAAATAATTCGCGGCCACATGATTATTAAAGGTTTCATGCCCAACTATAATTGCTTGACCAAGCACAGGGAAAGAGGGGTTATGATGGAAGATGGTGAAGAAGAAGATGATGATAACAACTATCATCATATGTTTCCTGAATACGTGATACCGCAATGGAAGACAATGGAGAGGAAAGAGGTGAAGAACGGGCATCGATGAGCCGGTGATGAACTTGGTAGGGTCATTTCGATGCAAAGCGAGACTATGAAACAGAAAATGAGAAGTTGAAGTTAGAGGGCATGTTAGAAGATCACAAGAAATTGTTGTACCCAAATTGTGAAGATGGCAGCACAAAGCTCGGTACCACACTGGAATTGTTGCGATGGAAGGCAGAGTGTGGTCTAACTGACTCCTCATTTGAAAAGATGCTGAAAATAATGAAGTCAAGTTTCCAAAACATAACGAACTTCGAGAGTACCTACGAAGCAAAGAAGACTCTCTCCTCTGGGATTAGATGTGCAAAAGATACATGCATTAATGATCGCATCCTCTACATGATAAGGAGTATGAGAATTTAGATAAATGCCCGGTATGCAATGCGTTGCGGTATAAGATCAGACGAGATGACCCTGGTGATGTTGAGGGAGAGCCCCTCCGGAAGAGGGTTCCTGCTAAGGTTATGTGGTATGGTCCTATAATACCAAGGTTGAAACGCATGTTTAGAAACAAAGAGCATGCCAGGTTGTTGCGATGGCACAAAGAATACCGTAAGAAAGACGGGAAGTTGAGACACCCTGCTGATGGGTCACAAAGTGAGAAAATCGAGAGAGACTTCCCAGACTTTGCAGGTGACGCAAGGAACTTATGGTTTGGTCTAAGTACGGATGGCATGAATCCTTTTGGGGAGCAGAGCTGCATTCATAGCACCTGGCCCGTGACTCTATGTATCTACAACCTGCCTCCTTGGTTGTGCATGAAGCGTAAGTTCATTATGATGCCAGTGCTCATCCAAGGCCCGAAGCAACCGGGCAACAACATTGATGTGTACCTTAGGCCATTAGTTGAAGAACTCTTACCGTTGTGGGGCAAACCAGGTTTACGTGCGTGGGATGAGAACAAACATGAGCCATTTGATCTACGAGGGTTGTTATTCGTAACCATCAATGATTGGCCTGCTCTTAGTAACCTTTCAAGACAGACAAACAAGGGATATAAGGCATGCACCCACTGTTTAGATAAGACCGAAGGTACATATTTGCATAAATGCAAGAAGGTTGTGTACATGGCGAATCGACGATTTCTTCCGACCAATCATCCCGTAAGAAAGAAAGGCAAGCATTTCAAAGGTGAGGCAGATCACCGGAAGAAGCCTGAACTCCCTGCTGGTGATGATGTATTTGGTATGGTCAAGGACATAGAAGTAATCTTTGGAAAGGTCCCGGCGGTCAATCAGTTCCGAACGACGTCGCTACAGGACACGCACCCATGTGGAAGAAGAAACCTATATTTTGGGAGCTGCCATATTGGAAAGTCCTGCGTGTCCGCTCTTCAATCGACGTGATGCACGTGACGAAGAATCTCTGCGTGAACCTGCTAGGATTCCTAGGCGTGTATGGGAAGAC
This sequence comes from Avena insularis, assembly GCA_023614405.1. Taxonomy (NCBI): domain Eukaryota; kingdom Viridiplantae; phylum Streptophyta; class Magnoliopsida; order Poales; family Poaceae; genus Avena; species Avena insularis. The sequence goes on from JAJUPC010000076.1 coordinate 846,973, forward strand.
AAAAGATACACCTGAAGCACGGGAGGACCAACAAATTATGAAACACCCAAAGAACATGCATACACATAACAAGACGGATAAAGGGCGTCACTGAAGTCGTGCCAGCTATGCTCTTACCAAAGCAGAGAAGGAAATCTTTTTTGAAGTCCTTTACAGTATCAAGGTGTCGCCGGCTTCTCATCTAATATAAAGGGATAATAAATATGGCGGAGAAAAAGTTCCAAAACCTGAAGTCTCATAGCATCACGTGATTATGACGCAGTTGCTTCCGATTGCATTGAGGGGGCTTCTACCGGAAAATGTTCGAGTACCCATTGTGAAGCTGTGTTCATTCCTTAATGCAATATCTCAGAAGGTAATCAATCCAGATATTCTGCCAAGGTTACAGAAGGATGTGGTACAATGTCTTGTTAGTTTTGAATTGGTGTTCCCACCATCCTTCTTCAATATTATGACGCATCTCCTGGTTCATCTAGTGGAAGAGATTGCCATTCTCGGTCCGGTATTTCTGCACTCCCCTTTGAGAGGTTCATGGGAGTCTTAAATAAATATGTTCATAACCGTGCTAGACCAGAAGGAAGCATCTCCAAGGGATATGGAACAGAGGAGGTCATTGAGTTTTGTGTTGACTTTATTCCTGACCTTAAGCCGATTGGTGTTTCTGACCATGGAATGAGGGAAGACTAAGTGGAAAAGGCACACTGGGAAAGAAAGCAATGATATGTAGGGACGGGGATTCTTTCACTAAAGCACACTACACAGTTCTACATAATTCCACCTTGGCAGCTCCGTATATCGAGGAACACAAGAATATTGTACGCTCCAAAAACCCGGGGAAGCCTGAATCATGGATTACAGATGAACACATGAAGTCTTTCGGTGGTTGGATGCGGACACATCTCTTGAATGACACCACTGTTGGAGATCAGCTATACTTGTTGGCCGCGTCACCATCTTCTACTGTATTGAATTTCCAAGGGTACGAAATAAATGGGAATACATTCTACACGATCGCCCAAGATAAAAAGAGCACCAACCAAAATAGTGGTGTCCGCTTTGATGCAATAGACGAGAATGGACAAAAGGACACATATTATGGTTACATAGAGGAGATATGGGAACTAGACTATGGAGTCTCTTTTAAGGTCCCTTTGTTTCACTGCAAATGGGTCAATCTGAATGGGGAAGGGTAAAGAATGACAACAACAAGGATCTCAACAATCTTGGTTATAGAGATGAACCATTTGTCCTAGCCAATGATGTGTCTCAGGTTTTCTATGTGAAGGACATGTCCTCCAGACCGAAAAAAAGAAAAAATATGCAAACGAATACATCATATGATGAGCCAAAGCGTCACATAGTTCTTTCAGGGAAAAGAAACATCGTGGGAATCGAGGACAAGATGTATATGTCAAGATTATAATAAGTTTGATGATATTCGCCCTTCACAAAGGAAAACACCCAAGCATTCCGTTAAGTAAAGAAGATCCTCCATGGTTACGTTTGAAGCGATCATAAGGAAGGACATATGCCAAGAAGTTCATGCTCATATTATGTAACTCTAGTTCATGTCTTTCGCAGTTTGTGGCTTGACCGAAGGATATCTTTTGCGGTTTGTGGCCTTTAGTCCCGGTTTTGTAGTCTCAGTTTTTAATATTAATAAATGTCTTGAGTGTTAGTCCCGTTTTGTGGCTGGACCGGGAGTGCCTCTATGACCAGTTTCTTGGAGATGCCGGAGGCTGGGATCCGGCGGCATCTCCCCGAAACTGGTCGTAGTGGTGTCCCTGCTCTCGAAAACCATCTTGCAGCTTGTAACTTCTCTAACTAGATCAATACACCTGGGAGCTAACTAATTTCACATATTAGGGAGTGCCTCTATGACCAGTTTCTCGGAGATGCCGGAGGACTGGGCTCCGTCGGCATCTCCCTGAAACTGGCCGCAGTGGTGTCCCTGCTCTCGAAAACCATCTTGCAGCTTGTAACTTCACTAACTAGATCAATACGCCTCAGAGCTAACTAATTTCACATATTAGGGAGTGCCTCTATGACCGGTTTCTCGGAGATGCCGGAGGACTGGGCTCCGTCGGCATCTCCCTGAAACTGGCCGTAGTGGTGTCCCTGCTCTCTAAAACCATCTTGGAGATGCCTCAAACTGGCTGGAGGACTGGACTCACAAGGATGCCTATTTATAGTACAAGCAGCTCGTCATAATGTCGACACTCACGACATAATGTCGACACTCACCCTATTATTAGTGCTGACTCATCTTTAGTCCCGGTTGGTGTCTCCAACCGGGACTAAAGGTTCATATTTAGTCCCGGTTGGTGACACCATCCGGGACAAGGTACAAGCCGCACGACATAATGTCGACACTCACCCCTATTATTAGTGTTGCCTGGCCCACTCTACCGCAATCCAGGTTTAGGGTTTAGGGTTTCTCCAACCGGGACTAAAGATGAACCCTCTCTTTATATAGGCATTTCCCTCTATTTATTAGGTAAAACTCAAGACATTTATTAATATTAAAAACCGGGACAAACCGGGACTAGCTAACACTCAGGACTAAAGTCGCCCCCTTTAGTCATAATCATGCCTAGTCCTATAGTACGCAGCTTCAGGGTCTTCATCGTCGTCGTCATCATCATCGTCAATGTCACCTGCCACTCTGGGGATCCTCAGCCCATCCATGGCATATACCAGGGGCCATTCCAGCCTCGGATTCACGGCGGGCGGGAGAGGGGTCTCCTGGAAGACGATGCCACCGCCACAAGCATGTGGGGCCTGTGGCGGGTGGACTCGTGGCACCGTGGCGAGATGGTCTCCCCGGCGATGTAGCGCATCACTCCGATGATAGAACGTTCGCCCACCACAGCACGGCCGTTGTGGTTCACCGGTGGCGGGCCATCACCCTCGTACCTGGCGAGCTCCCTTTCTCGCCTATTAGCGAAGAAGGCATTCCAGGTGTCGTAGTTGACGGGATCCCACTAGGATCCATCCGCTGCTCCGGCGTGAGCTCGTGGTAAAAGTGGTTTGTGATGGCCGCCTAGCGTGCGGAACCTTGAGGGACAGGAGGGACAGGAACCCTCCAGGCCAAAGATCCGGCGGGCGGCCGGTAGCCCCGTAGACAAGGGTAGTTGGAGGCGCACAGCGCCTCGGTCTCCTCGAGGGTCAGAATGGCCCAGTAGGCGTTGTCCATTGTTCTAAGAGAGGAAGGTGTGGATGTGTGGATAGCCATGGCACGATCACCCTAAATATAGAGGGAAAGGGCGGGAAAACTTGGCGTGCAGCTTTGGGAAATGGCGGGAAATATCTTTAGTCCCGGTTAGTGACTACATCTGGGACTAAAAGATCTAGTAGAAAGGAAAGGGCGGGAAAACTTGGCGGGAAGAGGTGGGAAATGGCGGAAAATATTTTTAGTCCCGGTTTGTGACTACATCCGGGACTAAATGTCTGCCGAATCGGCAGGAAGTTATGTGCTGAATCACGACATAGTTTGTGATGTTGTGCTGAATCATTTTTAGACTCGCAATATGTGGTTTCTTCAGAGATCCAATGCAAGTTCTAACGATGCTCGTCCCCTATCTTCATGCACACCGGTTCGACCATAGTTAGAAATTCAGATAATTCAAAACGGGCATAATAAATTCAAAAAATCCGAACAATGAAAATCCTTCGCGTGGTGTCATATTTTGTTACATAGTTGAAAGGAAAAATACCAGACTTGGTATAGTGATCATGTTTCGAAAAAACCTTCACAAAATGACCTATCATGTTCGAGGTTTCATGGCTTTCGGTCCAAATGACCGATGTTATGTGCTGAATCACGGCATAGTTTGTGATGTTGTGCCCATATTATGCATGTGTGTGGACATTGGTATGGAGAACAATGTTGCAGGAGGAAGTTTTCCTTTTTGTCGCACGGAAAAGCCCTTTTCCATTTTCCGAGCGCAAAAAACGGGTCGTTTTGTGAAGTAACCACCAAAATGCCGTTTCAGAATGCTACCGTCCCATTTTCTTAAAATACTAGACCACCTTAAATGGACTATCTCCCAACCGGTACATCTCAAACCTTTTCGTCCATCCCGGGTAAAAAGGACAAATGTTTGCCGAATCGGTAGGAAGTGGGTCCGGTTTGTACTACAGGTACATGATCTATCGCCCATGATTTTTTGAAAAAATCATTTTTAGACTCGCAATATGTGGTTTTTTCAGAGATCCAATGCAAGTTCTAACGATGCTCGTCCCCTATCTTCATGCACACCGGTTCGACCATAGTTAGAAATTCAGATAATTCAAAACGGGCATAATAAATTCAAAAAAAATCCGAACAATGAAAATCCTTCGCGCGGCGTCATATTTTGTTACCTAGTTAAAAGGAAAAATACCAGACTTGGTATATTGATCATGTTTCAAAAAAACCTTCACAAAATGACCTATCATGTTCGAGGTTTCATGGCTTTCGGTCCAAATGACCGATGTTATGTGCTGAATCACGGAATAGTTTGTGATGTTGTGCCCATATTATGCATGTGTGTGGATATTGGTATGGAGAACAATGTTGCAGGAGGAAGTTTTCCTTTTATGCATACGGAAAAGCCCTTTTCCATTTTCCGAGCGCAAAAAACGGGTCGTTTTGTGAAGTAACCACCAAAATGCCGTTTCAGAATGCTACCGTCCCATTTTCCTAAAATACTAGACCACCTTTCATGGAATATCTTCCAACCGGTACATCTCAAACCTTTTCGTCCATCCCGGGTAAAAAGGACAAATGTCTGCCGAATCGGCAAGAAGTGGGTCCGGTTTGTACTACACGTACATGATCTATCGCCCGTGATTTTTTGAAAATATCATTTTTAGACTCGCAATATGTGATTTCTTTAGAGATCCAATGCAAGTTCTAACAATGCTCGCAACATGTGGTTTTGAAAAAACCTTCACAAAATGACCTATCATGTTCGAATTATTTATTCAAATCCAAACACTTTTTATGTTTAAAGTTTTTCTAAATTCCAAATTAATATTCAAAAATATAAGTTAATTCATTTTAAAAGGTTACATTAATTATTTTTTAAAAATAGAAAATGGTTTTGGATTATTTATTCAAATCCATACACTTTTTATGTTTAAAGTTTTTCTAAATTCCAAATTGATATTAAAAAAAATATAAGTTAATTCATTTTTAATTGTAAATGGTTCATATTTTAAATGGTTACATTAATTATTTTTTAAAACAAAAAATGGTTTTGAATTATTTATTCAAATCCAAACACTTTTTATGTTTAAAGTTTTTCTAAATTCCAAATGAATATTCAAAAATATAAGTTAATTCATTTTAAAAGGTTACATTAATTATTTTTTAAATATAGAAAATGGTTTTGGATTATTTATTCAAATCCATAGACTTCTTATGTTTAAAGTTTTTCTAAATTCCAAATTGATATTAAAAAAATATAAGTTAATTCATTTTTAATTGTAAATGGTTCATATTTTAAATGGTTACATTAATTATTTTTTAAAACAGAAAATGGTTTTGAATTATTTATTCAAATCCAAACACTTTTTATGTTTAAAGTTTTTCTAAATTCCAAATTAATTATCATTTAAAAAGCAAGACCAATTTAAACCCCAAAATAAAAAATAAAGGCGGAAAAGAGAAAATACCTGAATTTTTTTGAAAACAGAATATGTCGGTTGGAGCCACCAACGGGACTAAAGACTTCTTGCCAACCCTTGGTCTGCTGAAAATATTGAGTACGTTCAGTTGGTGGCTCCAGCAGGACGTATAACCCTTAGTCCCGTTGGAGCCACCAACCGACTAAAGGTCCTTTGTTATAACAGCGCGCGCCTCCTCTTCTTCTTCCCTTCCCCACTCACTTCTCTGCTTCACCGACAAGCCAACCGCTTCGACACCGGCTGCCCGAACTCCACCGCCCGCCGTCAGTTCTTGAGTTCGCGTTCCATCCGCCAAGACTGGCCTCCGTCCGTCGCAGCGCACGTCGCCCACGACTCCGTCTTCCTCGACCCCGACCGTGCTCACCGGCGTCGATTCGCTCAACCTCGACCTCCTGCGCTCTCTCCGACCAACCTCACGCGCTCAGGGTGAGCAAGCGAACCTTCTGGATGCCTCCTTCCTTCCCCTCTCGCTGTAGTTCAGAATGCTACCGTCCCATTTTCCTGAAATATTAGACCACCTTACATGGACTATCTCCCAACCGGTACATCTCAAACCTTTTCTTCCATCCCGGGTAAAAAGGACAAATGTCTGCCGAATCGGCAAGAAGTGGGTCCGATTTGTACTACAGGTACATGATCTATCGCCCGTGATTTTTTGAAAAAATCATTTTTAGACTCGCAATATGTGGTTTCTTTAGAGATCCAATGCAAGTTCTAACAATGCTCGCAACATGTGGTTTCGAAAAAACCTTCACAAAATGACCTATCATGTTCGAATTATTTATTCAAATCCAAACACTTTTTATATTTAAAGTTTTTCTAAATTCAAATTAATATTCAAAAATATAAGTTAGTTCATTTTAAAAGGATACATTAATTATTTTTTAAAAATAGAAAATGGTTTTGGATTATTTATTCAAATCCATACACTTCTTATGTTTAAAGTTTTTCTAAATTCCAAATTGATATTAAAAAAATATAAGTTAATTCATTTTTAATTGTAAATGGTTCATATTTTAAATGGTTACATTAATTATTTTTTAAAACAGAAAATGGTTTTGAATTATTTATTCAAATCCCAACACTTTTTATGTTTAAAGTTTTTCTAAATTCCAAATTAATATTCAAAAATATAAGTTAATTCATTTTAAAAGGTTACATTAATTATTTTTTAAAAACTAGAAAATGGTTTTGGATTATTTATTCAAATCCATACACTTCTTATGTTTAAAGTTTTTCTAAATTCCAAATTGATATTAAAAAAATTTAAGTTAATTCATTTTTAATTGTAAATGGTTCATATTTTAAATGGTTACATTAATTATTTTTTAAAACAGAAAATGGTTTTGAATTATTTATTCAAATCCAAACACTTTTTATGTTTAAAGTTTTTCTAAATTCCAAATTGATATTAAAAATATAAGTTAATTCATTTTTAATTGTAAATGGTTCATATTTTAAATGGTTACATTAATTATTTTTTAAAACAGAAAATGGTTTTGAATTATTTATTCAAATCCAAACACTTTTTGATGTTTAGAGTTTTTCTAAATTCCAAATTAATTATCATTTAAAAAACAGTACAAATTTAAACCCCAAAATAAAAAATAAGGCGGGAACAGAGAGAAAATAACTGAATTTTTTTGAAAACAGGGGAATATGTCCCGGTTGGAGCCACCAACCGGGACTAAAGATCCCCTGCGCGCCAACCCTTGGTCTGCTGAAAATATTGGAGTATACGTCCCGGTTGGTGGCTCCAACCGGGACGTATAACCCTTTAGTCCCGGTTGGAGCCACCAACCGGGACTAAAGGTCCTTTGGTTATAACAGCGCGCGCCTCCTCTTCTTCTTCCCTTCCCCACTCACTTCTCTGCTTCACCGACGCACGCACAACCGCCCCCGACGTCGGCAGGCTGCCCGAGCTCGCCGCCCCCGATGCCGTCAGGCTGCCCGAGCCCGCGCATTCCATCCGCCAGCACCTCCGCCTCCTTCCGTGCGCGCACCAGTCGTCGCCCACGACTCCGTCTTCCTCGACCCCGACTCGACCGTTTCGCCAAGGCCGATTCGCTCAACCTCGACCTCCCGCGCTCTCTCCGACCAACCTCACGCGCTTAGGGTGAGCAAGCGAACCTTCTGGATGCCTCCTTCCTTCCCCTCTCGCTGTAGTTCATGCCTGCGCCGTTAGATCCCGTTCGCCGCTGTCGGCCGTCGTTGTACCACCTGCTCCGGCAACCAACAGAGGGCGGCGCCGCCAATTTTGAGTCCGCCTGGATGCGCTGATTCCATTACGCCAAGTACCGCAGCCCCGCTTGCTCTCCTCCGCTGCCTACCATCGCCGTCTGACGTGTCTCCGGCGAGCCCAACATGGCGTCTAGGTGGCATCCGCGTGGCCCTGGTCCCACCAGTCAGCCTCTAGGGCTAGCTTCTTCTCTGGTGACAGATGACCCTGTTTCCCCTTTGCTTGCGTGACAGGTGGCCCTGGTCCCACCAGTCAGCCACTATGGCTAGTTGTTACTATGGTGCAAAAGGTTTAAACATTTGATTTAATAATTTCAGAATTTGAATAAAACTTGTAAATTCAATAACTTTTAATCTGTAATTCAAAAAAATACAATTAATATACCAAAATGTTCAGAAAAATGAGAACTATCTATCTATGCTATAATCATGCATTGTTCAACAACTTAAATGACAAGTTTAATTAGAACACCCTAGTAACCCTAATAGGTGATTCCGGAGTTCCTTGAGTTAGGGTTTGCGCCCCTCGGAACCCTGATTAACTTGTCGAGCATGCTTTAGGGTTACATTCCAATGCACATTAACTTGTCATATCATCATCATTGCTTGAGCATTGCATCGATGCCATGTGTTGATCGTTTCCCTTTCTTTCTAGTGATTTGGTTCTTCTCGGTAGAATACGATATCGAGATCGAAGACCGAGATCAAGACCATAGAAGATCGACGAACAATACTTGACCAACTATAATCAAGTCAAGTATTTTGTTAGTATCTAGTGTTACCTATCTGCTGGATAGTTTCCTTTTGTAGCCTTATACTCATGTTCCCCTCTCATATGCATCCGAGGTTTCTCCGAACTAGGTTTTACACCCCTCGGAACTCAGAAATATTGATTTTAGTTGATTTTAGCTAGAGTTACCTATCTACTACACGGTTTCCTTTTTGTAGCTAGGTTTAGGGTTTAGGGTTTCTCTTCATTTTTATTATTGTGTATGTATATATTAGGGTTTCTCTGAATTAGGGTTTATATCTCTCAACACCGTACTTAACTTTCTCCTTTAGCCGCTTAGACTTATTCGTTTTTCCACCTATGCAGAAAATATGGACCCACACGTCAGAGACGAAGAAAAGGAAGAGTTGATCCAAGGTGTGATCCATGGGGAAGATAATTTAGACGTATCAATGTTTCTAAACAACTCCGGTGAGGGTGATCCTCTTTTTACCGGAATAGACAACTTGTTTGAGGTTGAAGGTGTTGCCTTCCGCGAGGGAGAAGGCGATGCCTTGTGTAATCGAGAAGACGACCGCTCCGGCGGGGTGCATGTAATATAATTAATTCATTAATTAATCATCTGCTATCTATATATAAATAGTAACGACGATCTTTATTCTTTTAGCCCTCCGGATCGAAGGAATCTACTGAAAAGAGCAGACGAGGCCCAACCAAAAAGTTGCAAGACCATGAGAGGTTCAGGATTGAAGATGTCGCTGAAGACGGCAAGCCGACGGCTCCCGAAGTTGTCGCAAACAAATTCGTGGCACAATGCGGAGTAATCGTTAGGGACTTAATGTCGATCACCATTAGAAATTGGAATAGGCCTGCTAATGCGGATGAAGAGGGAACATGTTTATTTGTCCCTAACCACGCCAAAGATTTACTGTGGAAGAGGCTCATGGTTAATTTCAAACTACCGAAGATAGAGCTGGATCCAAATGCGGAGGATCCAGTTGAGGACGCCTTACAACATGGGAGAGCCATGGAGGCTAAGGTCAGGGAGTGGGCTTTGAAGAAGATGGCCCAGTGTTTCACCAACTGGAAGAAAAGATTGCACCTTGACTATGTCGTGAAAGAGAAGACTCCCGATTTCAAGAATATTCAGTTTGAGAAGATAAAACCATTCTGGGCTGAGTTTGTGGAATACAAGACATCAGAAAAAGCTAAGAAAATGTCTGCAACGAATAAGCTGAATGCTGCTAACAAGAAGTATCACCATACTATGGGGCAAGGTGGCTACATGGCTGGCATTCCTAAGTGGGAGAAACTTGAGAATGAACTGCGTGATAAAAAGATCACCCCAGAGACAGACGATTGGGTAGAACGTGCAAGGAATTGGTTTTACAGGCATGGGGGAACATTGGACTCGGAAGGGAGGTGTATATATAACATACGACATAAAGAAGACCCCTTGCCAATCGAGAGGATCAGAAAAGCAAGAAGGCTGTTAAAGATGGGGACTTCATTCCCGATAGAGAGAATGATGAGCTCACACTCGCCCTTGGAAATAAGGAACATGATGGACGAACACGAGGCACAAGAGGCTCCCAACCATGGAGGTCTGGGTTTCCAGAAGAGAGGAAGAAATATCCTGATAGAAGCCGTCAGAGGAGAAAGGACAGGGTGGAAGTTGAAGCAGATAGTCAGAAAGAGCGAATGTGTTTAATTGAAGAACGATTAAAGCAACAACAAGATGAAATTCACGCACTTAAAGAGCAAAGTACTACCAGCCCATCTCAACAGCACACTGCATTCGATGCTACCGGCCTATCGAATAATCGAAAAAGCAGTGTGGCTTCCACCGAGGTCCCGGGTGATGACAATGGCGATGACGATGATGCACCGACGATGGCTCCTGTTGGATACCCAGTGGATGATATCACAGAGATGACACACTGCGAGCTACATGTCAAAGTTGTGAACATATCAATGAAGGTGGCGGTCGGCTATGCCTTACCAATTGGACCCAGACCAACTTACCATTGTCATCCGGTTCCAGAGGGCTACGCTGTTGTCGGCATGGATGAAATCATGCCCACCTTTGAAGTTTTGGATCTTCACTACCCTGTAGGTGAAGGGGATGTGACTGTGCTGGGAGACGCAAAAAAGTCACCATTCTGTCGCCGAAGGAATGTATCGTGCTTCGAAATCACACGCCAAGGCCATCTTCGCCGTTGCCTCACCCGTCTACAGCGAGGTCGTCGCCGCCGCGGCAGCCGTCTTCGTCGCCTCACCCGGCTCCGTCGCCTCACCAATCTCCGGCGCAGCCATCGCCGGCGCCTAAGGGTCAAAAGCATAAGCGTACCGCTACTGTGCCTCGTGGTACGTGATCTCCAAAACGTAAACAAGAGCCTCTTCCAAAAGTACCAAAGGTTCCTCCCAAGAGAGCTTATGACTGTACTGAAGAGGAGACTGCGGCGATCGTTGATGCGGAAACAACAATGTTTTTCGCTAAGCTGAGGCGGCCGAAAGAGCCAGTGTTCCCTAGGACCAAAGAAGAAAAAGCCAAAGTGTTGAAAATGCTAAAGACTCTTCATCAACCCGAGCCAAAGCTGTCATCAGACTATGAGAGTTCTATTCTCAAGTCACATGCGGCACAAAAAGCCTCGAAGAGCAGTACTAATGCAAGCGAGAAATCTGTTGCCCAGCTCGGAGAACAAGCAAAACAGACTTGCGCCCCTCTCAAGGTGATTTCCCAAACCAATGTGGGGTCGAGCAAATATGGGGCCGAAGAGCAGTATGATCCAGAGGTAGTTGCACAATACGGAGAAGCTACCGCTGCTCAAGGTATGAGTATTTCCCAGTACTTATCCGAGATAGAGTTCTTCCCCGTGAGTGAAGTAGCATACAAATACCAGTACGGCAAACCTCTCGTCAAACCTGAGGAGGTAAACAATCTTCCAACAAAAATGCGAAGATTGCATAACTGGTACATGCATGCCACAAGCGCCGGGGCTAACTGGATAGTGCTGAGGGTTACAAAAAAGCATCATGGGAAAGAAAAGGATGACATGATATCCATTGAATTTGATGAACTATTTCAATTATTCAATCAAGACGCCTTGGACAAATCGATCATCAGTGCCTATTGTCTGTAAGTACTAATTCTGTAATTAATTTAGTCTCCAGCTATATTATTTTGTTTATTGCATGTATATAATCATACTGTAATATGCAGAATGAAGATTCTCGAATGCAGCAGAGGACAAATCTATGACATTGGCTTCATTGACCCATATTGGGTTCATGAAGCTAATCTCAAAATAAGCCCCCAGGATACGGAGGATAATATAGTACACGCGTTAAGGTTTCAAGAAACCAAAAGGGAAATACTATTTCCTTACAACTTCGAGTGAGTGTTATTGTCTTGTATACACTTTCTATTTCGCTTACTCGATGTTAAGTATATAATTGATTAGTTATGCATTTGCAGCTTCCACTATATTTTGTTAATCATTCAACTTGACAAAGGGCGTGTACTAGTCATGGAGTCGAAACATAAACCCCTTGAGACGTGGAAGGACATGAAGATACTTCTCCAGCGGTAATTCTAATCATTACGTGGAAGGACGTCGAGCAAATATCGGCAACGTTCGTGAATTTTATGATATCAAGTACTTAATAACTTATTTTATTCGTTTTCTACGCCGGGCAGCGCTTGGAAACGGTTCACCAACAAGGCTAGGGGTGTTTGGAAAGAGGAGCTTACATTTCAACCACTAGACGTAAGCACCACTAGCTATATCCGCGCATCTCTTTGATTCTAGTTTTGATACAGTTATTATCATGCTTGATTATTATTTTGATGGAACTCTGTTCTCGTAAAGTGCCTGACGCAGGGACCAGGTAACAATCTATGTGGATACTATGTTTGCGAGTTCATCCGGCAGACGTGCGATGAGAAGGGCATAAATTTAGAGCAACTCTACGTACGTAAACAATTTTTATAGTTTTTAATTACAATCAAATTGTGTTTAGCTTCATTCATATAGGCTGACTCCTTTTTTAAATCAGATCGAGCGCTCACGGACGGTCTTCTGCCAAAGGATCGCGTACGAGCAATTCAGGAGGAATTGGCGGGATTCTTGGATGCCGAAGTCCTAGACCCAAAAGGGGAATACTACTCGGCTGTGTATAGACAATAGGAATTGTAAAAATAGCAACTTTGAAGAAATTGGCCGGTAGCATCGAATAGCAACTTTTGTATGTAGTGCATGAACTCGATCCGTGTATTGAATATAATATTGTCATCATGATGTAATATAAGGTTCCTTCATTGATAAGTGCAAATCAATAAATAAACAATAAAACAACCTAAATGAATTCTCTGTCGCGGCACAAAAAGTGGCGAAAATGCTGCCGCGACAACAAAATGTGCCAAAATGAATTCTCTGCCGCGGCAGATAAATGGGCCAAATATCTGCCGCGGCAGAAGGTTATTAGTCCCAGTTCCTGTCACGAACCGGGACTAATGCTCCACCCCCTCGCCCTTTGCCGCTGCCACGTGTGCACCCTTTAGTCCCGGTTGGTGGGGCAACCGGGACTAAAGGTTAGGGCTTTAGTCCCGATTGCCCCGTCCCGGTTGGGCAACCGGGACTAAAGCCCCGTACCAACCGGGATCTATAGCCCCGTTTCCACCAGTGACAATAACACATGAAAACGGCCATAAAACACGAAAACAACGAGTTTTTGCTCATAACTCCCAAACATGTATCGGGTGTTACGAGTCCTGTAAATCGTCCAGGAATCCCAAAACTGTGGCCAATAGCTCATGAAAACATCCATAAATCGTGAGAACGACGAGTTTTTGGTCATAACTCTCAAACATGTATCCAATTTTACTGGCAATGCAAATCCCTATTGAACCCCAAAACTATGGGCAATAGCTATTGAAAACGTCCATAAACATGAAAACAACGATTTTTGGTCATATCTCGTAAACATGTTTCGGGTCTTATGGGTGGTGTAAATCGCCCTGTAAAATCAAAATTTTGGGCAATAGCTCATGAATATGCCCATAAAACGCGAAAACATCGATTTTTTTGTCATAACTCTCAAACGTTTATCTGGTGTTACGAGTCGTGTAAATCTCCCTAGAATCCCAAAACTGTGGGCAATACCACATGAAAACGGCCATAGAACGCGAAAAAGACGAGTTTTTGCTCTTAACTCCCAAACGTGTATCGGGTGTTACGAGTCCTATATATCGCTCGGGAATCCCAAAATTGTGGCCAATAGCTCATGAAAACGTCCATAAATCGTGAAAACGACGAGGTTTTGGTCACGTCTCTCAAACATGTATCGGTTTTACTGGCCACACAAATCCCTATTGATCCCCAATACTGTGGGCAATAGCTATTGAAAATGTCCATAACTGCGAAAGCAATGATTTTTAGTCATATCTCTCAAAAATATATCAGGTGTTATGGGTAGTGAAAATCGCCCTATAACACCAAAACTGTGGGCAATAGCTCGTCAAAACGGCCATAAAACGCCAAAACATCGATTTTTGGTCATAACTCTGAAATGTGTATCTTGTATTACGAGTCATGTAAGTCACCCTAGAACCCCTAAACTGTGGGCAATAGCACATGAAAACGGCCATAAAACGCGAAAACAATGATTTTTATACATATCTCTCAAACATATATCATGTCTTATGGGCCGTGCATATCACCCTGGAATATCAAAACTATGGGCAATAGCTCATGAAAACAGCCATAAAAGGCGAAAACGTCGAGTTTTTGGTCATAACTCTCAAACATATATCCGGTTTTTGTTGGCCATGGAAATCCCCATTGAACCCCAAAACTATGGGCAATAGCTATTGAAAACGTCCATAAACACGAAAACAATGATTTTTGGTCATATCTCTTAAACATGTATCTGGTCTTAGGGGTAGTGCAAATCGCCCTGTAACATCAAAATTTTGGGCAATAGCTCATGAATATGTCCATAAAACGTGAAAACATCGATTTTTTTGTCATAACTCTCAAACGTTTATCTGGTGTTACGAGTCGTGTAGTTCACCCTAGAACCCCAAAATTATGGGCAATAGCACATGAAAACGGCCATAGAACGCGAAAAAGACGTGTTTTTGCTCATAACTCTCAAACGCGTATCAGGTGTTACGACTCCTGTAAATTTCCCTAGAATCCCAAAAATGTGGCCAATAGCTCATGAAAACGTCCATAAATCGTGAAAACGACGAGTTTTTGGTCATAACTCTCAAACATGTATCGGGTGTTACGAGTCGTGTAAATTGCCCTGGACACGTGGGTAATAGATGATGAACACGTCAATAAATCGCAAAATCGACGATTTTTCGGTCATAACTCTCAAACATGTATCCGATTTTACTAGCCTCGCAAATCCCTATTGAACCCTAAAACTATGGGAAATAGTTATTGAAAATGTCCATAAACACAAAAACAATGATTTTTGGTCATATCTCTCAAACATGTATCTGGTCTTAGGGGTAATGCAAATTGCCCTGTAACATCAAAATTTTGGGCAATATCTCATGAATATATCCATAAAACGCGAAGACATTGATTTTTTTCTCATAACTCTCAAACGTTTATCTGGTGTTACGAGTCCTGTAAATTACCCTAGAACCGCAAAACTGTGGGCAATAGCACATGAAAACGGCCATAGAACGCAAAAACGACGTGTTTTTGCTCATAACTCTCAAACGCGTATCGGGTGTTACGAGTCCTGTAAATCGGTCGGGAATCGCAATACTCTGGCCAATAGCTCATGAAAATGTCCATCAATTGTGAAAACGACGAGTTTTTGGTCATAACTCACAAACATGTATCGGGTGTTACGAGTCGTGTAAATCACCCTGGAACCCCAAAACTATGGGCAATAGCTCACGAAAAGGGCCATAAAACATGAAAACAACGAATTTTTTGCTCATAACTCTCAAACGTGTATCGGGTGTTACAAGTCGTGTAAATCGCCCTGGAAAACCAAAACGGTGGGTAATAGCTCATGAAAACGTCCATAAATCGCAAGAACGATGAGTTTTTGTTCATAACTCTCAAACATGTATCTGGTTTTACTGGCCTCGTAAATCCCTATTGAACCCCAAAACTGTGGGCAATAGCTATTCTAATCGTCCATAAACATGAAAACAACGATTGTTGGTCATATCTCTCAAACATGTATCGCGTCTTATGGGTAGTGCAAATCGCCCTATAACATCAACTTTTTGGGCAATAGCTCATGAATATGTCCATAAAACACGAAAACATCGATTTTTTGGTCATAACTCTCAAACGTTTATCTAGTGTTATGAGTCGTGTAAATCACCCTAGAACCCCAAAACTGTGGGCAATAGCACATGAAAATGGCCATAGATCGCGGAAACGACGAGTTTTATCTCATAACTATCTAACGTGTATCGGGTGTTATGAGTCATGTAAATCGCTGAGGAATCCCAATACTATGGCCAATAGCTCATGAAAACGTCTATAAATCGTGAGAACGACGAGTTTCTAATCATATCTATCAAACATGTATCGGTTTTACTGGCCACACAAATCCCTATTGATCCCCAATACTGTGGGTAATAGCTATTGAAAACGACCATAAACGCAAAATCAATGATTTTTAGTCATATCTCTCAAAAATATATCAGGTCTTATGGGTAGTGAAAATCACCCTGTAATACCAAAACTGTGGGCAATAGCTCACGAAAACGGCCATAAAACGATAAAACATCGATTTTTTGTTCATTACTCTGAAAAGTGTATCTGGTGTTACGAGTTGTGTAAATACCCTAGGACCCCCAAACTGTGGACAATACCACATGAAAACGGCAATAAAACGCGAATACAACGAGTTTTTGCTCATAACTCTCAAACGCGTATCAGGTATTACGACTCGTGTAAATTTCCCTGGAATCCCAAAAATGTGGCCAATAGCTCATGAAAACGTCCATAAATTGTGAAAACGATGATTTTTTGGTCATAACTCACAAACATGTATCGGGTGTTACGAGTCGTGTAAAACACCCTAGAATCCCAAAACTATAGGAAATAGCTCATGAAAAGGGCCATAAAACATGAAAACAACGAGTTTTTTCTCATAACTCTCAAACGTGTATCGGGTGTTACAAGTCGTGCAAATCGCCCTGGAAAGCCAAAACGGTGGGTAATAGCTCATGAAAACGTCCATAAATCATAAAAACGACGAGTTTTTGCTCATAACTATGTAACGCGTATCGGGTGTTACGAGTCCTGTAAATCGCTCGGGAATCCCAAAACTATGGCCAATAGCTCATGAAAACGTCCATAAATCGTGAAAACGACGAGTTTCTAGTCATTTATCTCAAACATGTATAGGTTTTACTGGACACACAAATCCCTATTGATCCCCACAACTGTGGGCACTATTGAAAATGTCCTTAAACGCGAAAGGAATGATTTTTAGTCATGTCTCTCAAAAATATATTAGGTCTTATGGGTAGTGAAAATCGCCTTGTAATACCAAAACTGTGGGCAATAGCTCATGAAAACGGCGATCAAACGCTAAAACATCGATTTTTTGGTCATTACTCTGAAAAGTGTATTTGGTGTGACAAGTCGTGTAAATCACCCTAGGACCCACAAACTGTGGACAATACCACATGAAAATAGCCATAAAACGCGAAAACAACGAGTTTTTTCTCATAACTCTCAAACATGTATCGGTGTTGAGTCTCAGAATCGCCCCGAATCCCAAAAGCGGGCCAATAGCTCATGAAAACATCCATAAATCGTGAAAACGACGAGTTTTTTTGGTCATAACTCTCAAACATGTATCCGATTTTACTAGACATGCAAATCCCCATTGAACCCCAAAACTATGGGCAATAGCTCATGAAAACGTCCATAAATGCGAAAACAATGATTTTATTCTTATCTCTGAAACATTTATCATGTATTATGGGCCATGCAAATCACCCTGGAATATCAAAACTATGGGCAATAGCTCATGAAAACGGCCATAAAACAAGAAAATGTCGAGTTTTTGGTCATAACTCTCAAACATGTATCCGGTTTTAATGGCCATGCAAATCCCCATTGAACCCTAAAACTGTGGGCAATAGCTCATGAAAATGGCCATAAAACGTGAAAACGATGAGTTTTCGCTCATAACTCTCAAACATGTATCGGGTATTATGTGTCGTGTAAATCGCCCTGGAACCCCAAAACCGGGGTCAATAGCTGATGAAAACGACCATAAAACATGAAAATGAGGAGTTTTTGGTCATAACTCTTAAACATGTATCCGATTTTACTAGCCATGCAAATCCCTATTGAACCCCAAAACTGTGGGCAAAACTCTCAAACATTTATTAGGTTTTACTGGGAAGGAAAATCCCCAATCAACCCCAAAACGTTGGGCAATAGCACAAGAAAACGCTATGTTTTTGGTCATGACTCTCAAAAATGTATTCGGTTTTACTAACCATGCAAATCTTCATAAAACTGTGGGCAATAGCACATGAAAACGGCCATAAAACGCGAAAACGCCGAGTTTTTTGCTCATAACTCTCAAACGTGTATCGGGTGTTACAAGTCGTGTAAATCACCCTGAAAACCAAAACGGTGGGTAATAGCTCATGAAAACGTCCATAAATCGCAAAAAACGACGAGTTTTTTTGTCATAACTCTCAAACATGTATCCGGTTTTACTGGCCTTCAAATCCCTATTGAACCCAAAAACTGTGGGCAATAGCTATTCAGAACATCCATAAACACGAAAACAATGATTTTTGGTCATATCTTTCAAACATGAGTCTGGTATTAGGGGTAGTGCAAATCGCCCTATAACATCAAAAAAATTTGGTCATAACACTCAAACATGTATCGGGTGTTACGAGTCGTGTAAATCGCCCTAGAACCCCAAAACTGTGGGCAATAGCTCAGGAAAAGGTCCATAAAACATGAAAACGACGAGTTTTTTGCTGATAACTCTCAAACGTGTATCGGGTGTTACAAGTCATGTAAATCGCCCTGAAAAACCAAAACGGTGGGTAATAGCTCATGGAAACGTCCATAAATCGCAAAAACGACGAGTTTTTGGTCATAACTCTCAAACATGTATCCGGTTTTTCTAGCCTCGCAAATCCCTATTGAACCCTAAAACTGTGGGAAATAGTTATTGAAAATGTCCATAAACACGAAAACAATGATTTTTGGTCATATCTCTCAAACATGTATTTGGTCTTAGGGGTAGTGCAAATCGCCCTGTAACATCAAAAATTTGGGCAATAACTCATGAATATGTCCATAAAAAGCACAAACATCAATTTTTTTGTCATAACTCTCAAACCTTTATCTGGTGTTACGAGTCGTGTAAATTACCCTAGAACCCCAAAACTGTGGGCAATAGCACATGAAAACAGCCATATAACGCGAAAAACGAAGTGTTTTTGCTCATAACTCTCAAACGCGTATCGGGTGTTACGAGTCATGTAAATCGCTCGGGAATCCCAAAATTGTGGCCAATAGCTCATGAAAACGTCCATAAATTGTGAAAACGACGAGTTTATGGTCATAACTCACAAGAATGTATCGGGTGTTACGAGTCGTGTAAATCGCCCTAGAACCCCAAAACTATAGGAAATAGCTCATCAAAAGGGCCATAAAACATGAAAACAACGAGTTTTTTGCTAATAACTCTCAAACGTGTATCGGGTGTTACAAGTCGTGTAAATCGCCCTGGAAAACCAAAACGGTGGGTAATAGCTCATGAAAACGTCCATAAATCGTGAAACCGACGAGTGTCTAGTCATATCTCTCAAACATGTATCGGTTTTACTGGCCACACAAATCCCTATTGATTCCCAATACTATGGGCAATAGCTATGGAAAACGTCCATATACGCGAAAGCAATGATTTTTAGTCATATCTCTCAAATATATATCAGGACAATAGCACATGAAAATGGCCACACAAATCTTTATTGAACGCAAAAACTTTGGGCAATAGCACATGAAAATGGCCATAAAACACAAAAACGATGAGTTTTTTGCTCATAACTCTCAAACGTGTATCGGGTCTTACAAGTCATGTAAATTGCCCTGGAAGACCAAAACGGTGGGTAATTGCTCATGAAAACATCCATAAATCGCAAAAACGACTAGTTTTTGGTCATAACTCTCTAACATGTATCCGGTTTTACTGGCCTTGCAAATCCCTATTGAACCCCAAAACTATGGGCAATAGCTATTGAAAACGTCCATAAACACGAAAACAACGAATTTTGGTCATATCTCTCAAACATGTTTCGGGTCTTATGGGTGGTGCAAATCGCCCTGTAAAAACAAATTTTTGGGCAATAACTCATGAATATGTCCATAAAACCCGAAAACATCGATTTTTTGGTCATAACTCTCAAACGTTTATCTGGTGTTACGAGTCGTGTAAATCTCCCTAGAACCCCAAAACTGTGGGCAATAGCACTTGAAAACGGCCATAGAACGTGAAATAGACGTGTTTTTGCTCATAACTCTCAAACGCGTATCGGGTGTTACGAGTCTTGTAAATCGCTCGGGAATCCCAAAACTGTGGCCAATAGCTCATGAAAACGTCCATAAATTGTGAAAATGACGAGTTTTTGGTCATAACTCACAAACATGTATCGGGTGTTACGAGTCATGTAAATCGCTCGGGAATCCCAGAACTATGGCCAATAGCTCATGAAAACATCCATAAATCGTGAAAACGACGTGTTTCTAGTCATATCTATCAAACATGTATCGGTTTTACTGTCCACACAAATCCCTTTTGATTCCCAATACTGTGGGCAATAGCTATGGAAAACATCCAAAAACGCGAAAGCAATGATTTTTAGTCATATCTCTCAAAAATATATCAGGACTTATGGGTAGTGAAAATCGCCCTGTAATACCAAAACTGTGGGCAATAGCTCATGAAAACGGCCATAAAACGCTAAAACATCATTTTTTGGTCATTACTCTGAAAAGTGTATCTGGTGTGACGAGTCATGTAAATCTGTTGGAGATATGCCACCCTAGGACCAACAAACTGTGGACAATACCACATGAAAACGGCCATAAAACGCGAAAACAACGAGTTTTTGGTCATAACTCCCAAACATGTTCGGGTGTTACGAGTCTTGTAAATCGTCCAGGAATCCCAAAACGGTGGCCAATTGCTCATGAAAACTTCCATAAATCGTGAAAACGACGAGTTTTTGGTCATATCTCTCAAACATGTATCGGTTTTACCGGCCACACAAATCCCTATTGATCCCCAATACTGTGGGCAATGGCTATTGAAAACGTCCATAACCGCGAAAGCAATGATTTTTAGTCATATCTCTCAAAAATATATTAGGTCTTATGGGTAGTGAAAATCGCCCTGTAACACCAAAATTGTGGGTAATAGCTCATGAAAACGCTAAAACATCGATATTATTGTCATAACTCTGAAACGGGTATCTTGTGTTTCGAGTGGTGTAAGTCACCCTAGGACCCCTAAATTGTGGGCAATAGGACATGAAAACGGCCATAAAACGCGAAAACGACGAGTTTTGCTCATAACTCTCAAACGCGTATCGGGTGTGACGAGTCCTGTATATCGCTCGGGTATCCCAAAATTGTGGCCAATAGCTCATGAAAACATCCATAAATCATGAAAACAACGAGGTTTTGGTCATGTCTCTCAAACATGTATCGGTTTTACTGGCCACACCCTATTGATCCCCAATACTGTGGGCAATAGCTATTGAAAACGTCCATAACTGCGAAAGCAATGATTTTTAGTCATATCTCTCAAAAATATATCAGGTCTGATGGGTAGTGAAAATCGCCCTATAACACCAAAACTATGGGCAATAGCTCATGAAAACGGCCATAAAACGCTAAAACATCGATTTTTGGTCATAACTCTGAAATGTGTATCTTGTATTACGAGTGGTGTAAGTCACCCTAGAACCCCTAAACTGTGGGCAATAGCACATGAAAACAGCCATAAAACGTGAAAACGATGAGTTTTGCTCATACCTCTCAAACGCGTATCGGGTGTTATGAGTCTTGTAAATCGCCCTAGAATCCCCAAACTATGGCCAATAGCTCATGAAAACGTCCATAAATCGTGAAAACGACGAATTTTTGGTCATAACTCTCAAACATGTATCCGATTTTACTGGCCATGCAAATCCACATTAAACCCCAAAACTATGGGAAATAGCTCATGAAAATGTCCATAAATGCGAAAACAACGATTTTTATTCATATCTCAAACTCTCAAACATTTATTAGGTTTTACTGGCAAGGAAAATCCCAATTCAACCCCAAAACAGTGGGCAATAGCACAAGAAAACATGCATAAAACAAGAAAACGCTATCTTTTTGGTCATGACTCTCAAAATGTATTTGGTTTTACTGGCCATGCAAATCTTCATAGAACCCCAAAACTGTGGGCAATAGCACATGAAAACAGCCATAAAACGTGAAAACGGCGAGTTTTTTGCTCATAACACTCAAACGTGTATCGGGTGTTACAAGTCGTGTAAATTGCCCTGGAAAACCAAAACTGTGGGTAATAGCTCATGAAAACGTCCATAAATCGCAAAAACGACGAGTTTGTGGTCATAACTCTCAAAGATGTATCCGGTTTTACTATTCTTGCAAACCCCTATTGAACCCCAAAACTGTGGGCAAAATAGCTATTGAAAACGTCCATAAACACGAAAACAAGGATTTTTGGTCATATCTCTCAAACATGTATTGGGTCTTATGGGTAGTGCAAATCGCCCTGTAAGATCAAAATTTTGGGCAATAGCTCATGAATATGTCCATATAACACGAAAACATCGATTTTTTGTTCATAACTCTCAAACGTTTATCTGGTGTTACGAGTCGTGTAAATCACCCTAGAAACCCAAAACTATTGGCAATAGCACATGAAAACGGCCATAGAACGTGAAAAATACGAGTTTTTGCTCCCAACTCTCAAACGAGGATCGGGTGTTACGAGCGGGAATCCCAAAATTATGGCCAATAGCTCATGAAAACTTCCATAAATCGTGAAAACGACGAGTTTTTGGTCATATCTCTCAAACATGTATCGGTTTTACTGGCCACACAAATCCATATTGATCCCCAATACTAGGGGCAATGGCTGTTGAAAACGTCCATAACCGCGAAATCAATGATCCCCATTGAACCCCAAAACTATGGGCAATAGGTCATGAAAATGGCCATAAAACACTAAAACATCGATATTATTGTCATAACTCTGAAACGTGTATCTTGTGTTACGAGTGGTGTAATTCACCCTAGGACCCCTAAACTGTGGGCAATAGGACATGAAAACGGCCATAAAACGCGAAAACGACGAGTTTTGCTCATAACTCTCAAACGCGTATCGGGTGTTACGAGTCCTGTAAATCGCCCTGGAAAACCAAAATTGTGGCCAATAGCTCATGAAAACGTCCATAAATCTTGAAAACGACGAGTTTTTGGTCATAACTCTCAAACATGTATCCGGTTTTACTACCCATGCAAATCCCCATTGAACCCCAAAACTATGGGCAATAGCTATTGAAAACGTCCATAAACACAAAAATAATGATTTTTTGTCATATCTCTCAAACATGTATCGGGTCTTATGGGTAGTGAAAATCGCCCTATAAGATCAAAATTTTGGGCAATAGCTCCTGAATATGTCCATAAAACGCGAAAACATCGATTTTTGGTCATAACTCTCAAACGTTTATCTGGTCTTACGAGTTGGTAAATCATCCTAGAACCCCAATACTGTGGGCAATAGCACATGAAAAATGCCATAGAACGCGGAAAAGATGAGTTTTTGCTGATAACTCTCAAACGCGTATCGGGAGTTATGATTCCTGTAAATCACTCGGGAATCCAAAAATTGTGGCCAATAGCTCATGAAAACGTCCATAAATCGTGAAAACGACGAGGTTTTGGTCATATCTCTCAAACATGTATCGGTTTTATTAGCCACACAAATCCCTATTGATCCCCAATACTATGGGCAATAGCTATTGAAAACGTCCATAACCGCAAAATCAATGATTTTTAGTCATAGCTCTCCAAAATATATCAGGTCTTATGGGTAGTGAAAATCGCCTTGTAACACCAAAACTATGGGCAATAGCTCATGAAAACGGCCATAAACGCTAAAACATCGATTTTTGGTCATAACTCTGAAACGTGTATCTTGTATTACGAGGCATGTAAACGTCCATAAATCGCAAGAACGATGAGTTTTTGTTCATAACTCTCAAACACGTATCCGGTTTTACTGGTCTTGCAAACCCCTACTGAACCCCAAAATTGTGGGAAATAGCACATGAAAACGTCCATAAATGCGAAAACAATGATTTTTATTCATATCTCTCAAACATGTATCATGTCTTATGGGCCGTGCAAATCACCCTGGAATATCAAAACTATGGGCAATAGCTCATGAAAACGGCCATAAAATGCGAAAACGTCGAGTTTTTGCTCATAACTCTCAAACAAGTATCCGGTTTTCTTGGCCATGCAAATCCCCATTGAACTCCAAAACTGTGGGCAATAGCTCATGAAAATGGCCATAAAACGTGAAAACACCGAGTTTTTGGTCATAAATCTCAAACATGTATCGGGTATTATGTGTCGTGTAAATCTCCCGGGAACCCCAAAACCGTGGGAAATAGCTGATGAAAATGACCATAAAACATGAAAATGAGGATTTTTTGGTCACAACTCTTAAATATGTATCCGATTTTACTAGCCATGCAAATCCCTATTGAACCCCAAAACTGTGGGCAATACTCTGAAACATGTGTTAGGTTTTACTGGCAAGGAAAATCCCCATTCAACCCCAAAACGGTGGGCAATAGCACAAGAAAACAGGCACAAAACAAGAAAACGCTATGTTTTTGGTCATGACTCTCAAAAGTGTATTCGGTTTTACTGGCCACGCAAATCTTCATTGAACCCCAAAACTATGGGCATTAGCACATGAAAACGGCCATAAAACGCGAAAACGATGAGTTTTTTGCTCATAACTCTCGAACGTGTATCGTGTGTTACAAGGCGTGTAAATCGCCCTGGAAAACCAAAACTGTGGGTAATAGCTCATGAAAACGTCCATAAATCGCAAAAATGACTAGTTTTTGGTCATAACTCTCAAACATGTATCCGATTTTACTCGTCTTTCAAACCTCTATTCAACCCCAAAACTGTGGGTAATAGCTATTGAAAACGTCCATAAACACGAAAACAACGATTTTTGGTCATATCTCTCAAACATGTATCGGGTCTTATGGGTAGTGAAAATCGCCCTGTAAGATCAAAATTTTGGGCACTAGCTCATGAATATGTCTATATAACGCGAAAACATTGATTTTTTGGTCATAACTCTCAAACGTTTATCTGGTGTTACGAGTCGTGTAAATCACCCTAGAACCCCAAAAGTATGCGCAATAGCACATGAAAACGGGCATAGAACGTGAAAAAGACGAGTTTTTGCTCCTAACTCTCAAACGCGGATCGGGTGTTACGAGCGGGAATCCCAAAATTATGGCCAATAGCTCATGAAAACATCCATAAATCGTGAAAACAACGAGTTTTTGGTCATATCTCTCTAACATGTATCGGTTTTACTAGCCACACAAATCCCTATTGATCCCCAATACTGTGGGCACTGGCTATTGAAAACGTCCATAAACGCGAAAGCAATGATTTTGAGTCATATCTCTCAAAAATATATTAGGTCTTATGGGTAGTGAAAATCGCCGTGTAACACCAAAACTATGGGCAGTAGCTCATGAAAACTGCCATAAAACGCTAAAACATCGATTTTTTGGTCATAACTCTAAAACGTGTATCTTGTGTTACGAGTGGTGTAAGTCACCCTAGGACCCCGAAACCGTGGGCAATAGCACATGAAAATGGCCATAAAGCAAGAAAATGACGAGTTTTTCTCATAACTGTCAAACGCGTATCGGGTGCTAAGAGTCCTGTAAATCGCCCTGGAATCCCAAAAATGTGGCCAATAGCTCATGATAACGTCCATAAATCTTGAAAATAACGAGTTTTTGGTCATAACTCTCAAACATGTATCCGATTTTACTGGCCATGCAAATCCCCATTGAACCCCAAGACTATGGGCAATAGCTCATGAAATCGTCCATAAATGCGAAAACAACGATTTTTATTCATATCTCTCAAACATGTATCATGTCTTATGGGCTGTGCAAATCACCCTGGAATATCAAAACTATGGGCAATAGCTCATGAAAACGGCCATAAAACGCGAAAACGTCGAGTTTTTGGTCATAACTCTCAAACAAGTATCCGGTTTTATTGGCCATGCAAATCCCCATTGAACTCCAAAGCTGTGGGCAATAGCTCATGAAAATGGCCATAAAACGTGAAAACGCCGAGTTTTTGGTCATAACTCTCAAACATGTATCGGGTATTATGAGTCGTGTAAATCTCCCGGGAACCCCAAAACCGTGGGAAATAGCTGATGAAAATGACCATAATACATGAAAATGAGGAGTTTTTGGTCAGAACTCTTAAACATGTATCCGATTTTACTAGCCATGCAAATCTCTATTGAACCCCAAAACTGTGGGCAAAACTCTGAAACATGTATTAGGTTTTACTGGCAAGGAAAATCCCCATTCAACCCCAAAACGGTGGGCAATAGCACAAGAAAATAGGCATAAAACAAGAAAACGCTATGTTTTTGGTCATGACTCTCAAAAATGTATTCGGTTTTACTGGCCATGCAAATCTTCATTGAACCCCAAAACTGTGGGCATTAGCACATGAAAACGGCCATAAAACGCGAAAACGACGAGTTTTTTGCTCATAACTCTCAAACGTGTATCGTGTGTTACAAGGCGTGTAAATCGCCCTGGAAACCAAAACTGTGGGTAATAGCTCATGAAAATGTCCATAAATCGCAAAACGACTAGTTTTTGGTCATAACTCTGAAACATGTATCCGATTTTACTCGTCTTGCAAACCTCTATTGAACCCCAAAACTGTGGGCAATAGCAATTGAAAACGTCCATAAACACGAAAACAACGATTTTTGGTCATATATCTCAAACATGTATTGGGTCTGATGGGTAGTGAAAATCGCCCTGTAAGATCAAAATTTTGGGCAATAGCTCATGAATATGTCCGTATAACGCGAAAACATTGATTTTTTGGTCATAACTCTCAAACGTTTATCTGGTGTTACAAGTCGTGTAAATCACCCTAGAACCCCAAAACTATGCGCAATAACACATGAAAACGGCCATAGAACGTGAAAAAGACGAGTTTTTGCTCCTAACTCTCAAACGCGGATCAGGTGTTACTGGCCATAAATCTTGAAAACGACGAGTTTTTGGTCATAACTCTCAAACATGTATCCGATTTTACTGGCCATGCAAATCCCCATTGAACCCCAATATATGGCAATAGCTCATGAAAACGTCCATAAATGCGAAAACAATGATTTTTATTCATATCTCTCAAACATGTATCACGTCTTATGGGTCGTGCAAATCACCCTGGAATATTAAAACTATGGGAAATAGCTCATGAAAACGGCCATAAAACACGAAAATGTCGAGTTTTTGGTCATAACTCTTAAACATGTATCTGGTTTTATTGGCCAGGCAAATCCCCATTGAACCCCAAAACTGTGGGCAATAGCTCATGAAAATGGCCATAAAACGTGAAAACACCGAGTTTTTGGTCATAACTCTCAAACATGTATCGGGTATTATGAGTCGTGTAAATCGCCCTGGAATCCCAAAACCGTGGGCAATAACTAATGAAAACGACCATAAAACATGAAAATGAGGAGTTTTTGGTCATAACTCTTAAACATGTATCCGATTTTACTATCCATGAAAATCCCTATTTTTTTGAGGATAAAACAGTAGGGTAAAGAACCCCACTGCAATTTTTATAAATCATAAAGAGTTACAAAAGAAATATTTACAAGTTCGGGCCACCTCAAAAGAGGGATAACATTCTAAGCTGCTATCTCCTGTCTAAATTATTCTTAACCCAATCTTTGAGGCCCTGATAATTCTTTTTCTTAATTCTATACAGGACCCATCTTAATTCCTGGGCGACAATAGCCCTCCATTGCTCAAGCGAAGCATGCTTATTGTTGAAGATTTCATTATTTCTGCACATCCATATGCCCCAAGCTCCTAAGATAATAATTTCCATTGCAAAAGGGACTTTAAGATCTTTTTTAATAATGTCTAAAGCTTCAAAAAGGTTTTGATCAGCCACTTGGACATGGGAGATTTCAGCCCAGCAAGCTCTTGCAAAAGGACAGTCCCAGAATAAGTGTAGAATGGTTTCCTCACTGATGCAGCCATGAAACACACATTCATAAGAAGCCAGAGTAAAACATTTCCTTTTCAGAAGGTTCCGTGTGTTTAACCTATCAAGGAGCAAGAGCCAGAAGAAGAATTTATGCTTTTGTTGACAAGATGATTTCCACAACCAGGAGAAATGTGGCTGTACAGGCTGGTACCCAGATAAAGAATAGTAAGCCTTTTGGACTGAAAAATTACTGCCCCAAATGTAACTCCAGTTGTCAGCTTCCCCATGCATGCCAACACTGAGTATTTGCTCAAGGTTTTGATATTCCTGGTAAGCTTGTTGTGACAGAGGGAGAAAAAAATGATCTTGAATATTAGCTGTCTGCAGAAACTCATTGACAGAGATGTGTGGATTTTTTGCATAAGAAAGGAGATGAGGAAGCTTATGCTGCAGACATCCATCATTCCACATATCAGACCAAAGAAGGGTGGATTTTCCATCACCCACCGAGCACTTTGCAATTCCTTTAAATATGTCAACCAATTTCAGATGAGCTTTCCACCAAAAGGATCCCTCCAGACTTCTTCCAGGTAGTTTACCATTACAGGAATAAGTGTTCCAGATAAGGTAAACCCATGGGATATCCTTGTGATTGTAAAATTTATCCAAATTCTTTAAAAGTAGTGCTGAGTTTTGAACATTAAGGTCAAGCACCCCCAATCCTCCATGATTCTTAGGACGACAAACTTTCTTCCATGCAACAAGAGCTTGACCCCTAGCTTGAACATCAGATGTTTTCTTTCTCCACAGACATTGTCTCATATACTTAATCAGCTGATCTTTAATAGTGACAGGAAGATCAAAACAACTCATGTAATATATGGGAAGGGAAGATAAAACAGATTTAATTAAATGTAATTTCCCCCCATAATTAAGAAAATCAGCAATCCCACACAATCTTCTCTCAATTCTCTGAACAATAGGTAGAAAATGTTCCACTGCAGGCTTATTAATGCTTGAAGGCAGTCCAAGGTAGGTGAATGGCAATGAGCCAGGGAGGCAAGATAGTGTATTGGCAAAGTGTTTAAGCCTCACAGTGTCCATGTTAATTGGCATCATACTGGATTTAGAATAGTTAACTCTGAGTCCAGTGGAGAGAGAAAAAGTATGAAGGAGAGCCTTGAGGCACAATAATTGCTCAGAGTCAGCCTTAAGGATTAATAAAGTGTCATTTGCATACTGCACAACAGGGAAATCCGGACAGAACACACCTTCAATGGGAAGGGAAAGAAGACCAATATTCATTGCTTTATTGAGGATGCTTTGAAGAAGATCAGCAGCCAAGACAAACAGGAGAGGAGATAAAGGATCACCTTGTCTTACTCCTCTTCTGCAATAAAATTTCTTTCCAGGCACTCCATTTAACATAACAGAGGAGGAAGCTGAACCAAAGATTAACTGAATCCAAGAAATCCATTTATCACCAAAACCTTTGGCTTTGAGGATATTGATAATTGTAGAATGCTCAATTCTACCAAAAGCCTTTTCAAAGTCAAGTTTAAGAATTAAAATTTCTTCTTTGGATTTGTGGCATTGGTCAAGGAATTCAAATGCCCAACCTAAACAATCTTGAATAGACCTTTGTTTGCGGAAACTATACTGATTCTTGTGAACAAGTTTAAGGATGCACTTCTGCAATCTATTAGCCAGAATTTTGGTTATAATCTTGAGGACACTGTTTAGCAGAGAAATAGGCCTAAAATCAGCAGGTGTCAGAGGAGCTTCAATTTTTGGAATGAGGGTGATAAAAGAGGCATTAATGCTTTCGAAGGAAGTTTGCCCCTCATAAAAATCCATAAGGAGTTGTTTCACATCATCCTTAATAATAGGCCAACATTGTTTCATGAATTCATTGTTAAAACCATCTGGGCCAGGGGATTTATCATTTGGAAGTTCTTTGATTACATCTTCAATCTCCTCATCAGAGAAAGGTTTTTCTAAAGCATCCTTATCCTCTTGCCTTAAGCTTTCCCCTGCCAAGTCATTAAGATTGAAGTGCATTTCAGGCTTATCAGAAGTGCCCAATCTATCTTTAAAGGCTTTCCATAGGAGATCTGCTTTGCCATCATGATCAAGAATCTCATCATTAGAATCATCTTTGAGCATGGAAATGTAGTTATGCCTGAAACTTATGGTAGCTTTGGAATGAAAGAATTTTGTATTTTCATCACCCAGCTTAACCCATTTAATTTTCCCCCTCTGCTTCCAATAAGTATTTTGATCTTGTAACAGAGAAATTATAAGATTCTTCAGGAGATCTCTCAGATTCCATTCAAGGACAGTAAGAGTTCTCATTTCCTCCATGGCATCCAGAAGATCAATGGTGGCATTAACATTGCAGATTTGAGATTTTAGGTAGGGCAGATTTTTTGCCCAGAGCTTCAGCCCCCTTCTTACATTTTTGAATTTAGCATTAATTTTTTTGGCAGAATCCTGAAAGCCAACAGGAATATTCCAGGCATTTTGAACAATAGCTTTAAATTCCTTATGATGCATCCAATGATTTTCAAATCTGAACACCTGGGCTTTGGGTATCATTGTGCCAATGGAAATGACACAAGGAAAATGATCAGAGGTAGGCTTTGTAAGAGGAGCAACAAAAGTTGAAGGAAAGCTCTGAGTCCAGGAAGCAGAAGTAAAGAACCAGTCCAGCCTTTCCAAAAGCGGTTCTTTTTGCATGTTGCTCCAAGTAAACTTTCTACCTTTAAGGGGTAGTTCTATGAGACCCAAATTATTAATGGCTTCATTGAAGAGAAGCATACCATTCACATCCCCACCCAGTCTATTTCTATCAGAAGGCTTTCTACAGAAGTCGAAGTCACCCACAATGAGCCAATCCATATCATCAGGCATATCAATATTTCCAAACCAATCTAAAAAATTTGCCTTTTTTTTCAGGTAAGCATGGCCCATAAATATTGGTGAGAGTCCAGGTTTCATTGGACAAGAGAGATGTCAAGGTGATGGAGATGGAGAACTCATTGTGAAAGGAAAGATGCCCAGAGAACAGAGAACTATTCCAAATGGTAATCAAACCCCCAGAGGCTCCCCTGGAGGGAAGAAATTCAAAATTGGTAAATTTGGGGGGGGGCAGAATTTTTTATGTAAGAGATGTCAAAATCTTCTCTCTTAGTTTCTTGAAGGCAAATAATATCACAGCCAGATTCATCAATTTTATTTCTGAGAGCAACCCATTGTTTTTCAGAGTTAATACCCGTGATATTCCAGTTCAAGATCTTCCAAATTCTTTTGTTATCCATTAAGAAACCAGATATTTGTAGAATTATAGGGTGATATAAGTAATGTAATCACCCAATTGAGAAAACAATAGCCACATAGACAAGAGGCAATCCATATCTTAACTCCACTGATAGATTCAACAACAAGTACCAGACACATGAAAAGACCACAAGAGCAGGCCACAGAACAGGGAGTCAACAAGACTCCAGCAAAAGACTTAGTTTGATACATTAAAACACTAAGTGGGGGGTTTATTCTTGGCTTGCTGACCACAGGTACCAGCAGCCCCAGCTTTCTTCTTGCCTCCAATGCTCAAGCTTGATGAGCTAGTTCCTTTGATGATGCTTTTTTAGGAGCCTTTACTGCCACTTCAGTGGCTTTTCCTTTCTTGAGCAACCTCTTCTCCAGGTCACCATCCTTAACCTTGCAGAAAGAGGTAGCAAGATTTTTAACCACTTTAGGATTCAAGCAAGGTGGAACAGCATTGCAAACCAGACAACCAGCAATTAAGCAATTTAGGTGGCTTTTAAAACCCCCATTCAGTTCAATAATTCTAGGGCTTCTTCTCACCTCAGTGTCAACAAGAGGCTCCTTGCCCTTTCTCTTTCTGAAAGGGGTGGAGGGACAGAAGGAAGATTGTTTAGCTTCAATGCCCAAACAAGGTGGAGCCATCTAAGAAATGCTCTCATTAGGGATGATGAAAGAAATGGAGTTCTCTTCAGCAATAGGCTCTTTAATAACTTCCCATAAAGGAGAAGTAAGGAAGCTCTTGACCCAACTAAACTTCTTAGGGGTAGCAAGCATGAGAGTAATAAACTTAAACCAACTTACAGGGATATCACACATGAGAGAGCCTTTTGAGGAAGTGTCCTTCTGAATATGAGGAGCAAAATAACTTTCCCAGAGCTCCAGGCCATGTTGGGAAAAGCCCTGTATGCAAATCCCTATTGAACCCCAAAATTGTGGGCAAAACTCTCAAACATTTATTAGGTTTTACTGGCAAGGAAAATCCCCATTCAACCCCAACCGATGGGCAATAGCACAAGAAAACAGGCATAAAACAAGAAAACGCTATGTTTTTGGTCATGACTCTCAAAAATGTATTCGGTTTAACTGGCCATGCAAATCTTCATAGAACCCCAAAACTGTGAGCAATAGCACATGAAAACGGCGAGTTTTTTGCTCATAACTCTCAAACGTGTATCGGGTGTTACAAGTCGTGTAAATCTCCCTGGAAACCAACACTGTGGGTAATAGCTCATGAAAACGTCCATAAATCGCAAAAACGACGAGTTTTTGGTCATAACTCTCAAACATATATCTGGTTTTACTGGTCTTGCAAACCCCTGTTGAACCCCAAAACTGTGGGAAAAAGCTATTGAAAACGTCCATAAACACGAAAACCATGATTTTTGATCATATCTCTCAAACATGTATTGGGTCGTATGGGTAGTGCAAATCGCCCTGTAAGATCAAAATTTTGGGCAATAGCTCATGAATATGTCCATATAACGCGAAAACATCGAGTTTTTGGTCATAACTCTCAAACGTTTATCTGGTGTTATGAGTCATGTAAATCACCCTAGAAACCCAAAATTGTGGGCAATAGAACATGAAAACGGCCATAGAACGTGAAAAAGACGATTTTTTGCTCCTACCTCTCAAACGCGGATCGGGTGTTACAAGCGGGAATCCCAAAATTATGGCCAATAGCTCATGAAAACGTCCATAAATCGTGAAAACGACGAGTTTTTGGTCATATCTCTCAAACATGTATCGGTTTTACTGGCCACCCAAATCCCTATTGATCCCCGATACTATGGGCAATGGCTATTAAAAACGTCCATAACCGAGAAAGCAATGATTTTTAGTCATATCTCTCAAAAATATATTAGGTATTATGGGTAGTGAAAATCGCTCTGTAACACCAAAACTGTGGGCAATAGCTCATGAAAACGGCCATAAAACGCTAAAACATCGATTTTTTGGTCATAACTCTGAAACGTGTATCTTGTGTTACGAGTCATGCAAGTCACCCTAGGACCCCTAAACTGTGGGCAATAGGACATGAAAACGGCCATAAAACGCGAAAACGACGAGTTTTGCTCATAACTCTCAACCGCGTATCGGGTGTTACGTGTCCTGTAAATCACCCTAGAATCCTGTGGCCAATAGCTCATGAAAACGTCCATAAATCGTGAAAACGACGAGTTTTTGGTCATATCTCTCAAACATGTATCGGTTTTACTGGCCACCCAAATCCCTATTGATCCCCGATACTATGGGCAATGGCTATTAAAAACGTCCATAACCGAGAAAGCAATGATTTTTAGTCATATCTCTCAAAAATATATTAGGTATTATGGGTAGTGAAAATCGCTCTATAACACCAAAACTGTGGGCAATAGCTCATGAAAACGGCCATAAAACGCTAAAACATCGATTTTTTTGTCATAACTCTGAAACGTGTATCTTGTGTTACGAGTCATGCAAATCACCCTAGGACCCCTAAACTATGGGCAATAGGACATGAAAACGGCCATAAAACGCGAAAACGACGAGTTTTGTTCATAACTCTCAACCGCGTATCGGGTGTTACGTGTCCTGTAAATCGCCCTGGAATCTTGTGGCCAATAGCTCATGAAAACGTCCATAAATCTTGAAAACGACGAGTTTTTGGTCATAACACTCAAACATGTATCCGATTTTACTGGCCATGCAAATCCCCATTGAACCCCAAAATTATGGGCAATAGCTCATGAAAACTGTGGGCAAAACTCTCAAACAATAGCTCATGAAAACTCTTAAACATGTATCCGATTTTTCGTCACATCTCTCAAACATGTATCGGCTCTTATGGGTAGTGCAAATCACCCTGTAAGATCAAAATTTTGGGCGATAGCTCATGAATATGTCCATAAAACGTGAAAACATCGATTTTTTGGTCATAACTCTCAAACGTTTAACTGGTGTTACGAGTCGTGTAAATCACCCTAGAACCCCAAAAGTGTGGGTAATAGCACATGAAAACGACCGTTGAACGCAAAAAACACGAGGTTTTGTTGATAACTCTCAAACGCGTATCGGGTGTTACGAGTCCTCTAAATCGCCCGGGAATCCCAAAATTGTGGCCAATAGCTCATGCAAACTTCCATAAATCGTGAAAACGACGAGTTTTTGGTCATATCTCTCAAACATGTATCGGTTTTACTGGCCACACAAATCCCTATTGATCCCCAATATTGTGGGCAATAGCTATTGAAAACGTCCATAAACGCGAAAGCAATGATTTTTTGTCATATCTCTTAAAAATATATCAGGTCTTATGGGTAGTGAACATCGCCTTGTAACACCAAAACTGTGGGCAATAGCTCATGAAAAGGGCCATAAAACGCTAAAACATCGATCTTTTGGTCATAATTCTGAAACGTGTATCTTGTGTTACGAGTCGTGTAAGTCACCCTAGGAACCCTAAACTGTGGGCAATAGCATATGAAAACGGCCATAAAACGCGAAAACGACGAGTTTTGCTCACAACTCTCAAACACGTATCGGGTGTTACGAGTCCTATAAATCGCCATGGAATCCCAAAACTGTGGCCAATAACTCATGACGTCCATAAATCTTGAAAACGACGAGTTTTTGGTCATAACACTCAAACATGTATCCGATTTTACTGGCCATGCAAATCCCCATTGAACCCCAAAACTATGGGCAATAGCTCATGAAAACGTCCATAAATGCAAAAACAACGATTTTTATTCATATCTCTCAAACATGTATCATGTCTTATGGGCCGTGCAAATCATCGTGGATTATCAAAACTATGGGCAATAGCTCATGAAAACGGCCATAAAACGTGAAAACATCGAGTTTTTGGTCATAACTCTCAAACATGTATCCGGTTTTATTGGCCATGCAAATCCCCATTGAACCCCAAAACTGTAGGCAATAGCTCATGAAAATGGCCAAAAAACGTGAAAACGTTGAGTTTTTGGTCATAACTCTCAAACATGTATCGGGTATTATGAATCGTGTAAATTGCCCTGGAACCCCAAAACCATGGGCAATAGCTGATGAAAACGACCATAAAACATGAAAATGAGGAGCTTTTGGTCATAAGTCTTAAACATGTATCCAATTTTACTAGCCATGCAAATCCCTATTGAACACCAAAACTGTGGGCAAAACTCTCAATCATGTATTAGGTTTTACTCGCAAGGAAAATCCCCATTCAACCCCAAAACGGTGGGCAATAGCACAAGAAAACAAGCATAAAACAAGAAAACGCTATGTTTTTGGTCATGACTCTCAAAAATGTATTCGGTTTTACTGGCCATGCAAATATTCATTAAACCCCAAAACTATGGGAAATAACACATGAAATCGGCCATAAAATGCGTAAACGACGATTTTTTTGCTCATAACTCTCAAACGTGTATCGGGTTATACAAGTCGTGTAAATCGCCCTAGAAAACCAAAACGATGGGTAATAGCTCATAAAAACGTCCATAAATCGCAAAAACGATGAGTTTTTTGTCATAACTCTTAAACATGTATCCGGTTTTACTGGCCTTGCAAATACCTATTGAACCCCAAAACTATGGGCAATAGCAATTGAAAACGTCCATAAATACGAAAACAACGATTTTTGGTCATATCTCTCAAACATGTATCGGCTCTTATGGGTAGTGCAAATCGCCCTATAAGATCAAAATTTTGGGCGATAGCTCATGAATATGTCAATAAAACGTGAAAACATCGATTTTTTGGTCATAACTCTCAAACGTTTATCTGGTGTTACGAGTCGTGTAAATCACCCTAGAACCCCAAAAGTGTGGGCAATAGGACATGAAAACGGCCATTGAACGCAAAAAAAGACGAGGTTTTGCTGATAACTCTCAAACGCGTATCGGTTGTTACGAGTCCTGTAAATCTATCAGGAATCCCAAAATTGTGGCCAATAGCTCATGAAAACTTCCATAAATCGTGAAAACGACGAGTTTTTGGTCATATCTCTCAAACATGTATCGGTTTTACTGGCCACACAAATCCCTATTGATCCCCAATACTATGGGAAATAGCTATTGAAAACATCCATAAACGCGAAAGCAATGATTTTTAGCCATATCTCTTAAAAATATATCAGGTCTTATGGGTAGTGAAAATCACCCTGTAACACCAAAACTGTGGGCAACAGCTCATGAAAACGGCCATAAAACGCTAAAACATCGATCTTTTTGTCATAACTCTGAAACGTGTATCTTGTGTTACGAGTCGTGTAAGTCACCCTAGGAACCCTAAACTGTGGGCAATAGCACATGAAAACGGCCATAAAACGCGAAAACGACGAGTTTTGGTCACAACTCTCAAACACGTATCGGGTGTTACGAGTCCTGAATCCCTCAACTGTGGCCAATAGCTCATGAAAACGTCCATAAATCTTGAAAACGACGAGTTTTTGGTCATAACACTCAAACATGTATCCGATTTTACTGGCCATGCAAATCCCCATTGAACCCCAAAACTATGGGCAATAGCTCATGAAAACATCCATAAATGCAAAAACAACGATTTTTATTCATATCTCTCAAACATGTATCATGTCTTATGGGCCGTGCAAATCACCCTGGATTATCAAAACTATGGGCAATAGCTCATGAAAACGGCCATAAAACATGAAAACATCGAGTTTTTGGTCATAACTCTCAAACATGTATCCGGTTATATTGGCCATGCAAATCCCCATTGAACCCCAAAACTGTAGGCAATAGCTCATGAAAATGGCCAAAAAACGTGAAAACGTCGAGTTTTTGGTCATAACTCTCAAACATGTATCGGGTATTATGAATCGTGTAAATTGCACTGGAACCCCAAAACCGTGGGCAATAGCTGATGAAAACGACCATAAAACATGAAATTGAGGAGCTTTTGGTCATAACTCTTAAACATGTATCCGATTTTACTAGCCATGCAAATCCCTATTGAACCCCAAAACTGTGGGCAAAACTCTCAATTATGTAGTAGGTTTTACTCGAAAGGAAAATCCCCATTCAACCCCAAAATGGTGGGCAATAGTACAAGAAAACAGGCATAAAACAAGAAAACAATATGTTTTTGGTCATCAGTCTCAAAAATGTATTCGGTTTTACTGGCCATGCAAATATTCATTGAACCCCAAAACTATGGGAAATAGCACATGAAAACGGCCATAAAACGCGTAAACGACGATTGTTTTGCTCATAACTCTCAAACGTGTATCGGGTGTTACAAGTCGTGTAAATCGCCCTAGAAAACCAAAACGATGGGTAATAGCTCAGGAAAACGTCCATAAATCACAAAAACGATGAGTTTTTGGTCATAACTCTTAAACATGTATCCGGTTTTACAGGCCTTGCAAATACCTATTGATCCCCAAAACTATGGGCAATAGCTATTGAAAACGTCCATAAATACGAAAACAACGATTTTTCGTCACATCTCTCAAACATGTATCGGCTCTTATGGGTAGTGCAAATCGCCCTGTAAGATCAAAATTTTGGGCGATAGCTCATGAATATGTCCATAAAACGCGAAAACATCGATTTTTTGGCTATAACTCTCAAACGTTTATCTGGTGTTACGAGTCGTGTAAATCACCCTATAACCCCAAAACTGTGGGAAATAGCACATGAAAACGGCCATAGAACGCGAAAAGGACGAGTTTTTGCTGATAACTCTCAAACGCTTATCGGGTGTTACGAGTCCTTTAAATCGCTCGGGAATCCCAAAATTGTGGCCAATAGCTCATGAAAACTTCCATAAATCGTGAAAAGGACGAGTATTTGGTCATATCTCTCAAACATGTATCGGTTTTACTGGCCACACAAATCCCTATTGATCCCCAATACTGTGGGCAATAGCTATTGAAAACGTCCATAAACGCGAAAGCAATGATTTTTAGCCATATCTCTCTAAAATATACCAGGTCTTATGGGTAGTGAAAATCGCCCTGTAACACCAAAACTATGGGCAATAGCTCATGAAAACGGCCATAAAACGCTAAAACATCGATTTTTTGGTCATAACTCTGAAACGTGTATCTTGTGTTACGAGTCATGCAAGTCACCCTAGGACCCCTAAACTGTGGGCAATAGCACATGAAAACGGCCATAAACCGCGAAAATGACGAGTTTTGCTCATAACTCTCAACCGCATACCGGGTGTTACGAGTCCTGTAAATCGCCTTGGAATCCTGTGGCCAATAGCTCATGAAAACGTCCATAAAACTTGAAAACGACGAGTTTTTGGTCATAACACTCAAACATGTTTTCGATTTTACTGGCCATGCAAATCCCCATTGAACCCCAAAAATATGGCCAATAGCTCATGAAAACGTCCATAAATGCCAAAACAACGATTTTTATTCATATCTCTCAAACATGTATCATGTATTATGGGCCGTGCAAATCACCCTGGAATATCAAAACTATGGCAATAGCTCATGAAAACGGCCATAAAACGTGAAAACATCGAGTTTTTGGTCATAACTCTCAAACATGTATCCGGTTTTATTGGCCATGCAAATCCCCATTGAACCCCAAAACTGTAGGCAATAGCTCATGAAAATGTCCAAAAAACATGAAAACGTCGAGTTTTTGGTCATAACTCTCAAACATGTATCGGGTATTATGAATCGTGTAAATTGCCCTGGAACCCCAAAACCGTGGGCAATAGCTGATGAAAACGACCATAAAACATGAAAATGAGGAGCTTTTGGTCATAACTCTTAAACATGTATCCGATTTTACTAGGCATGCAAATCCCTATTGAACCCCAAAACTGTGGGCAAAACTCTCAATCATGTATTAGGTTTTACTCGCAAGGAAAATCCCCATTCAACCCCAAAACGGTGGGCAATAGCACAAGAAAACAGGCATAAAACAAGAAAACGCTATGTTTTTGGTCATGACTCTCAAAAATGTATTCGGTGTTACTGGCCATGCAAATATTCATTGAACCCCAAAACTGTGGGACATAGCACATGAAAACGGACATAAAACGCGAAAACGACGAGTTTTTGGCTCATAACTCTCAAACGTGTATCGGGTGTTACAAGTCGTGTAAATCGCCCTAGAAAAATAAAACGGTGGGTAATAGCTAATGAAAACGTCCATAAATCGCAAAAACGATGAGTTTTTGGTCATAGCTCTCAAACATGTATCCAGTTTTACTGGCCTTGCAAATCCCTATTGAACCCAAAAACTGTGGGCAATAGCTATTGAAAACGTCCATAAATACGAAAACAACGATTTTTGGTCATATCTCTCAAACATGTATCGGCTCTTATGGGTAGTGCAAATCGCCCTGTAGATCAAAATTTTGGGCGATAGCTCATGAATATGTCCATAAAACGCGAAAACATCGATTTTTTGGCTATAACTCTCAAACATTTATCTGGTGTTACGAGTCGTGTAAATCACCCTAGAACCCCAAAACTATGGGCAATAGCACATGAAAACGGTCATAGAACGCGAAAAAGACGAGTTTTTGTTGATAACTCTCAAACGCGTATCGGGTGTTACGAGTCCTGTAAATCGCTCGGGAATCCCAAAATTGTGGCCAATAGCTCATGAAAACTTCCATAAATCGTGAAAACGACGAGTTTTTGGTCATATCTCTCAAACATGTATCGGTTTTACTGGGCAGACAAATCCCTATTGATCCCCAATACTGTGGGCAATAGCTATTGAAAACATCCATAAACGCGAAGCAATGTTTTTTGGTCATATCTCTCAAAGATATATCAGGTCTTATGGGTAGTGAAAATCTCCCTGTAACACCAAAACTGTGGGCAATAGCTCATGAAAACAGCCATAAAACGCTAAAACATCGATCTTTTGGTCATAACTCTGAAACGTGTATCTTGTGTTACGAGTCGTGTAAGTCACCCTAGGAACCCTAAACTATGGGCAATAGCACATGAAAACGGCCATAAAACGCGAAAACGACGAGTTTTGCTCATAACTCTCAACCGCATATCGGGTGTTACGAGTCCTGTAAATCGCCCTGGAATCCTGTGGCCAATAGCTCATGAAAACGTCCATAAATCTTGAAAACGACGAGTTTTTGGTCATAACACTCAAATATGTATCCGATTTTACTGGCCATGCAAATCCCCATTGAACACCAAAAATATGGGCAATAGCTCATGAAAACGTCCATAAAAGCAAAAACAATGATTTTTATTCATATCTCTCAAACATGTATCATGTCTTATGGGCCGTCCAAATCACCCTGGAATATCAAAACTATGGGCAATAGCTCATGAAAACGGCTATAAAACATGAAAACATCGAGTTTTTGGTCATAACTCTCAAACATGTATCCGTTTTTATTGGCCATGCAAATCCCCATTGAACCCCCAAAACTGTAGGCAATAGCTCATGAAAATAGCCAAAAAACGTGAAAACGTCGAGTTTTTGGTCATAACTCTCAAACATGTATCGGGTATTATGAATCGTGTAAATTGCCTTGGAACCCCAAAACCGTGGGCAATAGCTGATGAAAACAACCATAAAACATGAAAATGAGGAGCTTTTGGTCATAACTCTTAAACATGTATCCAATTTTACTAGGCATGCAAATCCCTATTGAACCCCAAAACTGTGGGCAAAACTCTCAGTCTTGTATTAGGTTTTACTCGCAAGGAAAATCCCCATTCAACCCCAAAACGGTGGTCAATAGCACAAGAAAACATGCATAAAATAAGAGAACGCTATGTTTTTGGTCATGACTCTCAAAAATGTATTCGGTTTTACTGGCCATGCAAATATTCATTGAACCCCAAAACTGTGGGAAATAGCACATGAAAACGGCCATAAAACGCAAAAACGACGAGTTTTTTGCTCATAACTCTCAAACGTGTATCGGGTGTTACAAGTCGTGTAAATCGCCCTAGAAAAACAAAACGGTGGGTAATAGCTCATGAAAACGTCCATAAATCGCAAAAACGATGAGTTTTTGGTCATAACTCTCAAACATGTATCCGGTTTTACTGGCCTTGCAAATCCCTATTGAACCCCAAAACTGTGGGCAATAGCTATTGAAAACGTCCATAAATAC
This sequence comes from Avena insularis, assembly GCA_023614405.1. Lineage (NCBI taxonomy): Eukaryota > Viridiplantae > Streptophyta > Magnoliopsida > Poales > Poaceae > Avena > Avena insularis. Next base: position 888,388 of record JAJUPC010000076.1, read on the forward strand.
GAAAACAACGATGTTTGGTCATATCTCTCAAACATGTATCGGCTCTTATGGGTATGCAAATCGCCCTGTAAGATCAAAATTTTGGGCGATAGCTAATGAATATGTCGATAAAATGTGAAAACTTCGATTTTTTGGTCATAACTCCCAAACGTTTATCTGGTGTTACGAGTCGTGTAAATCACCCTAGAACCCCAAAAGTGTGGGCAATAGCACATGAAAACGGCCGTTGAACGCAAAAAAGACGAGGTTTTGCTGATAACTCTCAAACGCGTATCGGGTGTTACGAGTCCTCAGAATCGCCCTGAATCCCAAAATTGTGGCCAATAGCTCATGAAAACTTCCATAAATCGTGAAAACGACGAGTTTTTGGTCATATCTCTCAAACATGTATCGGTTTTACTGGCCACACAAATCCCTATTGATCCCCAATATTGTGGGCAATAGCTATTGAAAACGTCCATAAACGCGAAAGCAATGATTTTTTGTCATATCTCTTAAAAATATATCAGGTCTTATGGGTAGTGAAAATCGCCCTGTAACACCAAAACTGTGGGCAATAGCTCATGAAAACGGCCATAAAACGCTAAAACATCGATCTTTTGGTAATAACTCTGAAACGTGTATCTTGTGTTACGAGTCGTGTAAGTCACCCTAGGAACCCTAAACTGTGGGCAATAGCACATGAAAGCGGCCATAAAACGCGAAAACGACGAGTTTTGCTCACAACTCTCAAACACGACGGTGTTACGATCAGTAAATTGCCCCGAATCCCAAAATCGGCCAATAGCCCAGGAAAACGTCCATAAATCTTGAAAACGACGAGTTTTTGGTCATAACACTCAAACATGTATCCGATTTTACTGGCCATGCAAATCCCCATTGAACCCCAAAACTATGGGCAATAGCTCATGAAAACGTCCATAAATGCAAAAACAACGATTTTTATTCATATCTCTCAAACATGTATCATGTCTTATGGGCCGTGCAAATCGCCCTGGAATATCAAAACTATGGGCAATAGCTCATGAAAACGGCCATAAAACATGAAAACATCGAGTTTTTAGTCATAACTCTCAAACATGTATCTGGTTTTATTGGCCATGCAAATCCCCATTGAACCCCAAAACTGTAGGCAATAGCTCATGAAAATAGCCAAAAAACGTGAAAACTTCGAGTTTTTGGTCATAACTCTCAAACATGTATCGAGTATTATGAATCGTGTAAATTGCCCTGGAACCCCAAAACCGTGGGCAATAGCTGATGAAAACGACCATAAAACATGAAATGAGGAGCTTTTGGTCATAACTCTTAAACATGTATCCGATTTTACTAGGCATGCAAATCCCTATTGAACCCCAAAACTGTGGGCAAAACTCTCAATCATGTATTAGGTTTTACTCGCAAGGAAAATCCCCATTCAACCCCAAAACGATGGGCAATAGCACAACAAAACAGGCATAAAACAAGAAAACGCTATGTTTTTGGTCATGACTCTCAAAAATGTATTCTGTTTTACTGGCCATGCAAATATTCATTGAACCCCAAAACTGTGGGAAATAGCACATGAAAACGGCCATAAAACGCGAAAACGACGAGTTTTTTGCTCATAACTCTCAAATGTGTATCGGGTCTTACAAGTCGTGTAAATCTCCCTAGAAAAACAAAACGGTGGGTAATAGCTCATGAAAACGTCCATAAATCGCAAAAACGATGAGTTTTTGGTCATAACTCTCAAACATGTATCCGGTTTTACTGGCCTTGCAAATCCCTATTGAACCCCAAAACTGTGGGAAATAGCTATTGAAAACGTCCATAAATAAGAAAACAACGATTTTTGGTCATATCTCTCAAACATGTATCGGCTCTTATGGGTAGTGCAAATCGCCCTGTAAGATCAAAATTTTAGGCGATAGCTCATGAATATGTCAATAAAACGTGAAAACATCGATTTTTTGGTCATAACTCTCAAACGTTTATCTGGTGTTACGAGTCGTGTAAATCACCCTAGAACCCCAAAAGTGTGGGCAATAGCACATGAAAACGGCCGTTGAACGCAAAAAACACGAGGTTTTGCTGATAACTCTCAAACGCCAGACGGTGTTACGAGTCTCAGAATCGCCTGAATCCCAAAATTGTGGCCAATAGCTCATGAAAACTTCCATAAATCATGAAAACAACGAGGTTTTGGTCATATCTCTCAACCATGTATCGGTTTTACTGGCCACACAAATCCCTATTGATCCCCAATATTGTGGGCAATAGCTATTGAAAACGTCCATAAACGCGAAAGCAATGATTTTTTGTCATATCTCTTAAAAATATATCAGGTCTTATGGGTAGTGAAAATCATCAGAACACCAAAACTGTGGGCAATAGCTCATGAAAACGGCCATAAAACGCTAAAACATCGATCTTTTGGTCATAACTCTGAAACGTGTATCTTGTGTTACAAGTCGTGTAAGTCACCCTAGGACCCCTAAACTGTGTGCAATAGCACATGAAAACGGCCATAAAATGCGAAAACGACGAGTTTTGCTCATAACTCTCAACCGCGTATCGGGTGTTACGAGTCCTGTAAATCGCCCTGGAATCCTGTGGCCAATAGCTCATGAAAGCGTCCATAAATCTTGAAAACGACGAGTTTTTGGTCATAACACTCAAACATGTATCCGATTTTACTGGCCATGCAAATCCCCATTGAACCCCAAAAATATGGGCAATAGCTCATAAAAACGTCCATAAATGCAAAAACAATGATTTTTATTCATATCTCTCAAACATGTATCATGTGTTATGGGCCGTGCAAATCACCCTGGAATATCAAAACTATGGGCAATAGCACATGAAAACGGCTATAAAACATGAAAACATCGAGTTTTTGGTCATAACTCTCAAACATGTATCCGTTTTTATTGGCCATGCAAATCCCCATTGAACCCCAAAACTGTAGGCAATAGCTCATGAAAATGGCCAAAAAACGTGAAAACATCGAGTTTTTGGTTACAACTCTCAAACATGTATCGGGTATTATGAATCGTGTAAATTGCCCTGGAACCCCAAAACCGTGGGCAATAGCTGATGAAAACGACCATAAAACATGAAAAGGAGGAGCTTTTGGTCATAACTCTTAAACATGTATCCGATTTTACTAGCCATGCAAATCCCTATTGAACCCCAAAATCAGGCAAAACTCTCAATCATGTATTAGGTTTTACTCGCAAGGAAAATCCCCATTCAACCCCAAAACAGTGGGCAATAGCACAAGAAAACAGGCATAAAACAAGAAAACGCTATGTTTTTGGTCATGACTCTCAAAAATGTATTCGGTTTTACTGGCCATGCAAATATTCATTGAACCCCAAAGCTGTGGGAAATAGCACATGAAAACGGCCATAAAACGCGAAGACGACGAGTTTTTTGCTCATAACTCTCAAACGTGCATCGGGTGTTACAAGTCGTGTAAATCGCCCTAGAAAAACATAACGGTGGGTAATAGCTCATGAAAACGTCCATAAATCGCAAAAACGATGAGTTTTGGTCATAACTCTCAAACATGTATCCGGTTTTACTGGCCTTGCAAATCCCTATTGAACCCCAAAATTGTGGGCAATAGCTATTGAAAACGTCCATAAATACGAAAACAACGATTTTTGGTCATATCTTTCAAACATGTATCGGCTCTTATGGGTAGTGCAAATCGCCCTGTAAGATCAAAATTTTGGGCGATAGCTCATGAATATGTCAATAAAACATGAAAACATCGATTTTTTGGTCATAACTCTCAAACGTTTATCTGGTGCTACGAGTCGTGTAAATCACCCTAGAACCCCAAAACTGTGGGCAATAGCACATGAAAACGGCCGTTGAACGCAAAAAACACGAGGTTTTGCTGATAACTCTCAAACGCGTATCGGGTGTTACGAGTCCTGTAAATCGCCCGGGAATCCCAAAATTGTGGCCAATAGCTCATGAAAACTTCCATAAATCATGAAAACGACGAGGTTTTGGTCATATCTCTCAACCATGTATTGGTTTTACTGGCCACACAAATCCCTATTGATCCCCAATATTGTGGGCAATAGCTATTGAAAACGTCCATAAACGCGAAAGCAATGATTTTTTGTCATATCTCTTAAAAATATATCAGGTCTTATGGGTAGTGAAAATCGCCCTGTAACACCAAAATCAGGCAATAGCTCATGAAAACGGCCATAAAACGCTAAAACATCGATCTTTTGGTCATAACTCTGAAACATGTATCTTGTGTTACAAGTCGTGTAAGTCACCCTAGGACCCCTAAACTGTGGGCAATAGCACATGAAAACGGCCATAAAACGCGAAAACGACGAGTTTTGCTCATAACTCTCAACCGCGTATCGGGTGTTACGAGTCCTGTAAATCGCCCTGGAATCCTGTGGCCAATAGCTCATGAAAACGTCCATAAATCTTGAAAACAACGAGTTTTTGGTCATAACACTCAAACATGTATCCGATTTTACTGGCCATGCAAATCCCCATTGAACCCCAAAAATATGGGCAATAGCTCATAAAACGTCCATAAATGCAAAAACAACGATTTTTATTCATATCTCTCAAACATGTATCATGTGTTATGGGCCGTGCAAATCACCCTGGAATATCAAAACTATGGGCAATAGCTCATGAAAACGGCTATAAAACATGAAAACGTCGAGTTTTTGGTCATAACTCTCAAACATGTATCCGTTTTTATTGGCCATGCAAATCCCCATTGAACCCCAAAACTGTAGGCAATAGCTCATGAAAATGGCCAAAAAACGTGAAAACGTCGAGTTTTTGGTCATAACTCTTAAACATGTATCGGGTATTATGAATCGTGTAAATTGCCCTGGAACCCCAAAACCGTGGGCAATAGCTGATGAAAACGACCATAAAACATGAAAATGAGGAGCTTTTGGTCATAACTCTTAAACATGTATCCGATTTTACTAGCCATGCAAATCCCTATTGAACCCCAAAACTGTGGGCAAAACTCTCAATCATGTATTAGGTTTTACTCGCAAGGAAAATCCCCATTCAACCCCAAAACGGTGGGCAATAGCACAAGAAAACAGGCATAAAACAAGAAAACGCTATGTTTTTGGTCATGACTCTCAAAAATGTATTCGGTTTTACTGGCCATGCAAATATTCATTGAACCCCAAAACTGTGGGAAATAGCACATGAAAACAGCCATAAAACGCGAAAACGACGAGTTTTTTGCTCATAACTCTCAAACGTGCATCGAGTGTTACAAGTCGTGTAAATCGCCCTAGAAAAACATAACGGTGGGTAATAGCTCAGGAAAACGTCCATAAATCGCAAAAACGATGAGTTTTTGGTCATAACTCTCAAACATATATCCGGTTTTACTGGCCTTGCAAATCCCTATTGAACCCAAAAACTGTGGGCAATAGCTATTGAAAACGTCCATAAATACGAAAACAACGATTTTTGGTCATATCTCTCAAACATGTATCGGCTCTTATGGGTAGTGCAAATCGCCCTATAAGATCAAAATTTTGGGCGATAGCTCATGAATATGTCCATAAAACGCGAAAACATCGATTTTTTGGCTATAACTCTCAAACGTTTATCTGGTGTTACGAGTCGTGTAAATCACCCTAGAAACCCAAAACTATGGGCAATAGCACATGAAAACGGTCATAGAACGCGAAAAAGACGAGTTTTTGTTGATAACTCTCAAACGCAGACGGTGTTACGAGTCCTGTAAATCGCTCGGGAATCCCAAAATTGTGGCCAATAGCTCATGAAAACTTCCATAAATCGTGAAAACGACGAGTTTTTGGTCATATCTTTCAAACATGTATCGGTTTTACTGGGCACACAAATCCCTATTGATCCCCAATATTGTGGGCAATATCTATTGAAAACGTCCATAAACGCGAAAGCAATGATTTTTAGTCATATCTCTCAAAGATATATCAGGTCTTATGGGTAGTTAAAATCGCCCTGTAACACCAAAACTGTGGGCAATAGCTCATGAAAACAGCCATAAAACGCTAAAACATCGATTTTTTGGTCATAACTCTGAAACGTGTATCTTGTGTTACGAGTCATGTAAGTCACCCTAGGATCCCTAATCTGTGGGCAATAGCACATGAAAACGGCCATAAAACGCGAAAACTACGAGTTTTGCTTATAACTCTCAACCGCCAGACGGTGTTATGAGTCCCAATAAGCCACGAATCTCATGGCCAATAGATCATGAAAACGTCCATAAATCTTGAAAACGACGAGTTTTTGGTCATAACACTCAAATATGTATCCGATTTTACTGGCCATGCAAATCCCCATTGAACCCCAAAAATATGGGCAATAGCTCATGAAAACGTCCATAAATGCAAAAACAATGATTTTTATTCATATCTCTCAAACATGTATCATGTCTTATGGGCCGTGCAAATCACCCTGGAATATCAAAACTATGGGCAATAGCTCATGAAAACGGCCATAAAAGATGAAAACATCGAGTTTTTGGTCATAACTCTCAAACATGTATCCGTTTTTATTGGCCATACAAATCCCCATTGAACCCCAAAACTGTAGGCAATAGCTCATGAAAATGGCCAAAAAACATGAAAACATCGAGTTTTTGGTCATAACTCTCAAACATGTATCGGGTATTATGAATCGTGTAAATTGCTCGAACCCCAAAACCGTGGGCAATAGTCGATGAAAACGACCTAAAACATAAAATGAGGAGCTTTTGGTCATAACTCTTAAACATGTATCCGATTTTACTAGCCATGCAAATCCCTATTGAACCCCAAACTGTGGCAAAACTCTCAATCATGTATTAGGTTTTACTCGCAAGGAAAATCCCCATTCAACCCCAAAACGGAGGGCAATAGCACAAGAAAACAGGCATAAAACAAGAAAACGCTATGTTTTTGGTCATGACTCTCAAAAATGTATTCGGTTTTACTGGCCATGCAAATATTCATTGAACCCCAAAACTGTGGGAAATAGCACATGAAAACGGCCATAAAACGCGAAAACGACGAGTTTTTTGCTCATAACTCTCAAACGTGCATCGGGTGTTACAAGTCGTGTAAATCGCCCTAGAAAAACAAAACGGTGGGTAATAGCTCAGGAAAACGTCCATAAATCGCCAAAAGCGATGAGTTTTTGGTCATAACTCTCAAACATGTATCCGGTTTTACTGGCCTTGCAAATCCCTATTGAACCCAAAAATTGTGGGCAATAGCTATTGAAAACGTCCATAAATACGAAAACAACGATTTTTGGTCATATCTCTCAAACATGTATCGGCTCTTATGGGTAGTGCAAATCGCCCTATAAGATCAAAATTTTGGGCGATAGCTCACGAATATGTCCATAAAACGCGAAAACATCGATTTTTTGGCTATAACTCTCAAATGTTTATCTGGTGTTACGAGTCGTTTAATCACCCTAGAACCCCAAAACTATGGGCAATAGCACATGAAAACGGTCATAGAACGCGAAAAAGACGAGTTTTTGTTGATAACTCTCAAACGCGTTTCGGGTGTTACGAGTCCTGTAAATCGCTCGGGGATCCCAAAATTGTGGCCAATAGCTCATGAAAACTTCCATAAATCGTGAAAACGACGAGTTTTTGGTCATATCTCTCAAACATGTATCGGTTTTACTAGGCACACAAATCCCTATTGATCCCCAATACTATGGGCAATAGCTATTGAAAACGTCCATAAACGCGAAGCAATGATTTTTAGTCATATATCTCAAAGATATATCAGGTCTTATGGGTAGTGAAAATCGCCCTGTAACACCAAAACTGTGGGCGATAGCTCATGAAAACAGCCATCAAACGCTAAAACGTCGATTTTTTGGTCATAACTCTGAAACGTGTATCTTGTGTTACGATTCATGTAAGTCACCCTAGGACCCCTAAACTGTGGGCAATAGCACATGAAAACGGCCATAAAACGCGAAAGCAACGAGTTTTGCTCATAACTCTCAACCGCGTATCGGGTGTTACGAGTCCCAGAATCGCCTCGAATCCACGTGGCCAATAGCTCATGAAAACGCCCATAAATCTTGAAAACGCAACGAGTTTTTGGTCATAACACTCAAACATGTATCCGGTTTTACTGGCCATGCAAATCCCCATTGAACCCCAAAACTATGGGCAATAGCTCATGAAAACGTCCATAAATGCAAAAACAACGATTTTTATTCATATCTCTCAAACATGTATCATGTCTTATGGGCCGTGCAAATCACCCTGGAATATCAAAACTATGGCAATAGCTCATGAAAACGGCCATAAAACATGAAAACATCGAGTTTTTGGTCATAACTCTCAAACATGTATCCGGTTTTATTGGCCATGCAAATCCCCATTGAACCCCAAAACTGTAGGCAATAGCTCATGAAAATGGCCAAAAAACGTGAAAACGTCGAGTTTTTGGTCATAACTCTCAAACATGTATCGGGTATTATGAATCGTGTAAATTGCCCTGGAACCCCAAAACCGTGGGCAATAGCTGATGAAAACGACCATAAAACATGAAAATGAGGAGCTTTTGGTCATAACTCTTAAACATGTATCCGATTTTACTAGGCATGCAAATCCCTATTGAACCCCAAAACTGTGGGCAAAACTCTCAATCATGTATTAGGTTTTACTCGCAAGGAAAATCCCCCATTCAACCCCAAAACGGTGGGCAATAGCACAAGAAAACAGGCATAAAACAAGAGAACGCTATGTTTTTGGTCATGACTCTCAAAAATGTATTCGGTTTTTCTGGCCATGCAAATATTCATTGAACCCCAAAACTCTGGGAAATAGCACATGAAAACGGCCATAAAACGCGAAAACGACGAGTTTTTTGCTCATAACTCTCAAACGTGTATCGGGTGTTACAAGTCGTGTAAATCGCCCTAGAAAAACATAACGGTGGGTAATAGCTCATGAAAACGTCCATAAATCGCAAAAACGATGAGTTTTTGGTCATAACTCTCAAACATGTATCCGGTTTTACTGGCCTTGCAAATCCCTATTGAACCCCAAAACTGTGGGCAATAGCTATTGAAAACGTCCATAAATACGAAAACAACGATTTTTGGTCATATCTCTCAAACATGTATCGGCTCTTATGGGTAGTGCAAATCGCCCTGTAAGATCAAAATTTTGGGCGATAGCTCATGAATATGTCAATAAAACGTGAAAACATCGATTTTTTGGTCATAACTCTCAAACGTTTATCTGGTGTTACGAGTCGTGTAAATCACCCTAGAACCCCAAAAGTGTGGGCAATAGCACATGAAAACGGCCGTTGAACGCAAAAAAGACGAGGTTTTGCTGATAACTCTCAAACGCGTATCGGGTGTTACGAGTCCTGTAAATCGCCCGGGAATCCCAAAACTGTGGCCAATAGCCCAGGAAAACGTCCATAAATCTTGAAAACGACGAGTTTTTGGTCATAACACTCAAACATGTATCCGATTTTACTGGCCATGCAAATCCCCATTGAACCCCAAAACTATGGGAAATAGCTCATGAAAACGTCCATAAATGCAAAAACAACGATTTTTATTCATATCTCTCAAACATGTATCATGTCTTATGGGCCGTGCAAATCGCCCTGGAATATCAAAACTATGGGCAATAGCTCATGAAAACGGCCATAAAACATGAAAACATCGAGTTTTTAGTCATAACTCTCAAACATGTATCTGGTTTTATTGGCCATGCAAATCCCCATTGAACCCCAAAACTGTAGGCAATAGCTCATGAAAATAGCCAAAAAACGTGAAAACTTCGAGTTTTTGGTCATAACTCTCAAACATGTATCGAGTATTATGAATCGTGTAAATTGCCCTGGAACCCCAAAACCGTGGGCAATAGCTGATGAAAACGACCATAAAACATGAAATGAGGAGCTTTTGGTCATAACTCTTAAACATGTATCCGATTTTACTAGCCATGCAAATCCCTATTGAACCCCAAAACTGTGGGCAAAACTCTCAATCATGTATTAGGTTTTACTCGCAAGGAAAATCCCCATTCAACCCCAAAACGGTGGGTAATAGCACAAGAAAACAGGCATAAAACAAGAAAACGCTATGTTTTTGGTCATGACTCTCAAAAATGTATTCGGTTTTACTAGCCATGCAAATATTCATTGAACACCAAAACTGTGGGAAATAGCACATGAAAACGGCCATAAAACGCGAAAACGACGAGTTTTTTGCTCATAACTCTCAAACGTGTATCGGGTGTTACAAGTCGTGTAAATCTCCCTAGAAAAACAAAACGGTGGGTAATAGCTCATGAAAACGTCCATAAATCGCAAAAACGTCGAGTTTTTGGTCATAACTCTCAAACATGTATCCGGTTTTACTGGCCTTGCAAATCCCTATTGAACCCCAAAACTGTGGGCAATAGCTATTGAAAACGTCCATAAATACGAAAACAACGATTTTTGGTCATATCTTTCAAACATGTATCGGCTCTTATGGGTAGTGCAAATCGCCCTGTAAGATCAAAATTTTGGGCGATAGCTCATGAATATGTCAATAAAACATGAAAACATCGATTTTTTGGTCATAACTCTCAAACGTTTATCTGGTGTTACGAGTCGTGTAAATCACCCTAGAACCCCAAAACTGTGGGCAATAGCACATGAAAACGGCCGTTGAACGCAAAAAACACGAGGTTTTGCTGATAACTCTCAAACGCGTATCGGGTGTTACGAGTCCTGTAAATCGCCCGGGAATCCCAAAATTGTGGCCAATAGCTCATGAAAACTTCCATAAATCATGAAAACAACGAGGTTTTGGTCATATCTCTCAACCATGTATCGGTTTTACTGGCCACACAAATCCCTATTGATCCCCAATATTATGGGCAATAGCTATTGAAAACGTCCATAAACGCGAAAGCAATGATTTTTTGTCATATCTCTTAAAAATATATCAGGTCTTATGGGTAGTGAAAATCGCCCTGTAACACCAAAACTGTGGGCAATAGCTCATGAAAACGGCCATAAAACGCTAAAACATCGATCTTTTGGTCATAACTCTGAAACATGTATCTTGTGTTACAAGTCGTGTAAGTCACCCTAGGACCCCTAAACTGTGGGCAATAGCACATGAAAACGGCCATAAAACGCGAAAACGACGAGTTTTGCTCATAACTCTCAACCGCGTATCGGGTGTTACGAGTCCTGTAAATCGCCCTGGAATCCTGTGGCCAATAGCTCATGAAAACGTCCATAAATCTTGAAAACAACGAGTTTTTGGTCATAACACTCAAACATGTATCCGATTTTACTGGCCATGCAAATCCCCATTGAACCCCAAAAATATGGGCAATAGCTCATAAAACGTCCATAAATGCAAAAACAACGATTTTTATTCATATCTCTCAAACATGTATCATGTGTTATGGGCCGTGCAAATCACCCTGGAATATCAAAACTATGGGCAATAGCTCATGAAAACGGCTATAAAACATGAAAACATCGAGTTTTTGGTCACAACTCTCAAACATGTATCCGTTTTTATTGGCCATGCAAATCCCCATTGAACCCCAAAACTGTAGGCAATAGCTCATGAAAATGGCCAAAAAACATGAAAACGTCGAGTTTTTGGTCATAACTCTTAAACATGTATCGGGTATTATGAATCGTGTAAATTGCCCTGGAACCCCAAAACCGTGGGCAATAGCTGATGAAAACGACCATAAAACATGAAAATGAGGAGCTTTTGGTCATAACTCTTAAACATGTATCCGATTTTACTAGCCATGCAAATCCCTATTGAACCCCAAAACTGTGGGCAAAACTCTCAATCATGTATTAGGTTTTACTCGCAAGGAAAATCCCCATTCAACCCCAAAACGGTGGGCAATAGCACAAGAAAACAGGCATAAAACAAGAAAACGCTATGTTTTTGGTCATGACTCTCAAAAATGTATTCGGTTTTACTGGCCAGGCAAATATTCATTGAACCCCAAAACTCTGGGAAATAGCACATGAAAACGGCCATAAAACGCGAAAACGACGAGTTTTTTGCTCATAACTCTCAAACGTGTATCCGGTGTTACAAGAGTTGTAAATCGCCCTAGAAAAACATAACGGTGGGTAATAGCTCATGAAAACGTCCATAAATCGCAAAAACGATGAGTTTTTGGTCATAACTCTCAAACATGTATCCGGTTTTACTGGCCTTGCAAATCCCTATTGAACCCCAAAACTGTGGGCAATAGCTATTGAAAACGTCCATAAATACGAAAACAGCGATTTTTGGTCATATCTCTCAAACACGTATCGGCTCTTATGGGTAGTGCAAATTGCCCTGTAAGATCAAAATTTTGGGTGATAGCTCATGAATATGTCCATAAAACGCGAATACATCGATTTTTTGGCTATAACTCTCAAACGTTTATCTGGTGTTACGAGTCGTGTAAATCACCCTAGAACCCCAAAACTATGGGCAATAGCACATGAAAACGGTCATAGAACGCGAAAAAGACGAGTTTTTGTTGATAACTCTCAAACGCGTATCGGGTGTTACGAGTCCTGTAAATCGCTCGGGAATCCCAAAATTGTGGTCAATAGCTCATGAAAACTTCCATAAATCGTGAAAACGACGAGTTTTTGGTCATATCTCTCAAACATGTATCGGTTTTACTGGGCACACAAATCCCTATTGATCCCCAATACTGTGGGCAATAGCTATTGAAAACGTCCATAAACGCGAAACAATGATTTTTAGTCATATCTCTCAAAGATATATCAGGTCTTATGGGTAGTGAAAATCGCCCTGTAACACCAAAACTGTGGGCAATAGCTCATGAAAACAGCCATAAAATGCTAAAACATCGATTTTTTGGTCATAACTCTGAAACGTGTATCTTGTGTTACGAGTCATGTAAGTCACCCTAGGATCCCTAATCTGTGGGCAATAGCACATGAAAACGGCCATAAAACGCGAAAACTACGAGTTTTGCTTATAACTCTCAACCGCCAGACGGTGTTACGAGTCCTCAGAATCGCCTGAACTCGTGGGCCAATAGCTCATGAAAACGTCCATAAATCTTGAAAACGACGAGTTTTTGGTCATAACACTCAAATATGTATCCGATTTTACTGGCCATGCAAATCCCCATTGAACCCCAAAAATATGGGCAATAGCTCATGAAAACGTCCATAAATGCAAAAACAACGATTTTTATTCATATCTCTCAAACATGTATCATGTCTTATGGGCCGTGCAAATCACCCTGGAATATCAAAACTATGGGCAATAGCTCATGAAAACGGCCATAAAACATGAAAACATCGAGTTTTTGGTCATAACTCTCAAACATGTATCCGTTTTTATTGGCCATGCAAATCCCCATTGAACCCCAAAACTGTAGGCAATAGCTCATGAAAATGGCCAAAAAACGTGAAAACATCGAGTTTTTGGTCATAACTCTCAAACATGTATCGGGTATTATGAATCGTGTAAATTGCCCTGGAACCCCAAAACCGTGGGCAATAGCTGATGAAAACGACCCTAAAACATGAAAATGAGGAGCTTTTGGTCATAACTCTTAAACATGTATCCGATTTTACTAGCCATGCAAATCCCTATTGAACCCCAAAACTGTGGGCAAAACTCTCAATCATGTATTAGGTTTTACTCGCAAGGAAAATCCCCATTCAACCCCAAAACGGAGGGCAATAGCACAAGAAAACAGGCATAAAACAAGAAAACGCTATGTTTTTGGTCATGACTCTCAAAAATGTATTCGGTTTTACTGGCCATGCAAATATTCATTGAACCCCAAAACTGTGGGAAATAGCACATGAAAACGGCCATAAAACGCGAAAACGACGAGTTTTTTGCTCATAACTCTCAAACGTGCATCGGGTGTTACAAGTCGTGTAAATCGCCCTAGAAAAACAAAACGGTGGGTAATAGCTCAGGAAAACGTCCATAAATCGCAAAAACGATGAGTTTTTGGTCATAACTCTCAAACATGTATCCGGTTTTACTGGCCTTGCAAATCCCTATTGAACCCAAAAATTGTGGGCTATAGCTATTGAAAACGTCCATAAATACGAAAACAACGATTTTTGGTCATATCTCTCAAACATGTATCGGCTCTTATGGGTAGTGCAAATCGCCCTATAAGATCAAAATTTTGGGCGATAGCTCACGAATATGTCCATAAAACGCGAAAACATCGATTTTTTGGCTATAACTCTCAAACGTTTATCTGGTGTTACGAGTCGTTTAATCACCCTAGAACCCCAAAACTATGGGCAATAGCACATGAAAACGGTCATAGAACGCGAAAAAGACGAGTTTTTGTTGATAACTCTCAAACGCGTTTCGGGTGTTACGAGTCCTGTAAATCGCTCGGGGATCCCAAAATTGTGGCCAATAGCTCATGAAAACTTCCATAAATCGTGAAAACGACGAGTTTTTGGTCATATCTCTCAAACATGTATCGGTTTTACTAGGCACACAAATCCCTATTGATCCCCAATACTGTGGGCAATAGCTATTGAAAACGTCCATAAACGCGAAGCAATGATTTTTAGTCATATATCTCAAAGATATATCAGGTCTTATGGGTAGTGAAAATCGCCCTGTAACACCAAAACTGTGGGCAATAGCTCATGAAAACAGCCATAAAACGCTAAAACGTCGATTTTTTGGTCATAACTCTGAAACGTGTATCTTGTGTTACGAGTCATGTAAGTCACCCTAGGACCCCTAAACTGTGGGCAATAGCACATGAAAACGGCCATAAAACGCGAAAGCAACGAGTTTTGCTCATAACTCTCAACCGCGTATCGGGTGTTACGAGTCCTGTAAATCGCCCTGGAATCCTGTGGCCAATAGCTCATGAAAACGTCCATAAATCTTGAAAACGACGAGTTTTTGGTCATAACACTCAAACATGTATCCGGTTTTACTGGCCATGCAAATCCCCATTGAACCCCAAAACTATGGGCAATAGCTCATGAAAACGTCCATAAATGCAAAAACAACGATTTTTATTCATATCTCTCAAACATGTATCATGTCTTATGGGCCGTGCAAATCACCCTGGAATATCAAAACTATGGGCAATAGCTCATGAAAACGGCCATAAAACATGAAAACATCGAGTTTTTGGTCATAACTCTCAAACATGTATCCGGTTTTATTGGCCATGCAAATCCCCATTGAACCCCAAAACTGTAGGCAATAGCTCATGAAAATGGCCAAAAAACGTGAAAACGTCGAGTTTTTGGTCATAACTCTCAAACATGTATCGGGTATTATGAAACGTGTAAATTGCCCTAGAACCCCAAAACCGTGGGCAATAGTGATGAAAACGACCATAAAACATGAAAATGAGGAGCTTTTGGTCATAACTCTTAAACATGTATCCGATTTTACTAGGCATGCAAATCCCTATTGAACCCCAAAACTGTGGGCAAAACTCTCAATCATGTATTAGGTTTTACTCGCAAGGAAAATCCCCCATTCAACCCCAAAACGGTGGGCAATAGCACAAGAAAACAGGCATAAAACAAGAGAACGCTATGTTTTTGGTCATGACTCTCAAAAATGTATTCGGTTTTTCTGGCCATGCAAATATTCATTGAACCCCAAAACTCTGGGAAATAGCACATGAAAACGGCCATAAAACGCGAAAACGACGAGTTTTTTGCTCATAACTCTCAAACGTGTATCGGGTGTTACAAGAGTTGTAAATCGCCCTAGAAAAACATAACGGTGGGTAATAGCTCATGAAAACGTCCATAAATCGCAAAAACGATGAGTTTTTGGTCATAACTCTCAAACATGTATCCGGTTTTACTGGCCTTGCAAATCCCTATTGAACCCCAAAACTGTGGGCAATAGCTATTGAAAACGTCCATAAATACGAAAACAACGATTTTTGGTCATATCTCTCAAACATGTATCGGCTCTTATGGGTAGTGCAAATCGCCCTGTAAGATCAAAAATTTGGGCGATAGCTCATGAATATGTCAATAAAACGTGAAAACATCGATTTTTTGGTCATAACTCTCAAACGTTTATCTGGTGTTACGAGTCGTGTAAATCACCCTAGAACCCCAAAAGTGTGGGCAATAGCACATGAAAACGGCCGTTGAACATAAAAAGACGAGGTTTTGCTGATAACTCTCAAACGCCAGACGGTGTTACGAGTCCTGTAAATCGCCCGGGAATCCCAAAATTGTGGCCAATAGCTCATGAAAACCTCCATAAATCATGAAAACGACGAGGTTTTGGTCATATCTCTCAACCATGTATCGGTTTTACTGGCCACACAAATCCCTATTGATCCCCAATATTATGGGCAATAGCTATTGAAAACGTCCATAAACGCGAAAGCAATGATTTTTTGTCATATCTCTTAAAAATATATCAGGTCTTATGGGTAGTGAAAATCGCCCTGTAACACCAAAACTGTGGGCAATAGCTCATCAAAACGGCCATAAAACGCTAAAACATCGAACTTTTGGTCATAACTCTGAAACGTGTATCTTGTGTTACAAGTCGTGTAAGTCACCCTAGGACCCCTAAACTGTGGGCAATAGCACATGAAAACGGCCATAAAACGCGAAAACGACGAGTTTTGCTCATAACTCTCAACCGCGTATCGGGTGTTACGAGTCCTGTAAATCGCCCTGGAATCCTGTGGCCAATAGCTCATGAAAACGTCCATAAATCTTGAAAACGACGAGTTTTTGGTCATAACACTCAAACATGTATCCAATTTTACTGGCCATGCAAATCCCCATTGAACCCCAAAAATATGGGCAATAGCTCATGAAAACGTCCATAAATGCAAAAACAACGATTTTTATTCATATCTCTCAAACATGTATCATGTGTTATGGGCCATGCAAATCACCCTGGAATATCAAAACTATGGGCAATATCTCATGAAAACGGCTATAAAACATGAAAACATCGAGTTTTTGGTCATAACTCTCAAACATGTATCCGTTTTTATTGGCCATGCAAATCCCCATTGAACCCCAAAACTGTAGGCAATAGCTCATGAAAATGGCCAAAAAACGTGAAAACGTCGAGTTTTTGGTCATAACTCTCAAACATGTATCGGGTATTATGAATCGTGTAAATTTCCCTGGAACCCCAAAACCGTGGGCAATAGCTGATGAAAACGACCATAAAACATGAAAATGAGGAGCTTTTGGTCATAACTCTTAAACATGTATCCGATTTTACTAGGCATGCAAATCCCTATTGAACCCCAAAACTATGGGCAAACCTCTCAATCATGTATTAGGTTTTACTCGCAAGGAAAATCCCCATTCAACCCCAAAACGGTGGGCAATAGCACAAGAAAACAGGCATAAAACAAGAAAACGCTATGTTTTTGGTCATGACTCTCAAAAATGTATTCGGTTTTACTGTCCATGCAAATATTCATTGAACCCCAAAACTCTGGGAAATAGCACATGAAAACGGCCATAAAACGCGAAAACGACGAGTTTTTGCTCATAACTCTCAAACGTGTATCGGGTGTTACAAGTCGTGTAAATCTCCCTAGAAAAAAAAAGGTGGTTAATAGCTCATGAAAACGTCCATAAATCGCAAAATCGATGAGTTTTGGGTCATAACTCTCAAGCATGTATTCGGTTTTACTGGCCTTGCAAATCCCTATTGAACCCCAAAATTGTGGGCAATAGCTATTGAAAACGTCCATAAATACGAAAACAACGATTTTTGGTCATATCTCTCAAACATGTATCGGCTCTTATGGGTAGTGCAAATCATCAGAAGATCAAAATTTTGGGCGATAGCTCATGAATATGTCCATAAAACGTGAAAACATCGATTTTTTGGTCATAACTCTCAAACGTTTATCTGGTGTTACGAGTCGTGTAAATCACCCTAGAACCCCAAAAGTGTGGGCAATAGCACATGAAAACGGCCGTTGAACGCAAAAAAGACGAGGTTTTGCTGATAACTCTCAAACGCCAGACGGTGTTACGAGTCCTGTAAATCGCCCGGGTATCCCAAAATTGTGGCCAATAGCTCATGAAAACTTCCATAAATCGTGAAAACGACGAGTTTTTGGTCATATCTCTCAAACATGTATCGGTTTTACTGGCCACACAAATCCCTATTGATCCCCAATATTGTGGGCAATAGCTATTGAAAACGTCCATAAACGCGAAAGCAATGATTTTTTGTCATATCTCTTAAAAATATATCAGGTCTTATGGGTAGTGAAAATCGCCCTGTAACACCAAAACTGTGGGCAATAGCTCATGAAAACAGCCATAAAACGCTAAAACATCGATCTTTTGGTCATAACTCTGAAACGTGTATCTTGTGTTACGAGTCGTGTAAGTCACCCTAGGAACCCTAAATTGTGGGCAATAGCACATGAAAACGGCCATAAAACGCGAAAACGACGAGTTTTTCTCACAACTCTCAAACACGACGGTTATTCTGATCAAAATCATCGCCCTGGAATCCCAAAACTGTGGCCAATAGCTCATGAAAACTTCCATAAATCTTGAAAACGACGAGTTTTTGGTCATAACACTCAAACATGTATCCGATTTTACTGGCCATGCAAATCCCCATTGAACCCCAAAACTATGGGCAATAGCTCATGAAAACGTCCATAAAATATGAAAATGACGAGTTTTTTGCTCATAACTCTCAAACATGTATCGGGTGTTACAAGTCATGTAAATCGGCCTGGAAAACCAAAACGGTGGGTAATAGCTCATGAAAACGTCCATAACTCGCAAAAACGACGAGTTTTGGTCATAACTCTCAAACATGTATCGGTTTTACTGGCCTTGCAAATCCATATTGAACCCTAAAACTGTGGGCAATAGCTATTGAAAACATCCATAAACACGAAAACAATGATTTTTGGTCATATCTCTCAAACATGTATCAGGTCTTATGGGTAGTGCAAATCGCCCTATAACATCAAAATTTTGGTCAATAGCTCATGAAAACAGCCATAAAACGCTAAAACATCAATTTTTTCGTCATAACTCGGAAACGTGTATCTGGTGTTACGAGTAGTGTAAAGCACCCTAGGACGCCCAAAACTATGGGCAATAGCACATGAAAACGTCCATAGAACGCGAAAACGACGAGTTTTTGATCATAACTCTCAAATGCAATTCGGGTGTTACGAGTCCTGTAAATAACCCTGAAATCCCAAAACTGTGGTCAATAGCTCACGAAAACGTCCATGAATCGTGAAAACAACGTTCTTTTAGTCATAACTCTCAAACTTGTATCTGATTTTACTGGCCATGCAAATCCCCATTCAACCCCAAAACTACGGGCAATTGCTCATGAAAACGTCGATAAATCCGAAAACAACGATTTTTATTCATATCTCTCAAACATGTATCATGTCTTATGGGCCGAGCAAATCACCCTGGAATATCAAATCTATGAGCAATAGCTCAAGAAAGCGGCCATAAAACGCGAAAACGTCGAGTTTTTGGTCATAACTCTCAAACATGTGTCCGGTTTTATTGACCATGCAAATCCCCATTGAACCCCAAAACTGTGGGCAATAGCGAATTAGAACGGCCATAAAAAGGGAAAACGCTGAGGTTTCGGTCATAACTCTGAAACATGTATCGGGTGTTATGAGTCGTGTAAATCGCCTTGGAATCCCAAAACCGTGGGCAATAGCTGATGAAAACGGCCATAAAACATGAAAATGATGAGTTTTTGGTCATCACTCTTAAACATGTATCCGATTTTACTGGCCATGCAAATCCCTATTGAACCCCAAAACTGTGGGCAAAACTCTCAAACATGTATTAGATTTTACTGCACATGAAAATCCCCATTCAACCCCAAAACGGCGGGCAAGAGCACAAGAAAACATGCATAAAACAAGAAAACACTAAGTTTTTGGTCATGACTCTCAAAAATGTATTCGGTTTTACTGTTCATGCAAATATTTATTGAACCCCAATACTGCGGGCAATAGCACATGAAAACGGCCATAAAACGCGAAAACGACGAGTTTTTGCTCATAACTCTCAAACGCGTATCGGGTGTTACGAGTCCTGTAAATTTCCTCGGAATCCCAAAACCGTGGCCAATATCTCATGAAAACGTCCATAAATCGTGAAAATGGCTAGTTTTTGTTCATAACTCTCAAACATGTATCGGGTGTTACGATTTGTGTAAATCGCCCTGGAACCCCAAAACTGTGGGCAATAGCTCATGAAAATGGTCATAAAACATGAAAACGAATATTTTGTGCTCATAACTCTCAAACGTGTATCGGGTGTTATAAGTCGTGTAAATCGCACTGGAAACCGAAACAGTGGGTAATAGCTCATGAAAACAGCAAAAACGACGAGTTTTTTGTCATAACTCTCAAACATGTATCTAGTTTTACTATCCATGCAAATCCCTATTGAACCCCAAAACTGTGGGCAATAGCTATTGAAAACGTCCATAAATACGAAAACAACGATTTTTGGTCATATCTCTCAAACATGTATCGGCTCTTATGGGTAGTGCAAATCGCCCTGTAAGATCAAAATTTTGGGCGATAGCTCATGAATATGTCCATAAAACGCGAAAACATCGATTTTTTTGGCTATAACTCTCAAACATTTATCTGGTGTTACGAGTCGTGTAAATCACCCTAGAACCCCAAAACTATGGGCAATAGCACATGAAAACGGTCATAGAACGCGAAAAAGACGAGTTTTTGTTGATAACTCTCAAACGCCAGACGGGTGTTACGAAGTCCTCAGAATCGCCGAATCCCAAATTTTTTTCCAATAGCTCATGAAAACTTCCATAAATCGTGAAAACGACGAGTTTTTGGTCATAATTCTCAAACATGTATCGGTTTTACTGGGCACACAAATCCCTATTGATCCCCAATACTGTGCGTAATAGCTATTGAAAACGTCCATAAATGCGAAGCAATGATTTTTAGTCATATCTCTCAAAGATATATCAGGTCTTATGGGTAGTGAAAATCGCCCTGTAACACCAAAACTGTGGGCAATAGCTCATGAAAACAGCCATAAAACGCTAAAACATCGATTTTTTGGTCATACCTCTGAAACGTGTATCTTGTGTTACGAGTCGTGTAAGTCATCCTAGGACCCCTAAACTGTGGGCAATAGCACATGAAAACGGCCATAAAACGCGAAAACGACAAGTTTTGCTCATAACTCTCAACCGCGTATCGGGTGTTACGAGTCCTGTAAATCGCCCCGGAATCCCAAAACTGTGGCCAATAGCCCAGGAAAACGTCCATAAATCTTGAAAACGATGAGTTTTTGGTCATAACACTCAAACATGTATCCGATTTTACTGGCCATGCAAATCCCCATTGAACCCCAAAACTATGGGCCATAGCTCATGAAAACGTCCATAAATGCAAAAACAACGATTTTTATTCATATCTCTCAAACATGTATCATGTCTTATGAGCCGTGCAAATCACCCTGGAATATCAAAACTATGGGAAATAGCTCATGAAAACGGCCATAAAACATGAAAACATCGAGTTTTTGGTCATAACTCTCAAACATGTATCCGGTTTTATTGGCCATGCAAATCCCCATTGAACCCCAAAACTGTAGGCAATAGCTCATGAAAATGGCCAAAAAACGTGAAAACGTCGAGTTTTTGGTCATAACTCTCAAACATGTATCGGGTATTATGAATCGTGTAAATTGCCCTGGAACCCCAAAACCGTGGGCAATAGCTGATGAAAACGACCATAAAACATGAAAATGAGGAGCTTTTGGTCATAACTCTTAAACATGTATCCGATTTTACTAGGCATGCAAATCCCTATTGAACCCCAAAACTATGGGCAAAACTCTCAATCATGTATTAGGTTTTACTCACAAGGAAAATCCCCATTCAACCCCAAAACGGTGGGCAATAGCACAAGAAAACAGGCATAAAACAAGAAAACGCTATGTTTTTGGTCATGACTGTCAAAAATGTATTCGGTTTTACTGGCCATGCAAATATTCATTGAACCCCAAAACTGTGGGAAATAGCACATGAAAACGGCCATAAAACACGAAAACGACGAGTTTTTTGCTCATAACTCTCAAACGTGTATCGGGTGTTACAAGTCGTGTAAATCTCCCTAGAAAAACAAAACGGTGGGTAATAGCTCATGAAAACGTCCATAAATCGCAAAAACGATCAGTTTTTGGTCATAACTCTCAAACATGTATCCGGTTTTACTGGCCTTGCAAATCCCTATTGAACCCCAAAATTGTGGGCAATAGCTATTGAAAACGTCCATAAATACGAAAACAACGATTTTTGGTCATATCTCTCAAACATGTATCGGCTCTTATGGGTAGTGCAAATCGCCCTGTAGGATCAAAATTTTGGGCGATAGCTCATGAATATGTCCATAAAACGTGAAAACATCGATTTTTTGGTCATAACTCTCAAACGTTTATCTGGTGTTACGAGTCGTGTAAATCACCCTAGAACCCCAAAAGTGTGGGCAATAGCACATGAAAACGGCCGTTGAACGCAAAAAATACGAGGTTTTGCTGATAACTCTCAAACGCGTATCGGGTGTTACGAGTCCTGTAAATCGCCCGGGTATCCCAAAATTGTGGCCAATAGCTCATGAAAACTTCCATAAATCGTGAAAACGACGAGTTTTTGGTCATATCTCCCAAACATGTATCGGTTTTACTGGCCACACAAATCCCTATTGATCCCCAATATTGTGGGCAATAGCTATTGAAAACGTCCATAAACGCGAAAGCAATGATTTTTTGTCATATCTCTTAAAAATATATCAGGTCTTATGGGTAGTGAAAATCGCCCTGTAACACCAAAACTGTGGGCAATATCTCATGAAAACGGCCATAAAACGCTAAAACATCGATCTTTTGGTCATAACTCTGAAACGTGTATCTTGTGTTATGAGTCGTGTAAGTCACCCTAGGAACCCTAAACTGTGGGCAATAGCACATGAAAACGGCCATAAAACGCGAAAACGACGAGTTTTTCTCACAACTCTCAAACACGTATCGGGTGTTACGAGTACTGTAAATCGCCCTGGAATCCCAAAACTGTGGCCAATAGCTCATGAAAACGTCCATAAATCTTGAAAACGACGAGTTTTTGGTCATAACACTCAAACATGTATCCGATTTTACTGGCCATGCAAATCCCCATTAAACCCCAAAACTATGGGCAATAGCTCATGAAAACGTCCATAAATGCAAAAACAACGATTTTTATTCATATCTCTCAAACATGTATCATGTCTTATGGGCCGTGCAAATCACCCTGGAATATCAAAACTATGGGCAATAGCTCATGAAAACGGCCATAAAACATGAAAACATCGAGTTTTTGGTCATAACTCTCAAACATGTATCCGGTTTTATTGGCCATGCAAATCCCCATTGAACCCCAAAACTGTAGGCAATAGCTCATGAAAATGGCCAAAAAACGTGAAAACGTCGAGTTTTTGGTCATAACTCTCAAACATGTATCGGGTATTATGAATCGTGTAAATTGCCTGAACCCAACACCGTGGGCAATAGCTGATGAAAACGACCATAAAACATGAAAATGAAGAGCTTTTGGTTATAACTCTTAAACATGTATCCGATTTTACTAGGCATGCAAATCCCTATTGAACCCCAAAACTATGGGCAAACCTCTCAATCATGTATTAGGTTTTACTCGCAAGGAAAATCCCCATTCAACCCCAAAACGGTGGGCAATAGCACAAGAAAACAGGCATAAAACAAGAAAACGCTATGTTTTTGGTCATGACTCTCAAAAATGTATTCGGTTTTACTGGCCATGCAAATATTCATTGAACCCCAAAACTGTGGGAAATAGCACATGAAAACGGCCATAAAACGACGAGTTTTTTGCTCATAACTCTCAAACATGTATCGGGTGTTACAAGTCGTGTAAATCTCCCTAGAAAAACAAAACTGTGGGTAATAGCTCATGAAAACGTCCATAAATCGCAAAAACGATCAGTTTTTGGTCATAACTCTCAAACATGTATCCGGTTTTACTGGCCTTGCAAATCCCTATTGAACCCCAAAACTGTGGGCAATAGCTATTGAAAACGTCCATAAATACGAAAACAACGATTTTTGGTCATATCTCTCAAACATGTATCGGCTCTTATGGGTAGTGCAAATCGCCCTGTAGGATCAAAATTTTGGGCGATAGCTCATGAATATGTCCATAAAACGTGAAAAGATCGATTTTTTGGTCATAACTCTCAAACGTTTATCTGGTGTTACGAGTCGTGTAAATCACCCTAGAACCCCAAAAGTGTGGGCAATAGCACATGAAAACGGCTGTTGAACGCAAAAAATACGAGGTTTTGCTGATAACTCTCAAACGCGTATCGGGTGTTACGAGTCCTGTAAATCGCCCGGGTATCCCAAAATTGTGGCCAATAGCTCATGAAAACTTCCATAAATCGTGAAAACGACGAGTTTTTGGTCATATCTCTCAAACATGTATCGGTTTTACTGGCCACACAAATCACTATTGATCCCCAATATTGTGGGCAATAGCTATTGAAAACGTCCATAAACGCGAAAGCAATGATTTTTTGTCATATCTCTTAAAAATATATCAGGTCTTATGGGTAGTGAAAATCGCCCTTTAACACCAAAACTGTGGGCAATAGCTCATGAAAACAGCCATAAAACGCTAAAACATCGATCTTTTGGTCATAACTCTGAAACGTGTATCTTGTGTTACGAGTCGTGTAAGTCACCCTAGGAACCCTAAACTGTGGGCAATAGCACATGAAAACGGCCATAAAACGCGAAAACGACGAGTTTTTCTCACAACTCTCAAACACGACGGTGTTACAGTAATCAGAATCGCCCTGGAATCCCAAAACTGTGGCCAATAGCTCATGAAAATGTCCATAAATCTTGAAAACGACGAATTTTTGGTCATAACACTCAAACATGTATCCGATTTTACTGGCCATGCAAATCCCCATTGAACCCCAAAACTATGGGCAATAGCTCATGAAAACGTCCATAAATGCAAAAACAACGATTTTTATTCATATCTCTCAAACATGTATCATGTCTTATGGGCCGTGCAAATCACCCTGGAATATCAAAACTATGGGCAATAGCTCATGAAAACGGCCATAAAACATGAAAACATCGAGTTTTTGGTCATAACTCTCAAACATGTATCCGGTTTTATTGGCCATGCAAATCCCCATCGAACCCCAAAACTGTAGGCAATAGCTCATGAAAATGGCCAAAAAACGTGAAAACGTCGAGTTTTTGGTCATAACTCTCAAACATGTATCGGGTATTATGAATCGTGTAAATTGCCCTGGAACCCCAAAACCGTGGGCAATAGCTGATGAAAACGACCATAAAACATGAAAATGAAGAGCTTTTGGTCATAACTCTTAAACATGTATCCGATTTTATTAGGCATGCAAATCCCTATTGAACCCCAAAACTATGGGCAAAACTCTCAATCATGTATTAGGTTTTACTTTCAAGGAAAATCCCCATTCAACCCCAAAACGGTGGGCAATAGCACAAGAAAACAGGCATAAAACAAGAAAACGCTATGTTTTTGGTCATGACTCTCAAAAATGTATTCGGTTTTACTGGCCATGCAAATATTCATTGAACCCCAAAACTGTGGGAAATAGCACATGAAAACGGCCATAAAACACGAAAACGACGAGTTTTTTGCTCATAACTCTCAAACGTGTATCGGGTGTTACAAGTCGTGTAAATCTCCCTAGAAAACAAAACGGTGGGTAATAGCTCATGAAAACATCCATAAATCGCAAAAATGATCAGTTTTTGGTTATAACTCTCAAACATGTATCCGGTTTTACTGGCCTTGCAAATCCCTATTGAACCCCAAAACTGTGGGCAATAGCTATTGAAAACGTCCATAAATACGAAAACAACGATTTTTGGTCATATCACTCAAACATGTATCGGCTCTTATGGGTAGTGCAAATCGCCCTGTAGGATCAAAATTTTGGGCGATAGCTCATGAATATGTCCATAAAACGTGAAAACATCGATTTTTTGGTCATAACTCTCAAACGTTTATCTGGTGTTACGAGTCGTGTAAATCACCCTAGAACCCCAAAAGTGTGGGCCATAGCACATGAAAACGGCCGTTGAACGCAAAAAAGACGAGGTTTTGCTGATAACTCTCAAACGCGTATCGGGTGTTATGAGTCCTGTAAATCGCCCGGGTATCCCAAAATTGTGGCCAATAGCTCATGAAAACTTCCATAAATCGTGAAAACGACGAGTTTTTGGTCATATCTCTCAAACATGTATCGGTTTTACTGGCCACACAAATCCCTATTGATCCCCAATATTGTGGGCAATAGCTATTGAAAACGTCCATAAACGCGAAAGCAATGATTTTTTGTCATATCTCTTAAAAATATATCAGGTCTTATGGGTAGTGAAAATCGCCCTTTAACACCAAAACTGTGGCAATAGCTCATGAAAACGGCCATAAAACGCTAAAACATCGATCTTTTGGTCATAACTCTGAAACGTGTATCTTGTGTTACGAGTCATGTAAGTCACCCTAGGAACCCTAAACTGTGGGCAATAGCACATGAAAACGGCCATAAAACGCGAAAACGACGAGTTTTTCTCACAACTCTCAAACACGTATCGGGTGTTACGAGTACTGTAAATCGCCCTGGAATCCCAAAACTGTGGCCAATAGCTCATGAAAACGTCCATAAATCTTGAAAACGACGAGTTTTTGGTCATAACACTCAAACATGTATCCGATTTTACTGGCCATGCAAATCCCCATTGAACCCCAAAACTATGGGCAATAGCTCATGAAAACGTCCATAAATGCAAAAACAACGATTTTTATTCATATCTCTCAAACATGTATCATGTCTTATGGGCCGTGCAAATCACCCTGGAATATCAAAACTATGGGCAATAGCTCATGAAAACGGCCATAAAACATGAAAACATCGAGTTTTTGGTCATAACTCTCAAACATGTATCCGGTTTTATTGGCCATGCAAATCCCCATTGAACCCCAAAACTGTAGGCAATAATTCATGAAAATGGCCAAAAAACGTGAAAACGTCGAGTTTTTGGTCATAACTCTCAAACATGTATCGGGTATTATGAATCGTGTAAATTGCCCTGGAACCCCAAAACCGTGGGCAATAGCTGATGAAAACGACCATAAAACATGAAAATGAGGAGCTTTTGGTCATAACTCTTAAGCATGTATCCTATTTTACTAGGCATGCAAATCCCTATTGAACCCCAAAACTCTGGGCAAAACTCTCAATCATGTATTAGGTTTTACTCGCAAGGAAAATCCCCCATTCAACCCCAAAACGGTGGGCAATAGCACAAGAAAACAGGCATAAAACAAGAAAACGCTATGTTTTTGGTCATGACTCTCAAAAATGTATTCGGTTTTACTGGCCATGCAAATATTCATTGAACCCCAAAACTCTGGGAAATAGCACATGAAAACGGCCATAAAACGCGAAAATGACGAGTTTTTTGCTCATAACTCTTAAACGTGTATCGGGTGTTACAAGTCGTGTAAATCTCCCTAGAAAAAAAAGGTGGGTAATAGCTCATGAAAACGTCCATAAATCGCAAAAACGATGAGTTTTGGGTCATCATTGCTTTCGCGTTTATGGACGTTTTCAATAGCTATTGCCCACAATATTGGGGATCAATAGGGATTTGTGTGGCCAGTAAAACCGATACATGTTTGAGAGATATGACCAAAAACTCGTCGTTTTCACGATTTATGGAAGTCTTCATGAGCTATTGGCCACAATTTTGGGATTCCCGGGCGATTTATAGGACTCGTAACACCCGATACGCGTTTGAGAGTTATCAGCAAAACCTCGTCTTTTTTGCGTTCAACGGCCGTTTTCATGTGCTATTGCCCACACTTTTGGGGTTCTAGGGTGATTTACACGACTCGTAACACCAGATAAACGTTTGAGAGTTATGACCAAAAAATCGATGTTTTCACGTTTTATGGACATATTCATGAGCTATCGCCCAAAATTTTGATCTTACAGGGCGATTTGCACTACCCATAAGAGCCGATACATGTTTGAGAGATATGACCAAAAATCGTTGTTTTCACATTAATGGACATTTTCAATAGCTATTGTCCACAGTTTTGGGGTTCAATAGGGATTTGCATGGATAGTAAAACTGGATACATGTTTGAGAGTTATGACAAAAAACTCGTCGTTTTTGCTGTTTTCATGAGCTATTACCCACCGTTTCGGTTTCCAGGGCGATTTACATGACTTATAACACCCGATACACGTTTGAGAGTTATGAGCACAAAATATTCGTTTTCATGTTTTATGACCATTTTCACAGTTTTGGGGTTCGTATGATTTACACAAATCGTAACACCCGATACATGTTTGAGAGGTATGAACAAAAACTAGCCGTTTTCACGATTTATGGACGTTTTCATGAGATATTGGCCACGGTTTTGGGATTCCAAGGCAATTTACAGGACTCGTAACACCCGATACGCGTTTGAGAGTTATGAGGAAAAACTCGTCGTTTTCGCGTTTTATGGCCGCTTTCATGTGCTATTGCCCGCAGTATTGGGGTTCAATAAATATTTGCATGGACAGTAAAACCGAATACATTTTTGAGAGTCATGACCAAAAACTTAGCGTTTTCTTGTTTTATGCATGTTTTCTTGTGCTCTTGCCCACCGTTTTGGGGTTGAATGGGGATTTTCATGTGCAGTAAAATCTAATACATGTTTGAGAGTTTTGCCCACAGTTTTGGGGTTCAATAGGGATTTGCACGGCCAGTAAAATCGGATACATGTTTAAGAGTGATGACCAAAAACTCATCATTTTCATGTTTTATGGCCGTTTTCATCAGCTATTGCCCACGGTTTTGGAATTCCAAGGCAATTTACACGACTCATAACACCCGATACATGTTTCAGAGTTATGACCGAAACCTCAGCGTTTTCCCTTTTTATGGCCGTTCTAATTCTCTATTGCCCACAGTTTTGGGGTTCAATGGGGATTTGCATGGTCAATAAAACCGGATACATGTTTGAGAGTTATGACCAAAAACTGTGGGCAATAGCGAATTAGAACGGCCATAAAAAGGGAAAACGCTGAGGTTTCGGTCATAACTCTGAAACATGTATTGGGTGTTATGAGTCGTGTAAATCGCCTTGGAATTCCAAAACCGTGGGCAATAGCTGATTAAAACGGCCATAAAACATGAAAATGATGAGTTTTTGGTCATCACTCTTAAACATGTATCCGATTTTACTGGCCGTGCAAATCCCTATTGAACCCCAAAACTGTGGGCAAAACTCTCAAACATGTATTAGATTTTACTGCACATGAAAATCCCCATTCAACCCCAAAACGGTGGGCAAGAGCACAAGAAAACATGCATAAAACAAGAAAACGCTAAGTTTTTGGTCATGACTCTCAAAAATGTATTCGGTTTTACTGTCCATGCAAATATTTATTGAACCCCAATACTACGGGCAATAGCACATGAAAACGGCCATAAAACGCGAAAACAATGAGTTTTTGCTCATAACTCTCAAACGCGTATCGGGTGTTACGAGTCCTGTAAATTTCCTTGGAATCCCAAAACCGTGGCCAATATCTCATGAAAACGTCCATAAATCGTGAAAACGGCTAGTTTTTGTTCATAACTCTCAAACATGTATCGGGTGTTACAATTTGTGTAAATCGCCCGGGAACCCCAAAACTGTGGGCAATAGCTCATGAAAATGGTCATAAAACATGAAAACGAATATTTTGTGCTCATAACTCTCAAACGTGTATCGGGTGTTATAAGTCGTGTAAA
Organism: Avena insularis; assembly: GCA_023614405.1. Lineage (NCBI taxonomy): Eukaryota > Viridiplantae > Streptophyta > Magnoliopsida > Poales > Poaceae > Avena > Avena insularis. Next base: position 918,306 of record JAJUPC010000076.1, read on the forward strand.
TCGCCCTGGAAACCGAAACGGTGGGTAATAGCTCATGAAAACAGCAAAAACGACGAGTTTTTTGTCATAACTCTCAAGCATGTATCCGGTTTTACTGGCCTTGCAAATCCCTATTGAACCCCAAAACTGTGGGCAATAGCTATTGAAAACGTCCATTAATATGAAAACAACGATTTTTTTCTCAAATCTCTCAAACATGTATCGGGTCTTATGGGTAGTACAAATCGCCCTGTAACATCAAGATTTTGGGAAATAGCTCATGAATATGTCCATAAAACGTGAAAACATCGATTTTTTGGTCATAACTCTCAAATATTTATCTGGTGTTACGAGTCATGTAAATCACCCTTTGCGCTCGGAAAATGGAAAATAGATTTTTGTTGCAATGAAAAGGAAAACTTCCTCCTACAACATTGTTCGCCATCCCATGATGCACATGCATGCACAATATGGGAACATTATCACAAACTATGTCTTGATTATAGCAATAACATTGGTCATTTGACCCAAAAGTTAGGAAAACTCGAATGAGATAGGTCATTTTGTGAAGGTTTTTTTGGGACATAATCAATATACCATGTTGGATATATTTCCTTCGGACTATGTCAGATAATATGCCACCACGCGAAGGTTTCGCATTTGTTTGATCATTTTTTTTATTTTTTTATGCACGTTTTAAACTATTGGCAAACTTTGTCGAACGACGGGTATGAAGATTCTTAGCTCGGGGTTGAGCCTCGCTAAAATTGCATTGGATCTATGATTAAATAGCATATTGTGAATCTAAAATAAGTTTTATAAAAAATCATGAGCATCAGATCATGTGCATGTAGTTGATATCTGACCCACTTCCTACCGATTCAGCGGGAATTTGTCTTTTTTACCTAGGATGGACGGAAACGTTTGAGATTCCTATGTCGGCATATTTTCCATATAAGTTGGTCTAGTATTTTTTAAAAATGGGGTGGTATCATTTTGAATTAGCCATTTGGTGGTTGCTTCACAAAACCCCTCGTTTTTTCGCGCTTGGAAAATGGAAAATGGCTTTTTGGTGGGACGAAAAGGAAAATTTCATCCTGCAACATTGTTCACTATCCCATGATGCACATGTATACACAATATGGGCACATTATCACAAACTATGTCTTGATTCGAGCCATAATATTGGTCATTACTTGAAAGCCAAGAAACCTCGAATGAGATAAGTCATTTTGTGAAGGTTATTTTAAGACATAATCAATATACCATGTTTTATATTTTTGCTTCCAACTATGTCACATAATATGATACCACGCGAAGGTTTCGCATTGTTTCGATCGTCTTTGAATTTTTTGTGCCCGTTTTAAACTATCGACAAACTTTGTCGAATAGAGGGTATGAAGATTCTTAGTTTGCTTGGACAAACTTTGTAAAAAATATGAGCATCGGATCATGTGCATGTAGTTCATATCTGACCCACTTCCTACCGATTCGGCGGGAATTTGTCTTTTTCACCTGGGTGGATGGAAAGTTTGAGATCCCCCTATTGGGATATTGTACATGTAAGGTGGTTTAGTATTTTTTAAAAATGGGGTGGTAGAATTATAAATTAGCCATTTGGTGGTTGCTTCACAACCCCCCCCCCCCCCCTCCCCCCGTTTTTTGCGCTTGGAAAATAGAAAATGGCTTTTTGATGCGACGAAAAGGAAAACTTTCTCCTGCAACATTGTTCGTCATCCCATGATGCACATGTATGAACAATATGGGCACATTATCATAAATTATGCCTTCATTCTAGCCATAATATTGGTCATTTGACTCGAAAGCCAGGAAACCTTGAATGAGATAGGTCATTTTGTGAAGTTTTTTTTAGACATAATCAATATACTAAGTTTGATATTTTTCCTTCCAACTTTGTCACATAATATGACACCACGCGAAGGTTTCGCATTGTTTCGATCGTTTTTAAATTTTTTATGTCCGTTGTAAACTATCGACAAACTTTGTCGACCAGCGGGTATGGAGATTCTTAGTTCGGGGCTGAGCCTCGCTAAACTTGTATTGGATATCTAATGAAATAGCATGTTGTGAACCTAAACATGATTTTTATAAAAGTATCATGTGCATCAGATCATGTGCCAGTTTATATCTAACCCACTTCCTAACGATTCGGCAGGAATTTGTCTTTTTCACCTAGGGTGGACAGAAAGGTTTGAGATCCCCTTGTTGGGACATTGTCCATGTAAGGTGGTCTAGTATTTTTAAAAATGGGGTGGTAGCATCTTGAATTAGCCATTTGGTGGTTGCTTCATAAAAACCCCGGTTTTTGCACTGAGAAAATGCCTTTTTGGTGCGACAAAAAGGAAAATTTCATTCTGCAACATTGTTTGTCATCATATAATGCACATGCACTACTAGAGAAAAGGTTATGCGAGGCGCACCTAAAAGCATATGCGAGGCGCATATCATATGCGCCTCTAGCTTCAAGCCTCGCCTATTTTTTATGTGAGGCGCATATGATATGTGCCTCCTATACTTCACATATGTGAGGCGCATATCGATATGCGCCTGCTATATTCTGCATATGCGAGGCGCATATTGATATGCGCCTCCTATACTCTGCATATGTGCCTCCTATATTCTACATATGCGAGGCGTATATTGATTCGAATGCGCCTCTTATATTATTTTTGAATTTCAAAAAAATGTGGCCAGATCTAGATCTAGATCTAGATCTAGATCTGGATCTCGCCGGAATTTCGTCGGAGCTCGTCGGAGGCCGTGCGCGTGGCCACATTCTACCACCGCAGGCATGTGCGGGATGCCATGGCCATGGGGGTCGCCGAAGATGGTGGAGGAGGATGAGGCCGCCGGAGGTTGTCGCCGGAGGTAGTTGTCAGAGGTGGAGGAGGAGGAGGAGATGGTCGGTGTGGTTGTGGAGGCCATGGCCGGAGTGGTCGCCGGAGGAGGAGAAGGTCGCCGGAGGAAGAGGATGAGGAGGAGAGTGGAGGAGGAGGAGGAGAGTGGAGAAGGAGAAGGAGAAGGGGAGAAGAAGGAGAGGTGGAGGAGAAGGAGAAGGAGAAGGAGAAGAAAAAGGAGGAGGAGAGGTGGTAGGTGCTATATAGGTGTGGTAGGTAGCTGTTTCGAATTTGAATCCGGCCAGGTTATAGGAGGCACATATTGCTCCATATGCGCCTCCTATACTTGAAACTATAGGAGGCGCATATTGCTCCAGATGTGCCTCCTATACTTCAAATTATAGGAGGCGCATATGACCATATGCGCCTCGCCTATGCGGCACCTACCTCCATCCGGGCCCACATGAGTTACTTGAGGCACACTCTGCTGCATGGGCCTCGCATATTATCAAGTATAGGAGGCACATATGGTCATATGCACCTCGCATATTTGACCACCGACCTCCACCCGGACCCACACAGCTTATGCGAGGCGCATTCTTCCCATATGCGTCTCCTATACTTGAAACTATAGGAGGCCCATATTACCATATGTGCCTCGCCTATGCGGCCACCTACCTCCACCCGAGCTCGCATGAGTTACTTGAGGCACATATGACCATATGCGCCTCGCATATTATCAAGTATTGGAGGCGCATATGACCATATGTGTCTCGTATATTCAAGCACCTCCCAACACACGGGCCCACACTGATTATGCGAGGCGCATTCTGTCCATATGCGCCTCGCCTATCTGATATATAGGAGGCACACATGACTAGAATGCGCCTCGCATAATCTGGGGCTGCTAGATTTTGTCCGTACATGGATTATAGGAGGCGCATTATTATCATATGCGCCTCGCCTATTTTTATACTAGAGGCGCATGAAGAAGGAGTGCGCCTCGCCTATTTTATAGGAGGCACATATGGTCTAGATGTTCCTCCTATAAGCATGTCTCCTATAGCCTTTTCTCTAGTAGTGATGCATGCATAATATGGGCACATTATCACAAACTATGACTTGATTCTACCTATAATATTGGTCATTTGACTCGAAAACCAGGAAATCTTGAATGAGATATGTCATTTTGTAAAGGTTTTTTTAAGACATAATTAATATACCAAGTTTGATATTTTTTCTTTAAACTATGTCACATAATATGGCACCACGTGAAGGTTTCGCATTGTTTCGATCGTTTTTAAATTTTTATGCCCGTTTTAAACTATGGTCAAAACGGCGAGCATGAAGATTCTTATTCAACATAAATATCTAATATTTGAGTATATATATAGATATTATTTTTCTACAAATTTTGATATATTATTTATATTTTTCTGAATTAGAATGATTTTTTTATGATTTTCTGAAGAGTAATATGATAAAAGGAAAAAAAGACTTTGCCGTGTATACTACGGAATACACACGACAAAAGGTCTTTGCCGTTTATACCCGGAATATACATGACAAAGGGCCGGCGAGAGCACACGGCAAAGAGGCCACCGTTTGCAGCCATTAGCTTCTCCCCGTCAAGTGGACCTGTGGGGTCGTGGGTCCTACCCCGTTGCCGTGACGAGACCTATGTCGTGTGCCGCTGTCAACTTTGCTGAGTGTATTTTTTCTGTTCCCTTATGAGTCTTTGTCGTGTATTTTTTTTTGTCGTGTTTCTTTTTAGAAATTTGTCGTGTTCATGTACTTTGCCGTGTGCTTTCTGGATTACACACCAAACTTTGCCGTGTTTCGGTTCATTTGGCACACGGCAAAGCCGTGTCTACACAGCAACGATATTTTTTCTCTCTTAGTGATTCTTAGTCGAACTAGGAAAAGTTTCACATGTACGTAAAATTATACGCAACATATTATGAGATGGAGGGAGTACTAAGGGTACCATGATAGAGTTGACCTTGTTAAGCAAAAGAGAGTTGTATATGACATACCAAACCCAAGTATATTTTAAGACAAATTCACAACATCCAAATTAGATAAAATTTTCCATGATCACAATCACTCCTCACAACAAGCGTATATTTTTAGATAGCAGTTGGCCAGTTGCCACCCCTGTAGTTCGGTGGCCTTATTAATTCATGCATAAGCATATATATTGCACATGAATCACTTCTTGGGCGGGGGAGTGAGCGCCGCCTTGAGCTTCTGCACAGTGGGCTCGTCGGTCTTGAACGACTTGGCGAGCACGCCGTCGTCGACGCCGGTGCCGAACACAGTGACGGGCACGGACACGGTGCCAGCAGCGGAGCTCCCAAACGCTGAGAGAGCAACCGTAGGGCTTTGCCCCGGGTTGGACTGGTAGTGCACTAGGCCCTTGGGGAACACAAACATGTCGCCCTCCTCAAGGTCCTGTGTGTAGAGCTTGCCTGTTGTGTCCACAAAGCCAACCGAAAGGGCGCCGTTGAGGACAAGCAGCAGCTCGGCGGCACGTGGGTGGGTGTGGGGAGGGTTGACGGACTCGGAGGGGAACTTGAGAAGGGCGTAGGACACGCTCTGCCCGTTCAGCGCCGGGAACTCCATCATGGTGGCTTTGGTCACCGTGAAATTCTGAGTTCCTGGCGGCGGCATCGGCATGGTCATGTTCATGGCGGCACGGAAGCCGGTGTAGGTGAAGAAGTCACCAGTGATATTCATCGGTGGCATGCCGATCATAGATGGCACGATGAAATCCGTGAGGATGTCTGGGTCGCCGGCCACGGCGGTCAGTGGCGCTGAGACCAGTGCAAGCACCACCAACACCAAGGTGTAGCAGTCGATAGACGCCATTGGATTGAATGCAGCTTGATGCAAGCTTGGTATCAATTTAGCTGTTGCTAAGAGGCGCTGTGGTTATGAGATGTGGTGAAGACCTTTTTGTGTTATTTATACTAGACTAGGTAAGACGCAGACAAGTAATCTGAGAAATCGAGGGAGGTGTATGAACGTTCTAGGACGGCAAACTGTAACCAGCTAGTGCTCATTGCACACATCTGGGGAAGAATTAACCGGACAATGTTTTGCAAATCTTGGTGTCTCAGAATACAAGCATATGGTCGGGCACACACACGGATATTGCTCTAGTTTTATCAGAATGATAACAGCATTTTTGTGATTTGCGTGCAGGGTATATCCGTGTGTATGCCCGACATATGCTTATTATATGCTGAGACGCCAAGATTTGCATAACGTTGTCTAGTTAATTCTTCCTCACATATGTGCAATTAGCATTAGCTGGTTACAGATTGTACAAATCTGAGGAAATTAAGTAAGATCACATACTAAGATTATGCGATTCTATGTGGAGGTTTGATCTAGTACTACCCCCTCCTCGCTAAATCCGTACAAATACATCTACGTATATATTTAAAGGAAAATGATAGGACTTCTCCGGGGATCGATCCCCCGGGTCCTCCTTTTCTACGCGAGCGCACCGTACGCTGTAGCTTTGTCCTGTACGCTGCAGCCCGTTGCAGGTCGCATATCCGCGCCGCGCGCTAGCCCGCCTCTTGTTCGCGATGTCCCGCCTGCTTGCCGCGCTGCCCCGCTTGCAAGTCGCGCCGCCTCGCCGCCCCGCCTGCAGGTCACGCCTCGCGTCGGCCCGCCTGTTGGTCTCGCAACCACGTCCCCCAGACCTTGCAGCTCGCGTCGTGCGCCGCCTCAGCTCTCGCATCCACGTCCCAGCGGCTCCAGGGAGATGGAGCCACCCGCCATGGCTGCCGCCCTAGGGAGCCTCGTTGTTGTGCCTCCTTGAAAATCTTGCCCCGCCCCGCGTTGCTACGTACGGCGTTAAGACTTGCTACATATGGTCGACAGCGGTGCTCCAAGCGTCATGGAGGTTTGCTACCAGACGGCAATGAAGAGTCGTGATGCTACCGACCAATGGATGCGTCTTTGAGATTTTGCTAAAGGGTCATGCTACTGTCAAGCTTAATGCACTAGCCAACGCAACCAAAAGTCCGAACTAATGGAAAGGGCTAGTGCAATCCACTCTTCAACACCCCTCTCACGTGTGACGGGAAGAAGTCAACATGTGCAACCCGAAGAGAGCGACGGCGCGCGAAACTCACGTATGACTCAAGAGGCCTATACGTGGACACAGAGGGGTCAACAGCAATTTTAGGATAAATTGCGAAAGCCAGGACTCGAACTCGAGACCTTAGGCTCTGATACAATGTCAAGCTTCGTGCACTAGCCAACGCAACCAAAAGTCCGAACTAATGGAAAGGGCTAGTGCAATCCACTTATACACTTCAACAGCTACAATAGTAGCAAATTTTTGCTATTCTATGTTTTTGCTATAATAGCATAAAATATTTGCTACAATATTTTCAACGAAAGTGCTAGCAAAATTGATTTTGCATCAGCAACCACCGGCGATGTCGTTTTTTTGTTACATTACCATTTTTTTTGCTACCACAGTTTTGCTAAAAAATTTGTTACATGGTCTCCGGCGAGGTTTACCGGCGAGTCTCCGGCAAGGTCAGATATGCTATATTAGCACATTTTTTTTGGTACACGGTCGCCGGCGGGGTCCAGTCTGTTTTTTTATTTTTTAGACCAAACCGTTTTCTGCTACATGTAGCAAAAGCGGAACTATTTGTAGCAAAAACGGATATGTTTATAGCAAAAGTGGGATTTAGAGGCTTTTTATGGGACACCTGTCACTAGAGGACCCGGGGGATTTTGGGAAATTATCCCCCCCGGGACGCGTAGTACGACCCATATTCAAACCCGTATTTAAACCAAGTATTATCCCAGTAAAGGCATACGGATCGGGATCTGTAGATATACGGTATTCCCGCACACACACGGTCCGTCCTCCCCATCACTGTCCAGCACCTCGACCGCCGCCGCCAGCATCATCGTGACCGTCGCCGCCAGCGTTGTCCAGCAAGCCGCCGGACAACTTGCCGGACTATCCGACGAGTCGCCGAACAAGTCACCGGACTATCCAACAAGTCACCGGACTGTCCGGTGAGTCGTCGGATAGTCCGACGAGCTACAGGACTGTTCGGACGTCGCTGCCAAGCTCTCCCGCGCCACCGTCTTCAAGCCATCCCTGCCAACACATATCTATGAGGCCAAGCCGAGGCGTGCGTCGGCTAGGCCGAGTCACCGGCTCGCCAGACCCAACCACCACCATTAGCACCGCGCACGGACACGGCCGTTTTCGGTGATGATCCGCATACAGTCATTTTTTTTGCTTTGCTTAGAGCTCGTACGGCTAGAAAAATATATTATTTGGTTGAGTTATACGGGATTCTGTACAGGGTTATATATATATGTGTATATACTAATTATAAAGTGGTATCAAGCGATTTGAGCCGACCATGTGTTTGATATTATACGAGTTTAGTAGAAAGGGGTATACATTGAGTTGGTGAAACATTCTCGTTACCCATCATGTACTCTTTACTTATTCTATATTATCGATGTTCCCGCGATGAATGACTTCATCACTTATCCGGCTAGACGATAACGAACATCATAACACACGAGTGGCCCAGAGTGTATCTCTCCATTGCCAGGAGTAGTAATTTCCATAACTATATCATATAAAACATTGGTATACTATCCGATAAGAGCAAAGAACTTTATAATTACCTTGTCACAATGTAATATTTAAAGAATCCCGCCACGTTAATATCATAACCAAGTCCATATATGTAATATGGTCAAACGATCTTTTCAAGTAATGATAATACTAGTTGTCAGATAATATCGATAATAATATTAATGATCCGTTTCACGGTAAATTATATTGGGCCTATCCATCGTCGTTGTTATCCAACAACTCCGATCTACTATATCACCGGCAACCTTACAACACATTGTCGTTTTACCCAATAATCAGAAAACCGAAACTATGTGTGATATATAAACTGGTCTTAGAGGCTAAACGAAGGATACCTAAATGGTGTTTATAATTTCACACATATATTAGGATTTTTTCTCCAAATAATCATTATCCAGACTAACATAGTTATAGAACAGAACAATAAATTTAATTATGAAACAACATTGTTGATAATAATACATTTATCATTGTCTCTAGGAAAAATTTCCATCAGTCAATAGTGTTGTCATCGAGCGAAGGGCCATGCTCATTGTCCAGGACGATTTCAGTGGAGACCACATCGTTGGTTGCAGAAATTGAAGGTGACACAATTGAAGATGATGATTTGGATACCCATGAAACGAGCATCATCTTGGTCGATGCGGGGATTTACACTACAGCAAACAGGCCAGGCGCTAACGGCCAGACCCCGTCGGCGTAGCCACTGGTTGTCATTGGCGTAGGCCTGCCGTCGGCGTATGACCCTGTAGGCATAGCCGGTTTGGCCGTCGGCGTAGAGGATGTGGGGCCCATATCGCACGGTTGACGGTCGTTTGCCCGGCGACAACTACGTCGACGGCATTGTTGTTGGCCTAGAGGGTTTGGCTAGAGCTATGCCGACGACAATGCCGTCGGCCTATCTTTTTTAATTTTTTTGTTTTGTTTTGAATTATAAATCTCACAAGCATTTTTCTAATTATTTGACTCGTTAATCTCACAAGCATTGTTTAACTCTAAGTATAATTAATTTCCGGTCAAATTATACTAATGGTAAAACTTCCCAATCGATCATCCATCTTAGCACTACTCCAGCTCCAGCACGCTTAACTTCTCTGTTCCTTTCGGATGAGCTTGCAACCAGAAAATTAGACCTTACTAATAATATTACCATATCAATCCTATTAACCCTTGGACGATGGTATCACACGCCTTTATTTTTATAACTTCAAACATTTATTTAAGTAAACAACAATGAATAAGTAATAATAATCTTGAATTCAACAAATTTTATTTATTTTGTCTTTTTGCTTTTAATATTGAATAATTCACAACTACAAATCCGTAAATCATAATTCGATAAATAATTTATCCAAATCGATCAGAAAATGAGAAGAATCCAAAAATGACATCCCTAGCTTATATTTAATTATGTATCATATCTTGTTAACACTACAACAACCGAAACTATGTTAGAATCATGAAACACCCCTTTTTTGCACTCGGAAAAAATAAAATGGATTTTTGGTGCAACGAAAAGGAAAACTTGAAGTGGATCTCTAATGAAATAGCATATTGTGAGTCTAAAAATGATTTTCTCAAAAAACCACGAGCATCAGATAATGTACATGTAGTTCAAATCGGACCCAGTTCCTACCGATTCGGCAGGAATTTGTCTTTTTTACCAGGGGTGGACGAAAAGGTTCGATCTAAACTAAAGAATGTCAATGCATAGGTCTTCAGATTTGAGAATTACTGGATGCAGCATACTGATTTTAAAGCAATTGTTCAAAATGCTTGGAACATTTCAGTCGGATTTAATGACTCGGCTAAGAAAATCAATGCTAAACTAAAGAATGTCAGAAGGGGTCTGAAGCTTTGGGCAAAAAAATTGTCCTGTTTGAGATCTGAAATTAGCATTGTTAATGCAACTATTGAACTTTTGGATATCCTGAAAGAAATGAGAACTCTTACTATTCTGGAGTGGAATCTGAGGGATTTATTGAAAACTCATGTTATTTCTCTGCTTCAAGATCAGAATGCTTATTGGAAGCAAAGAGGAAAAATTAAGTGGGTCAAGCTTGGAGATGAAAATACAAAGTTCTTTGATTCAAAAGCCACCATCAGGTTTAGGCAAAATTATATCTCTATGCTTAAAAATGAAAATAATGAGGAAGTTTAGGAATATTCTGACAAAGCTGATCTTCTTTGGCATGCCTTTAAAGAAAGAATGGGCACTTCTGATAAACCTGAAATGCACTTTAACCTGAATGAACTTTTTGGTGGAGGTATGTCCTCTCAAGATAGATATGCCTTGGAACAACCTTTCTCTGATAAAGAGATTTAAGATGTGATCAGGGACCTCCCTAATGACAAATCTCCTGGTCCTAATGGTTTTAATAATGAATTCATTAAGCTCTGTTGGCCTATTATTAAAGAGGATGTTAAGCAGATTATTGTGGAGTTCTATGAAGGCAGGATTTCTTTGGAAAGTATTAATGCCTCTTTTATCACTCTTATTCCAAAAAAAAAATGAGAATCCTATGACACCTGCTGATTTCAGGACTATTTCTCTGCTAAAAAGTGTGTTCAAGATTATCACCAAAATTCTAGCCAACAGACTTTAGGAATTTATTCTTAAGCTTGTTCACAAAAACCAATATGGCTTTCTAAAGAAAAGATCTATACAAGACTGTTTAGGATGGGCCTTTGAGTTTCTCTACCAGTGTCATAAATCCAAAGAAGAAATTATAATATTGAAACTAGATTTTGAAAAGGCTTTTGACAAGATTGAGCACTCTACTATCATCAGTATTCTTAGAGCCAAAGGCTTTGGTGAGAAATGGATTAAATGGATTCAATTGATCTTTGGATCTGCATCCTCGTCTGTCCTGCTAAATGGAGTGCCTAGGAAAAAATTACTATAGAAGGGGGTAAGATAAGGGGACCCCTTATCACCCCTTCTGTTTGTTCTTGATGCTGACCTTATTCAGTCCATTCTCAACAAAGCAATGTACCAAGGACTTCTGTCTCCACCTTTAGAAGGTGCTTACTGTCCTGACTTCCCTGCTATTCAATATGTTGATGACACTTTGGTGGTTCTCAAAGCTGACTCAGGCCAATTGCTTTGTCTTAAAGCTTTGCTTCATACTTTTGCTATGTCCACTGGTCTCAAAGTGAACTATTCCAAATCTAGCATGATGCCAATCAATTTGGATTCTGACAGGCTTAGCCATTTTGCAAATACAATGTCCTGTCAGGCTGGATCTCTACCTTTCACTTATATTGGCTTGCCTTTAAGCATTAACAAGCCTTCTGTGGAGAAATTTTTGCCTATTGTGCAGCGGGTTGAGAGAAGACTATGTGGTATTGCTGACTTTATAAATTATGGGGGAAAGTTGCAACTTGTGAAATATGTCTTGTCCTCCCTCCCCATTTATTACATGAGATGTTTTGAGCTTCCTGTTTCTTTTAAGGATGAGCTGATCAAATACATGAGACACTGCTTGTGGAGGAAAAAGACTACTGATGTCCAAGCTAGAGGGCAAGCTTTAGTGGCCTGGAACAAAGTTGGCAGACCTAATACACAAGGTGGTTTAGGGTTTCTTGATCTGAACATTCAAAATGCTGCTCTTCTTTTGAACAATCTGGACAAATTTTACAATCATAATGACATCCCTTGGGTACATATTGTTTGGAACACTTATTATAATAATGGAAAGTTACCAGGAAGATGTTTGGAGGGGTATTTTTGGTGAAAAGCACACCTAAAGTTAATTGACATCTTTAAAGGAATTGCAAAATGCTCGATGGGGAATGGTGGAACCACTCTTTTTTGGTCTGATTTGTGGAGGGAAGAATGTCTGCAGCATAAATTTCCTCACCTGCTATCCTTTGCAAAAAAAATCGAGTATCTCTGTCAAGGAGTTCATCCAGATGCCCAATATTCAGGACCATTTCTTTCTACCTCTTTCTTAGCAGGCATACTCTGATTTCCTCTGCTTAGAGCAGATTTGTCCAGACATCAATAGCTCTGGGAAGTGAATCCTTCTCAGTCAAAAAGGCTTATTCTATTCTCTTTGGGCATATTACAGTTCCACCTCACTTCTCTTGGTTATGGAAGTCTTCTTGTCAGCAAAAGCACGAGTTCTTCTTCTTCTGGGTGCTCCTTATTGATAGGTTAAATACTAGGAACTTGCTGAAGAGAAAAAAGTTCTCATTGCCCTCCTATAATTGTGTGACTTCTGGTTGCTCTGTTGAGGAATCTCTGGATCATCTATTCTGGGATTGTCCTTTTGCAAAAGCATGCTGGGATGAAATTTTTCCTTCCAGGAATATTGATCTCTCTCTATATGAGGCCTTTGCAAACATAAAGTTCAGGTTGAATGTTCCTTTTGCAATGGAGATTATTATTTTGGGAGTCTGGGGCATCTGGATCTGCAGAAATAATGAAATCTTCAATAACAAGCATGATTCTCTAGGAGGATGGAAAGCCTTAGTAGCACAAGAATTAAGATGGGTGATGTTTAGAGTTAAAAAAAATAGTACCAGGATTTGAAAGCCTGGATCAACATCCATTTCGTTAGGAGATAGCTAGCTTTGTAGTCTTATCCCTCAATGAGGTGGTCTGGGACTTGTAAATTTGTACATATGTATCCTATTATGATTATATAAAAATTGCATTGGGGGCTTTCCCTACTGTTTCTAAAATTGATTTTCTCAAAAAATCATGAGCAGCAGATAATGTATATGTACATGTAGTTCAAATCGGACCCACTTCTTGCCGATTCGGCAGAAATTTGTATTTTTTACTAGGGGTGGACCGAAAGGTTCGAACTCCACCGGTTGGGACATTGTACATGTAAGGTCGTCTTGTATTTTCTGAAAAATATGGTGGTAGCATTTTGAATTAGCCATTTGGTGGTTGCTTCACAAAATGCCCTATTTTTTGTGCTCGGAAAATGAAAAATGGCTTTTCCGTGTGACAAAAAGGAAAACTTCCTCCTGCAACATTGTTCTCCATCCGATGATGCACATGCATGAATAATATGGACACATTATCGCAAACTATGTCGCGATTCTAGACATAACATTGGTCATTTGACCAGAAAGCCAAGAAACCTCGAACGAGATAGGTCATTTTGTGAAGGTTTTTTGAGACACAATCAGTATACCAAGTTTGATACATTTCCTTGTAAATATGCCATATAATATGGCATCACATGAAGGTTTTTTATTGTTTCGTTCGTTTTTTAATTTTTTATGTCTGTTTCGAACCATCGTCAAACTTTCTAAAATGGCGGGCATGAAGATTCCTAGATCGAGGCTAAGCCTCACTAAACTTGCATTGGATCTATGATGAAATAGCATATTGCGAGTCTAAAAATGATTTTCTCAAAAAATCATGAGCATCAAATAATGTACATGTAGTTCAAATCGGATCCACTTCCTACCATTTCGGCAAGAATTTTTCTTTTTTACCAGGGGTGGACGCAAAGGTGTGAACTCCCCCGGTTGGGACATTTTCCATATAAGGTGGTCTAGTATTTTTTGAAAAATGGGGTGGTAGCATATTTAAACTTTCATTTGATGGTTGTTTCACAAAACACGCCGTTTTAGGCACTTACAAAATAGAAAATATGTTATATGAAAGTATTTATAATGTCTTTATGTTTTTTTAACAAAAATATGTAATATTTAAGTTTATATAGATAGACCTTGTGTTTATGCAAATTTTTATATATTATATGTATTTTTCTAAATTAAAATGATTTAGTTATGATTTTTCTAAGATTAATGTGGTAAAAAAGGAATAAAGGCTATGCCGACGGCAAAGTCGTCGGCGTAGGTATGAAACCTACGCCGTCGGCGTAGACTTAACGCCGTCGCATCGCCGTTATAGGTAATCACCTACGCCGATGGCCCGGTCTACGCTGACGGCTGTCATCGGCCTATCCATCGTACGCTGACGGCAAGACTATGTCGGCTGCTGCGTTACCCAGTTGCCGAACCCTTTCACCTACGCCGACGGCCCCGACCTTTTGCCGTCGGTGTAGAATTAGGCCGTCGGCGTTTGTCTTTATTCGTGTAGTGTTATTGGTCCAGGCAATCCGTCGAACAGGTCATGGGCACCACAAACATGTTGTTGAGCGGTTGCTAGTGGCTTCTCAACGACGGGGATCGTAGCCTGGTGTTCGTCCATCCTTACCGATGCGCTGACGAGCTCGTTTTTCTTGAAGCTTGTCCACATGGGCCAGCGGTGTCCCGCATAGATCGATCAAGAGCATCGAAGCATGCCATAATGTCTTCGAACTCACGCCAGCGTCTCTTTGATCATGCATCGAGGTACTCTTTGAGCTTGGGATCCATGGCTAGGGGTGAAAAATTTTGGGGAAAATTAAGAGAAAAATTAGAGAATATGTTAGGAGAATTTGAGAGGAATTGGGAAGAGTGGTGTTTGGCTCTAATACCAGATGTTAGAAGCCAAATTGTAGTTCCTCATACGGATCTCTCTTAGATAGGAGATTTGGTGTTGTAATTACAATGAATAGCATGAAGAGGATTGACAAATTAGAGCAGAGCTGGGAGAGGAGAGACGTCGTGCAATTTCCTTTCCTCGAAACAGGCTTTATACCCCGCTATATTAATATAGCAATCAACTAATACAAAGTTCCAAACAAAGCTGGGGTAGAACAACACAAGCGACGCCGAAAGAAAATAAGAAGAGAGAAAAGAAAATAAAGCCGACATCGGCGGTGCGAAGAAAACAAAGATAACTCACAACTGTTGTGCCCTACGGAGAAGTACCACCACATATCTAGCAATCCATAGCGTCGCGTACCAAGCAACACCTCCAAGAAGGGAAGTGACTATGATGACACTATTTCCCGGACTGGTCCTAGGGTTTCACGTGGTATGCCATAGGAGGTGGGGAAGAGATACACCCGACGCCCTTCAGGAAGGATGGCAATACCCGTAGGCGTCACCGCGTCAGTGTCAATGTGACAAGGATTTCTGATGACCTCTCCAACACACTCCGAACCCTTTTTAATGCTCCACCAAGCTCACAGCCCATGTGCATGCGCCACCACAGTCTTGAAGTCGCCACCGCCATTACACCGTGAGCCCTGGAGCAAGACCGGCAGGACCGAGGGAGCGGAAACTTCGGCGAGGGTCGTCATGACATCGACACGTGGGAGAGAACTACCTCCATCGCCAGAAGGTGATAGCCGACTGGATGCGGCAACAAGACAAACCAAGCCCTCTTGGCCCCATCGAGCCCGAATAGGCTCGTGAAGTCCCATCGCTGAATTGCAGTAAGGGTGTTACTGTACGCTCCAACCTCGTCAAATCCCTGCTGCCAAGTAGCAGCTCCTTCGCACCACCAAGCTCAGGCAGGCCTACCGAACTGCCGCTGGTATGAGGATCACCATCGCAAGCCACCTCCCAGAGCCGCCTCCGTCAGAGGGACGCCCTTGCAGACCACCTTCTGAGGCTGCCGCCCCGCCATCCTCAACCTCAAGCTTGTGGCCCGACAGACAGTACAACGCAAGGCCATCGATGGAACGCAGGAGGACATCTAGGGTGGTAGTTGGTCCGCACAGTAGCCATCGGGAGGGGATCTGCCCTATACCGCCGGTGCAGTCGTTGACCGCACAGGACAGGCAGGGCCTGTCAAGCCCAGATTAGGCCCGGATCAGGCCCAAGCAAGCCCAAATCTAGGCCCAGATCAGACCTGAGAAGCCCTGCTATCCCGCTTCAGTGCCCTGGCCTTCATTGACATCCACCTGCAGATCCCCGCCGCCCCCTGTACACATCAGCCCGAGCCCCTCCGCCATGCCTGTTGCCACCACCAGGCCGAGGTCGCCGCGCCAACCGAGGCCACCACGCGGCCCCAAGGACAACCGTCGCCGCCACCTCCCGAATGTGTCAGAACCACGCGCGGCCACCATGCCGTCGACGACCGCGCCAACGTGCCCCGCTCTGAGCGCGCCGCCCACCACAACCGCCATGGCCTGCGCTGCTGCTTTCTTACGTGGGAGAAGGGAGGCCATGCCACCGCCAGCGCCTGGGCTTTGCC
The DNA here is from genome assembly GCA_023614405.1 of Avena insularis. Taxonomy (NCBI): domain Eukaryota; kingdom Viridiplantae; phylum Streptophyta; class Magnoliopsida; order Poales; family Poaceae; genus Avena; species Avena insularis. The sequence continues at coordinate 934,861 of JAJUPC010000076.1, forward strand.
CGGCGACGAGGAGGGGTGGGCGAGAGGGGGGGCCTAGAGCAGAGGCGTCTAGGGTTCCTCCCGTCGCTCACGGGAGCGACGCGGAGGAAGGGTGTTTTGTAAGGTACTCCCGTCGCTCGCCGTTTCCTTTCCAAGTGGATACTTTCCTCATTGCCTCTCATTGGATATTTTTAAGTGTCGATCTCAAGCTGGCTATGGGCTAGGTCGAGTCCCTCTTTGCAAGCCCATGGCACCAGCCCAATGAGAGGTGCACATGGAGAGGGTCTAAATGTATGATGAGTATACGTCTAAATGTACCATACAGGTTTGGATGGGTTTAGACGATCTTCAAAAAAAAATGGGTATCAAGTTTTTATTTGTCAAAGTTTGAATAGGAGGGGGATAGCGAAGCAAAAGTGTATTTATTAGTGTCGCTCCCAAGCTGGCTATGGGCTGCGCCGAGTCACTCTTTGCTAGCCCATGGCACCAGCCCGATGAGACGTGCACATGGAGAGGGTTCTAACAGTTTCACCTTGAGAGATAAATAATTTTGAGAATCAGCACATAGATGCAAATGGACGGTAAGACTGATCGCCAGTCGTGTTTATGATTTGACAAATAAATCATTTTGTAGTTGTCTGACAAAACCTTTGAAAAGCGTTGTTGACACTGTTAGTATCTATGCATGCATGTTGGAAAGGTTGACGCAAAATCTCTGCCGCAGACAAGCGCTCATGCTCGCAATTAGCGTCCTAGAGTTCAAGAGTATATATACATATACTTCCTCCGTTTTAAAATATAAAATATTTTAGATTTATGAAGAAAATATATCTAGACTTGTTTTAGTACTCCCTCCGACCCAAATTAATTGACTTAGATTTGTCTAGATTCGGATGTATCTAGACATGTTTTAGTACTAGATTCATCCGAATCTAGATAAACTTGAGTCAATTAATTTAGATCGGAGGGAGTATATAGATTTACTCAACTTTGGGTTGAATCTACGCACTAAAACAAGTCCAAATTTATTTTCTTCACAAATCTAAAACATCTTATATTTTGAAATGAAGGAAGTATTTATTAAAATAACACAATAATAAGTATACAATACAAAGGAAGCATTATTATTGATGATATGGCGGGCTAGTTCTCTTTGAAATACTAGCTTTCTTTTCGATCGAGAACTTCTTCAAAATACTGTAGCATAATTATTGGCGACCGTCGAGAACTCAAGGTCACTGCTAGCTAGCTGCTCACAAGAGAAGCGTAGCTCCGAAGCCAACAAGCACCGAGAGCGCCGCGGAGCGAGTGGAGATTACTGGCGCGGCCGTCGAGGGCGCCGGTCCCGGAGGCGCTGCGGGAGGTGGTGCTATCGGCTCCGCCGGAGGCGCCAGGTCGTGCTTGAGCGCCTCGACGGTGGCCTGGTCAACGTGGAAGGACCTCTGGAGGACGACGTCGTCGATGCCGGACTCGAAGATCGCACCTGGGAGCGAGATGGTGCCGGGGCTGGCGCCGCCGAAGGTGGAGAACCCGCGAGCCATCTCGGCGCCGGCGTTGTACTGGAAGTGCACCATGCCTTTGGGGAACACGAACATGTCGCCGGCCTGCAGCGTCTGCGTGTACACCTTGCCGGCCACCTCGTCGACGAGGCCCACCAGCAGCGGGCCCTCCACCACGAACAGCAGCTCCGACGCCCTCGGGTGGATGTGCGGCGGGTTGAGGGTGCCGGCGCCGAAGACGAGCGCGGCGTAGGAGACGGACTGGCCGAGCAGCGCCGGGAACTCGGCGGCCGTGGCCTTGGACGCCGTGAACTTGGCCGGGTCGGCGGCGTTGCTGCTGATGAGGTCGGTGTAGGTGAAGAATGTGCCGTCGAGGAGTGTCGCGCTGGTGTTCGGCGGCACGATGAAGTCCGTCAGGATGTCCGGGTCGCTGGCATCGGCGACGAAGGACACGGAGCCGCAAATGGCCATGGCAATGAGGATGGCAAGGCTTAGAGACGGCGCCATTTTCCCAGATCGAGCGATCTGTATGGTTTGTTTGTGTGGTCAATTGATCAGTTTATCGGCTGAAGAGTGAGATCTATTTGTAGAAGTCGTCTGGCTTTGTAAGAGCCGACCAAGCACTTCCAGCCAAACCATTTGGGGTCGGCTCAGTTGTAAGCATTTGCCATGCTTGGCGATTATACTAGTACGTTGAATCCTATGTGTTGAAGCGGTCAGGGGAACCGGCCAGCTGCAGCAGCCGCAACAAGAGGGGTTGCCCAGCCCAGGTAACTCGTCCCCGGCCGATACCTGTGTAATTAAGCTGCAGGCCTGCCTGCCTGCTGCTGTATGCCAGGCCAACATTTTGACAGGTATCTGTAAACATCTGACCTCGATTTCTCAAACCTATTTTTTGGTCACCTCATCAGACTATATCCCTGCTTCTGTATAAATATCACAGTAAGTTCTGCAACACACATCCTCAACTCATCACCACCACAGCTCCGAGATCCTCATCTCTCTCAAACAGTTTGATCAGCTACCTCAATTCAACCCACCAATGGCGACCCTGGACATCTACTCCTTGGTACTACTGGTGCTGGCACTGGTATCGGCACCCCTGGCCGCGGTGGCAGGCGACCCGGACATCCTGACGGACTTCATCCCCCCGCCAGCGCTCGGCGGGCCAGTCATCATCACGGGCGACTACTTCACTTACACCGGTTTCCGTGCAGCCCTACCGATACTGCCACCACCGACGGCCTTCACGATCTCCAAGGCCTCCATGGCGGAGTTCCCGGCGCTCAACGGGCAGAGCGTGTCGTACGCCAGGCTCACGTTCCCGGCGGGCACCGTGAACCCGACGCACACCCACCCGCGTGCCTCCGAGCTGCTGCTCGTCATCGAGGGCGCGCTCTCCGTCGGCTTCATCGACACCACCGGCAAGCTCTACACCAAGGACCTCGTCGTCGGCGACATGTTCGTCTTCCCCAAGGGCCTCGTGCACTACCAGTTCAACCAGGGGACCAGCCTCGCCGTCGCGCTGTCAGGGTTCGGGAGCGCCTCGGCCGGCACCGTGTCCGTGCCGGTCACCGTGTTTGGCACTGGGGTTGACGACGCCGTGCTCGCCAAGTCGTTCAAGACCGATGTGGCCACCGTGCAGAAGCTCAAGGCTGCCCTCACACCGCCACCAAAGAAGAACTGATGACTTATAAGTAGTTTGGTCGTGTCTCCTGTCTTATGATCGGTTTGTTGCCATCTGGCACTTATTAGCCATGTTCTGTTTTATTCTTTTCTTGAAATAACCTGCCTAAAAGCAGGAAACCAGACGTTGTTGAATTTATATATTATTGCATCTTTTTTTCAACACATTATTGCGACATTTTCTTGCTTTGAACCTGCTGTCGTGTCTGTGTCTTTGTGTGATGAGCTTTGCAGCGTTGTGTACAATTTAGATCAAAATTTTGAAGGACACTACGGTGTAAGTTACAACGCATTTCTATTTTTCATCCGGCGACATGCTCATCTTCCCAAAGGGCCAACCATGTGCCCAACCTCACCATGGCACTGTTGGCATTCTTGCGTGCCTTCGCGGGCACCGTGTCTATTCCGGTCACCATGGAATCGATGACACCATTCTTCTCTAGTCGTTCAAAAATGATGTTGCCATGATTCGTATGCTCAAAGTGGCACTCAATAATCCGCCATCGCCAAACACCTGATTCCTAAGTAATATGTGCTATTGTTTCACGTGCCGGTCATTTCCGCACATGATTTAACAAGACCACACAGGATGTTTTTGCGTAAGGGACGCTTTATTATTTAAAAAGGTTTAAGCATTATAGTCTGCCTCTTCATAACTAGGATCCACTCGGCCACAACAAGTTTAGAAACCAAGAAAAAATTGATGTGGTATACAAGTAATAATCTTTTAGACACTGTAAAACGCTATGTTCATGGAGGACCAATAATAACTACAGATATGGAAGTGAAGCAGTTCACCCATCGATCTGTATGTCCATGTCATCCTGTGGAACTGTAGATGTGCAAATTCGGATCATCTACAGTAACAGCACATCTAGGATGCAAACTTTATTTCTCCATTTATTTATCCCGTGTCTTCCGGATGGTTCGGTCAAAGCGGTAGACAGTTTTTTCCTCAATCAGCCCTGATTGCCTTCCCTTTTTTCGGCAGCCAATCAACCGCCGAGGAGGAAGATCAATCTCTACGGGAGGAAGCCCTCATCCTTCTCTCCCACCAAACCCCTGCACGCGAGAGGTGCCGACGATCTCTGACTGGTACCGCCGCGCCATAACGCATCGTTCGGGGCCGGGAACAAAACAACATAGATTGTTTTTCAGGACTCTCGATTTTTTAACCATTATTAGTCTACAATTTTCAGAAGGATTAGGCTATGTGTAATTTATGAGCTCAAGTTTTTAGTCTACAATTTTCAGAGGGATTATTAGGCTATGTGGAATTTATGAGCTCAAGTTATTAGTCTACATTTTTTAGAAGGATAGGCTATGTGGAATTTATATGCTCAAGACATGCAATCTTCATAAAACCCTGATCCATCCACGTCTGATGATGCAACGGGCAGTCAAGGTGTCTTCTATAAATGAAGGTTCTGCTGATCAGCTTGATTATCTGCGTACTGACATTGCAATTATCAAGCTTCATGCACTAGTCAACACAACCAAAAGTCCGAACTGATGGAAAAGGCTAGTGCAATCCACTTATACACTTCAACACCCCCTCTCACGTGTGACGGGGAGAAGTCAGCACGTACAACCGGAAGAGAGCGACGGCGCGCGAAACTCACGTATGACTCAAGAGGCCTATACGTGGACACAGAAGGGTCAACAACAATTTTAGGATAAATTGCGAAAGCCATGACTCGAACTCGAGACCTTAGGCTCTGATACCATATCAAGCTTCATGCACTAGCCAACGCAACCAAAAGTCCGAACTGATGGAAAGGGCTAGTGCAATCCACTTATACACTTCAACAGCAATCCCTCCCAGCTCACTGTAAATGTCAATTTAGCACATTTTCACTGCTTTGTTTTGATTGGAGAGTGTTTGTGATACACATCGCAGTTTGTTCTATGCATTACTGTCATACCCCTGTACTGATATTTATGACATTCATAGCTGGTTGGCTATTTGCCACATATGGATATATGTATGTTTTCATATCCGAGTTGTTCTTTCTTTGAAATATTAATAGCACTTCATTTACATTCCCGGTCGGATTAATTGATAAATAGCATTGGTATGGATGTGTAGCCATTAGTAGATGGTCAAGTCTTTAGCTTTTGTTGTTACTTTGAGGTTGCAACAAGAACCACAGGTAGCTTTTCAATAGAGGGCCACTTCGCGTGGTTTTGGAAAGAAGAAAATTGCAAATGATGTATATTTCTTCTGTGTGGAACATATTCTTGATGTTATAAATTACCAGTGTGGATTATTTGTTTTACCACACTAAACTTCAAACTAGCCAGTCCTGCCCAATAGGTACCCATAGGTGCGGCATGTTGCCACACCTAATTTTCTAGTCTATAATTCATGTTGCTATCAATGTTGAATAAAAATATCGCTAGCCATGTTCTCCAACCGTGTAGACACCTCCTTATATCGGTCTTGATTCTTCATATTTTGTAGAGATGATCATAAAAGGAGCAAACTGGTGCACTAATATATAACCTCAATGAGAGAAGAACTTTTATCATTAAAAATATTATCATTTCTATATAGCCAAAGCGATCAAATAAAAGCAAAACGCTTCTACCATAATATGAATGTTAATATGTGATCAATACCAAATAATCAGTAGCCAAATATGTTGGAAAAAGTATGTGGTGGATACGAGCTACAGAACAAGAAAATTGCACTAGGAAAATAAATGTCTGATTGTCTCATCATGGTGATTTTTTTTGTACTTCCATTAAAATTTCGTTCTACAATGTTGTTTTTGCTGAGAATACCAAGCAAAACTTTTAATCTTCAGCGGATATCTTCATCTTCCCATTTTTGTTGTTATCGTCTGGCACTTCTAGTTGAGCTAGTGCGCTATACTTGGAATCCACCGAAAATATACCACTCTAATGTAGATTTTGTTGAAACTTATGGGCTCCTTGTGATAATTGCACCATTTTCAATCGTTGTGGCAAAGCATTTCGAGATGCAAAGCTGGAGCTAACTAAATCTCTTTTGAACGGAACATTTCGCTCATAGTACTCCAAAATGTAGCGATAGTATCACTCATACTATGAATAATGTTGTAGAGAGTTGGATATTGTTTTTAGAGTGTAGCATTTTTCAGACACTTATTCTTCCAAAAATATTTTAAGAGCCATCCTTCATTATATACAATCAAAATTATAAGAAATGTTTTTTTGTCGCCATTACACTAGCCTAGAAATGTGTGTCCCCAGGTTTCCAAAAACAAGGGACAAGACATTAGATTTTGCATATTTTCTTTGTATGAGGGTTTTCCATACTTCGTCTTTGTAAACATGGGACAAGTCCTCGCTACATTGATGTATTCCTTCTAGCAGCAGTATAAACACCATCCAAATAACACCCGGAGTCCAAATCCTCCAGAATAACGCCTCTAAGAAGGAAACGGTGTAGAAGAACCACCGTCTCCTGATTAAAGATCATAGATTTTCACCTTGAAAAAAGTTCGCGCTTTCAAAACATTTTCTTCAACAAAGTTATTGCCGGACTCAACCAATTATTCCTAGATCTTGGATTTTCATCACTCTTAGTCCCATTTGGTTCTTATCCATACTCAGTATTACTTTGCTTTCTTGTTGAATTGTATTTCTAAATTGTATCCTTGACTTGTGGTGTCGTTGTTGTATATATATATGTTTCTTGTGGATTTTGTTGTAAAATATTGTGATGTAACTACTTGTAAAAAAACCACACACACACAAAAGTGTCTGGTGGGATTCCTTGAATCGCTTCTATGTGGATTTTGGCAGAAATGCTAAGATCAGCATAGACCTGATTCAGTGGCGTTACAATTTTCCACGATAGCACATCATACAATATCTATGGCCCAAACGGCGTTTATCAAAGGTCGATTCATCCATGATGGTGCCTTAGCTCTACATGAAATCATCCATGAGATCGTTTCGAAGAAAACAAAGGTGGTCATCCTCAAGCTCGGTTTGGAGAAAGCTTATGATCGAGTTAGTTGGGATTTTCTTCGTGAGGTCCTGAATTGAAAGGGCTTCGATTCTGGAATCACCCATAGACTGGTGCATCTTGTCTCGGGTGGATAGACCGCGATCTGCATCAACGGGGTTGTTGTCCCTTACTTTAGAAACAAGAGGGGAGTTCGTCAGGATGACCCGATCTCTCCTCTGTTGTTCGACTTCAGGGCTGATGCGTTGGTGGCCATTCTTGACTCTGCTGTGGAGGCTGGCCACATCCAAGGGGTGGTTCTGACGAGGTTTAATCTCGTCAATGCCCATTGTTATGATCTTGGGTTTTGGAGAAGATGGGGATGCTGGAGATCGCGGAACGGTTAGCAAACAAGCAATACAGGGACACGAGATTTACCCAGGTTCAGGCCCCCGGAGGGAAAACCCTACTCCTGCTTGTCTGCTCTTGATTATGGTGGAACCGAAAAGTACAGGGGTGCGCAGATGCAATCTGGCGTGGAGGTGTGTATGCGGTGGTATGCGAAGTGCCCTCCTCGTCGTGCCCTCCTAGCCTTTATATAGAGAAAGGCAGGTCCCAGGCACAGATCGACTCGATTATAGGTTTTAGGGTTTGCCCCTTTGAATATTCTATCTACTCTAGTATTGTTCTCCAAGGATCCGAAGGCGTCATGGGCCCTGGCCACCCGAAATTCTTCATGGGCTGGCGCATGTTTCTCGTGGGCCTTCCTTGGGCTGGACTAGGTATGCTAAGATCGTGTACCCGCAGGGTATAACCATATCAGTAGCCCCCGAGTGTTCAGTCGAATCGTAGATTCGGCTGAGGACTCTTCAATCCTTCGGGTGCAGCTATCTCTGTTCGTCTAGAGAATGATTTGAGTGCGTAGAGATTGTTGATGCGTGTGCCTGACTCTCCTGACAGATCAGGGTCATTTAACTGTCTTAGGACAAAACAACACGATCTTCCTCAGATTCGAGTCCCTCGACTCGAACCCGGAACATATGCTGGCGTAATTCGACTCAGGCCGCGGAGGACTTACAAGAGTGGAATTCCAGTGAATTTTAAATGATGTACCCAACGCGTCCGTCGAGATTTTTCATCGTGCCTGTTGGCACGGATTTTCACTAGCAGAGCGCAGTCGTGTGCGTTACCAGGCCATCAGATGGTATATGTAGGTCTTATCTTTGCATCGCAGACGCAACATCCGAATGTTTATCACCGCGGAGGTGTTTCGGGTGACCAAGGAGGACGTTGCTCACTTAGCGTTAATTGGGGCAGAGTTGCCGAAAATGTTTTTGCATACTGATCCGCAGGATCCCAGTCGAAGATTCATAGGGCGCGCGGCCAGCGCTCCCTATGGGAGTAGCCCCCGAGTGTATGTTCGAGTCGCAGACTCGAGCAGAGACTTTAATTCAGTGTTTGTTGACCTTTTAGGTCCGTAGGACACAATTTTTTGGATGCTTGAATCCATTCTCCCTATGGGAGTAGCCCCCGAGTCCGTAGTGGAGTCGTAGACTCGACGTAAGACTCGAAGAATAGTTCAATGGTCTAGTATGTTGGTCGTTTTTCGGGTGCGCGGCCAGCGCTCCTGATAGGAGTAGCCCCCGAGTAGTTAGTCGAATCGTAGATTCGAGTGAGTACTTTTAGTTGTGTAGCCGAATAATTGTAACCGTTGCTAGTATAGCTTTTGATGACGTCAGTGCTGATGATCGGTGACCGCAAGCGTCTGCGGCGCCAGAGATGACATGACTGGACGAACATGGGTCCCACCTTCTGACTTTGAGTTGACTGGTCACGCGTGGCGTGGAGATAATTACGGCGTCGCCTCGATTAACGTGTGTAGTGGACGGCGTGTTAGCGACGGTTCACTGCTGTGCTGACACGTGGACGGTCAGATCTTGATGTTGGCTCTAGGTCTTCCCGATGAACGGTCGTCGTGCATCATCCTCGTCCTTATAATCATTGCGGAAAAGTTAGTTTGTTTTCACCGCAGCCATTCTTGTTTCACTGCTTCCATCTTCTTGAGTTTTCCTTGCTGCGCGCTGGAATTTCTTCAAACCTTTCCTCCTTTGTTTCTGTGTGCTCGTCGTTGTCGCCGCCGCACTGCGATGGGGAAGTCCAAGAAGGCCTCTACCGCAGTTGGTACTAGTGCTGCCGCCGGTGGAAAGAAGGGTTCCGCCGCCACTCGCGTCACCGATGGTGTATGGCGGCGATCGGAGACGCGTGAGGGCGCGAGCGGGGTCTGATCCCGCACGATAGGGAGGCCGTCAGAGTTCCCGGCGACGAGGTAATTCCCCGTCCTCCCGCTGGGTTTCGGGTCATGTTCATCGCTTTTGTCCTTCGGGGCCTTTCTTTTCCAATCCACGATTTTCTCCGTGGATTGCATTTCCTTTATGGCATCCAGCTTCATCATCTTTCACCGAACTATCTTCTTCATATCGCCTACTTCATCACATTCTGCGAGTGCTGGCTCGGTGTCGAGCCACACTTTGGTCTCTTCCGGAAGCTCTATTCCGTGAAGAGGCAATCTGGCTCCAAGGGCGTTTACCCCATCTGCGGCTGTATCATTTCCCTTAAATCCAACTGCCTCTTTTTCTCCTTTTCTATGTCTGAATCTGTCCAGTACTGGAGGAGGCGATGGTTTTACATCTGCGACTCCACAGTGATTAGGCAGGACTTTGGCCTTGCTCCTTTCGACCCCTCCCAGAAAATCCAGCCGAAGAGGTCCTAGAAGAACCACATCTTGGATGGTGAGGTGACGGAGATAGAGGGGCTCTATCGTCGGGTGGAGGATCTTCAGTTGATTCCGGATAAAGAGGTGAATGGTGTGGATATCATCCGCACCTTCATAAAACGTTGGGTGCAGCCGCTCTAGGCTAGGGTGCACCAGATGTTCCTTTATTCTGATCGCCACGATCCGACTAGGGTTTCGGATGAAGAGTTCTCCAGGGGGATCTTGACAGGATTCTTCGGCCGCTGCTGAAGTTCAAGGCTGGAGAGGATCTCCCGGGGAAGTCGCTGACTCCTCCGTTCACCGCCTCTCGTCCAGTTTCGCAGGTGTAGATCTGGGGCGTGCGCGTAGCGCTTTTTTCGACTATATTTTTCTTGCACTTGTGTGTGTTCTGAAAGTTTGCTTCTTTTGCGCAGGAGTTCAAGGTACCGGGCATGTCACCTCCACTACCCGAACTGTTTCCGGATGCGCCGGACAATGAGGTAGTGGATTCCATGTCTGAGCTTCCTTCGGCGCAATCGCGAGCGGAAGAAACTTTTGAGTCTAGCGAGGAGCAGACTCGAAAGCGGACATGGAGCTCGAGCGAGGCGTCGGATGCTTCGACTCCGCCGACCCCTAGGAACCCGTCATGCCTTGAGCGTCACGGTGGGGGTCATGGTGGCTCCTCGTCTCCTATTCCGGCCGTGCCCGTGCGGGCTGTGGCGCCGCAGCCGCTGGCAAAGCGTAAGAAGGAAGAGAAGAAAGAAGAGAAGAAGGAAGAGAAGAAGGGCAGGAGGACCCCGCCTGTCTTCGATTTGAGCGATCTCAACTCGTAAGTTTATCCAGTTGCTTTTTGCTCTTTTTTGATTTTGCTTGCTTGTACTTGTCTGATGTTTTATTTTGTAGCCACTCTTCCGATGGATCCTTTAGCGATGGCGCTCGGGAGATGGTGGGGGAGTCGAAGGTTGCTCCTCCCCCTCCTTAGACGGTGGCCACCTCTGAGGGCGCTTCTCCGAATCCTTCTCCGCTGGAAGCTCGGGTGGTTGTCCCCCAGAAGACTACAGGCGAACCTTCGGAGTCGTCGTCTAACCACGTAAGTGTTTTCGTTCTTGCCGCGGGGGAGCCCTGAGCATTTTCAGATGATCTTCTGATCGTTTTGATTTTGTGTCTCGGGGAGAGCCCCCGTGCATTTTTCGTATGTGTAATTTGCCTTGCTCATTCTTTGGGTGCAGCCCCCGAGGCTTTATTTTGACAAGTTGTGTCTTGCTGCAGCCTTTTGTGCAAGGCGCCAACCAGCTGGTGCATCAGCACCTGGTGTTGGAGGCCAGCTTCAAGCAGCTTCAGGGTACATTCATGATTTGGTCTTTTTCGTCTTCCACTGTCTCCCTTTCCTTTGATCTGATAAGTGTTTTGTTGTTTGCAGATGAAAACAATACCACCCTCCGCGATCTTGATGCTCTCAAAAAGAGCCTTGGGCGAGCGGAGAAGAAAGCCGAGGACGTCGTTGGTGCGAAGGAGCGCTTCGAGCGGGAGCTAGCCGATGCAGCTGCGGCCAAGGAGCGCCTGCAGCAGGAGGCCACGGACCGCGAGGAGCAACTCGCCACTGCGGCAGCCTCGCGCGAGAAGGAGGTAGCAGGCAAGCTGATGGCTGCTGTCAAGGCTATTTCGGGTGAGTGGTTTCGTCTGTTTCTCTTTGGCTTCCTTGTCTTCCTTGTCTTCCTTGTTTTGCTTGGTTTTCATGTTGCTTCTTTCGTTTGTTTAGATGCCGCAGGCATCGAGTTTGACCGCGGTGCCCTGGAGCACGGAAGTGCTCTGGATGATGCCACTACGGCGGTCGAAAGTGCTCTGGATGATACCGTGGTCGGCTCACTTATCCTAGGTGGTGTCACTCATTTACAATACGTGTATGATACCATTCTCCTGGTGGATCTCAATGACCAATGTTTGGCCAACTTCAAACTCCTCATTTTCTTTGAAATCTCTTCTGGTCTTCAAATTAATTTCCTCAAGAGTGAGGCTTTTGTTCTTGGAGTGGACCAGGATGAGCGAGCTAGGGTAGCTAGATTATTAAACTGCAAAGGAGTGTTTCCTTTTATTTACTTCGGTTTCCCTATGGGGGACAAAGCTCTATGTATGTCTGATTGGGAGGGCCTCTATTTCTACCGTTGGTCATCGAGTGGAACCTTGGCAAGGGAAATTTATGCCCTCAGCTGCAAGATTGACCCTGGTCAATTAGCCTCCCAATGTTCTGCATGTGCATTTTTCTGCTGACCGATGGAACCCATGCTGGCTTTGACAAGCACATCTCTAAATTCTTCTAGGAAGGTGTTAGCGATAAGAAGAAGTTTCACTGGGTTAACTGGCCAGATGTGTGTAGACCCCAAGAATCTTGGGGGCTGGGGGTTTTAAACTCTAGATTTCTTACGTGGCCTTGATGCTAAATGGATTTGGAGATTGTTTAACCATGAGGAAGGCCATAACTTTGGCATATGTTGATTTTGACCAAATACCACAATGCTTAGGATATCCTCAACCAAAATAGCCAGGGCAGCTCCCAATTTCGGAGAAGTTTAAACGGAATTAAGTACCTTTTTCGCTTAGGTTCCAGGTTTCATCTTGGGAACGGTTCAAGGGTGTGCTTTTGGAGGGACTAGTGGCTAGAGGATGAGCCACTTGCCATTAGGTTCCAGAGACTCTTTAATATATGCTCTATTCCGGAGTTGACAGTGGCCCAAGCTAGAGCTAACAACAGGTGGAACTTGGCCTTTAGACGAACATTTGGAGAGAGGAACTACTCTTGTAGGAAGCAGTTGGTGGAGGAGCTCGTAGAGGTGCAGCTTTCTGCCAAGGAGGACTCGGTTTCTTGGGCACTTGATCCTTCTAGAGTCTTTTCGGTGTCTTCGATGTATAGGAAGTTCATTGTGGGGTCCAGTGTGCCAGTATATGAGACAATATGGCACGCAAGGATTCCACTTAAGATTAAAATTTTCTCCTAGCAATTGGCGAAAGGACGGCTCCTAGTGAACGATCAAATCCATGAGCGACATGACCCCACCGATGGCAAGTGCTGCTTATGTGGGGGTTTAGAAACGGTTTGGGCACACCTTCTTCCAATGCGTGTTAGAGAGGTTTTGCTGGAGTGGTGTTAGCACTACAGGAATAACAAGAAACGCCGACGGCCTTACTTTACGCCGACGGCTAAAGGTCGGGCCCGTCGGCATAACAGGGCGGGCTCGTCAGCTGGGCCAGGTGACCGTCGGCGTAGAAAACCCGTCGGCGTAGGGCGAAACCCCCCGACGGCTGCCGTCGGCATAGATAAAACCGTCGGCGTCCATCGACCTATTTCTGACGGTGATCGTCGGCGTATGGGGCCACGTGTCCCTACCACCCGTCCCACCTGACGGGCACGGGCAACGGCGTTAGGCGTGTCGATACGCCGACGGCCAGGCCATCGGCCTATCTGGCCAGGACGTTTACGCCGACGGCAATGCCGTCGGCCTAGGTAGGTACTTTACTACTTTACTCCAAATTATAAAATTCAAATAGTTGCATAATTTATCCACTATAATTTTAATGTAGATGTAATTTATAAACAACTTGGTGATTGTAAGATAACAACGCGTATCCCACCACCCGCATTGAATAACGACGCGAATCTTCCGAAAGCCGATGCTAAGCATAAATGTGAAATAGTAAAAACAAAATACATATATAGTGCACAACTACAACAAAAATAATAAAGATATATCTCATTTTTTATGAACCACGGGGAACCGAACCCTCTCTATTGGGGAAACCCTAGAAACCCCTCTCTTTTGGGGACCCTCGGGCATCGAACCCACTATTTGGAGAAACCCTCCACCGAGTGAAGGTTATCGCATGTACGCTTGTAAAGGCAAAAAAGTATATTGGTATGACATAAACAAATCTAAACTACCAAAAAAGTATATTGGTAAACCCTCGTACATGAGATAACACTTAGAGAAGAGGCTCCCGCCGCGGATCAAACGAGGGTAGACCGGTGGAACCTTGGGAATATCCTTGGTTTTCCATATAGATATGACCTAAACAAACCTAAACCACCAAGAGAGTGCGTTGTTCAACGCTCGTACGGAGAATGCTATGGGGGTAGACCCGCGGGTCCCTCGGATTAGGGTTTCGTCGGAAAAGGACCGCCCAAGTGTCGGGATGCCACGGGAACATGCGTGTGGCCCTAGCATACATGCAAAAGGGTGGTGGATTGCTCCTATATGGAAAACCTAGCTCCCGGGTGTGACCGTCCATGTTGCATGCGATAACACTTAGAGAAGTGTGCTGGACATGTAGGAGTAGGCTTCCGCCGCGGGTCAAACGGTGGAACCTTGGGCCTATCCTTGGTTTTCCATGTAGATATGACATAAACAAACCTAAACCACCAAGAGAGAGCGTTGTTCAACACACGTACGGAGAATGCTACGGGGGTAGACCCGCGGGTCCCTCGGATTAGGGTTTCGTCAGAAAAGGACCGCCCGAGTGCCGGGATGCCACGAGAACATGCGTGTGGCCCTAGCATACATGCACAAGGGTGGTGGATTGCCCCTAGATGGAAAACCTAGCTCCCGGGTGTGACCGTCCATGTTGCATGCGATAACACTTAGAGAAGTGTGCTGGACATGTAGGAGTAGGCTCCCGCCACGGGTCAAACGAGGGTAGACCGGTGGAACCTTGGGCCTATCCTTGGTTTTCCATGTAGATATGACCTAAACAAACCTAAACCACCAAGAGAGTGCGTTGTTCAACCCTCGTACGGAGAATGCTACGGGGGTAGACCCGCGGGTCCCTCGGATTAGGGTTTCGTCGGAAAAGGACCGCCCGAGTGCCGGGATGCCACGGGAACATGCGTGTGGCCCTAGCATACATGCACAAGGGTGGTGGATTGCCCCTAGATGGAAAACCTAGCTCCCGGGTGTGACCGTCCATGTTGCATGCGATAACACTTAGAGAAGTGTGCTGGACATGTAGGAGTAGGCTCCTTGTGGTCAAACGGTGGAACCTTGGGCCTATCCTTGGTTTTCCATGTAGATATGACCTAAGCAAACCTAAACCACCAAGAGAGTGCATTGTTCAACCCTCGTACGGAGAATGCTACGGGGTAGACCATGGTCCTTCGGATTAGGGTTTCGTCGGAAAAGGACCGCCCGAGTGCCGGGATGCCAAGGGAACATGCGTGTGGCCCTAGCATACATGCACAAGGGTGGTGGATTGCTCCTAGATGGAAAACCTAGCTCTCGGGTGTGACCGTCCACGTTGCATGCAATAACACTTAGAGAAGTGTGCTGGACATGTAGGAGTAGGCTCCCGCCGCGGGTCAAACGGTGGAACCTTGGGCCTATCCTTGGTTTTCCATGTAGATATGACCTAAACAAACCTAAACCACCAAGAGATTGCGTTGTTCAACCCTCGTACGGAGAATGCTACGGGGGTAGACCCGCGGGTCCCTCGGATTACGGTTTCGTCGGAAAAGGACCGCCCGAGTACCGGGATGCCACAGGAACATGCGTGTGGCCCTAGCATACATGAACAAGGGTGGTGGATTGCCCCTAGATGGAAAACCTATCTCCCGGGTGTGACCGTCCACGTTGCATGCGATAACACTTAGAGAAGTGTGCTAGACATGTAGGAGTAGGCTCCCGCCGCGGGTCAAACGGTGGAACCTTGGGCCTATCCTTGGTTTTCCATGTAGATATGACCTAAACAAACCTAAACCACCAAGAGAGTGCATTGTTCAACCCTCGTACGGAGAATGCTACGGGGGTAGACCCGCGGGTCCCTCGGATTAGGGTTTCGTCGGAAAAGGACCGCCCGAGTGCCGGGATGCCACGGGAACATGCGTGTGGCCCTAGCATACATGCACAAGGGTGGTGGATTGCCCCTAGATGGAAAACCTAGCTCCCGGGTGTGACCGTCCACGTTGCATGCGATAACACTTAGAGAAGTGTGTTGGACATGTAGGAGTAGGCTCCCGCCGCGGGTCAAACGAGGGTAGACCGGTGGAACCTTGGGCCTATCCTTGGTTTTCCATGTATATATGACCTAAACAAACCTAAACCACCAAGAGAGTGCGTTGTTCAACCCTCGTACGGAGAATGCTATGGGGGTAGACCCGCGGGTCCCTCGGATTAGGGTTTCGTCGGAAAAGGACCGCCCGAGTGTCGGGATGCCACCGGAACATGCGTGTGGCCCTAGCATACATGCACAAGGGTGGTGGATTGCCCCTAGATGGAAAACCTAGCTCCCGGGTGTGACCGTCCATGTTGCATGCGATAACACTTAGAGAAGTGTGCTGGACATGTAGGAGTAGGCTCCCGCCGCGGGTCAAACGGTGGAACCTTGGGCCTATCCTTGGATTTCCATGTAGATATGACCTAAACAAACCTAAACCACCAAGAGAGTGCGTTGTTCAACCCTCGTACGGAGAATGCTACGGGGGTAGACCCGCGGGTCCTTCGGATTAGGGTTTCGTCGGAAAAGGACCGCCCGAGTGCCGGGATGCCACGGGAACATGCGTGTGGCCCTAGCATAGATGCACAAGGGTGGTGGATTTCTCCTAGATGGAAAACCTATCTCCCGGGTGTGACCGTCCACGTTGCATGCGATAACACTTAAAGAAGTGTGCTGGACATGTAGGAGTAGGCTCCCGCCGCGGGTCAAACGGTGGAACCTTGGGCCTATCCTTGGTTTTCCATGTAGATATGACCTAAACAAACCTAAACCACCAAGAGAGTGTGTTGTTCAACCCTCGTACGGAGAATGCTACGGGGGTAGACCCGCGGGTCCCTCGGATTAGGGTTTCGTCAGAAAAGGACCGCCCGAGTGCCGAAATGCGCTGGGAACATGCGTGTGGCCCTAGCATACATGCACAAGGGTGGTGGATTGCCCCTAGATGGAAAACCTAGCTCCCGGGTGTGACCGTCCACGTTGCATGCGATAACACTTAGAGAAGTGTGCTGGACATGTAGGAGTAGGCTCCCGCCGTGGGTCAAACGGTGGAACCTTGGGCCTATCCTTGGTTTTCCATGTAGATATGACCTAAACAAACCTAAACCACCAAGAGAGTGCATTGTTCAACCCTCGTACGGAGAATGCTACGGGGTAGACCCGCGGGTCCTTCGGATTAGGGTTTCGTCGGAAAAGGACCGCCCGAGTGCCGGGATGCCACGGGAACATGCGTGTGGCCCTAGCATACATGCACAAGGGTGGTGGATTGCTCCTAGATGGAAAACCTAGCTCTCGGGTGTGACCGTCCACGTTGCATGCAATCACACTTAGAGAAGTGTGCTGGACATGTAGGAGTAGGCTCCCGCCGCGGGTCAAACGGTGGAACCTTGGGCCTATCCTTGGTTTTCCATGTAGATATGACCTAAACAAACCTAAACCACCAAGAGATTGCGTTGTTCAACCCTCGTACGGAGAATGCTACGGGGGTAGACCCGCGGGTCCCTCGGATTACGGTTTCGTCGGAAAAGGACCGCCCGAGTACCGGGATGCCACAGGAACATGCGTGTGGCCCTAGCATACATGAACAAGGGTGGTGGATTGCCCCTAGATGGAAAACCTAGCTCCCGGGTGTGACCGTCCATGTTGCATGCGATAACACTTAGAGAAGTGTGCTGGACATGTAGGAGTAGGCTCCCGCCGCGGGTCAAACGGTGGAACCTTGGGCCTATCCTTGGTTTTCCATGTAGATATGACCTAAACAAACCTAAACCACCAAGAGAGTGCATTGTTCAACCCTCGTACGGAGAATGCTACGGGGGTAGACCCGCGGGTCCCTCGGATTAGGGTTTCGTCGGAAAAGGACCGCCTGAGTGTCGGGATGCCACAGGAACATGCGTGTGGCCCTAGCATACATGCACAAGGGTGGTGGATTGCCCCTAGATGGAAAACCTAGCTCCCGGGTGTGACCGTCCACGTTGCATGCGATAACACTTAGAAGTGTCTTTGGACATGTTGGAGTACGCTCCCTGCTGGGTTCAAACGAGGGTAGACCGGTGGAACCTTGGGCCTATCCTTGGTTTTCCATGTAGATATGACCTAAACAAACCTAAACCACCAAGAGAGTGCGTTGTTCAACCCTCGTACGGAGAATGCTACGGGGGTAGACCCGCGGGTCCCTCGGATTAGGGTTTCGTCAGAAAAGGACCGCCCGAGTGTCGGGATGCCACGGGAACATGCGTGTGGCCCTAGCATACATGCACAAGGGTGGTGGATTGCCCCTAGATGGAAAACCTAGATCCCGGGTGTGACCGTCCATGTTGCATGCGATAACACTTAGAGAAGTGTGCTGGACATGTAGGAGTAGGCTCCCGCCGCGGGTCAAACGGTGGAACCTTGGGCCTATCCTTGGATTTCCATGTAGATATGACCTAAACAAACCTAAACCACCAAGAGAGTGCGTTGTTCAACCCTCGTACGGAGAATGCTACGGGGGTAGACCCGCGGGTCCTTCGGATTAGGGTTTCGTCAGAAAAGGACCGCCCGAGTGTCGGGATGCCACGGGAACATGCGTGTGGCCCTAGCATAGATGCACAAGGGTGGTGGATTTCTCCTAGATGGAAAACCTATCTCCCGGGTGTGACCGTCCATGTTGCATGCGATAACACTTAAAGAAGTGTGCTGGACATGTAGGAGTAGGCTCCCGCCGCGGGTCAAACGGTGGAACCTTGGGCCTATCCTTGGTTTTCCATGTAGATATGACCTAAACAAACCTAAACCACCAAGAGAGTGCGTTGTTCAACCCTCGTACGGAGAATGCTACGGGGGTAGACCCGCGGGTCCCTCGGATTAGGGTTTTGTCGGAAAAGGACCGCCCGAGTGCCGGGATGCCACGGGAACATGCGTGTGGCCCTAGCATACATGCACAAGGGTGGTGGATTTCCCCTAGATGGAAAACCTAGCTCCCGGGTGTGACCGTCCATGTTGCATGCGATAACACTTAAAGAAGTGTGCTGGACATGTAGGAGTAGGCTCCCGCCGCGGGTCAAACGGTGGAACCTTGGGCATATCCTTGGTTTTCCATGTAGATATGACCTAAACAAACCTAAACCACCAATAGAGTGCGTTGTTCAACCCTCGTACGGAGAATGATACGGGGGTAGACCCGCGGGTCCCTCGGATTAGGGTTTCGTCAGAAAAGGACCGCCCGAGTGCTGGGATGCCACGGGAACATGCGTGTGGCCCTAGCATACATGCACAAGGGTGGTGGATTGCCCCTAGATGGAAAACCTAGCTCCCGGGTGTGACCGTCCACGTTGCATGCGATAACACTTAGAGAAGTGTGCTGGACATGTAGGAGTAGGCTCCCGCCGCGGATCAAACGGTGGAACCTTGGGCCTATCCTTGGTTTTCCATGTAGATATGACCTAAACAAACCTAAACCACCAAGAGATTGCGTTGTTCAACCCTCGTACGGAGAATGCTACGGGTGTAGACCCGCGGGTCCCTCAGATTACGGTTTCGTCGGAAAAGGACCGCCCGAGTGTTGGGATGCCACGGGAACATGCGTGTGGCCCTAGCATACATGCACAAGGGTGGTGGATTGCCCCTAGATGGAAAACTTAGCTCCCGGGTGTGACCGTCCACGTTGCATGCGATAACACTTAGAGAAGTGTGCTGGACATGTAGGAGTAGGCTCCCGCCGCGGGTCAAACGAGGGTAGACCGGTGGAAGCTTGGGCCTATCCTTGGTTTTCCATGTAGATATGACCGAAACAAACCTAAACCACCAAGAGAGTGCGTTGTTCAACCCTCGTACGGAGAATGCTACGGGGGTAGACCCGCGGGTCCCTCGGATTAGGGTTTCATCGGAAAAGGACCGCCCGAGTGCCGGGATGCCACGGGAACATGCGTGTGGCCCTAGCATAGATGCACAAGGGTGGTGGATTGCCCCTAGATGGAAAACCTATCTCCCGGGTGTGACCGTCCATGTTGCATGCGATAACACTTAAAGAAGTACGCTGGACATGTAGGAGTAGGCTCCCGCCGCGGGTCAAACGGTGGAACCTTGGGCCTATCCTTGGTTTTCCATGTAGATATGACCTAAACAAACCTAAACCACCAAGAGAGTGTGTTGTTCAACCCTCGTACGGAGAATGCTATGGGGGTAGACCCGCGGGTCCCTCGGATTAGGGTTTCGTCAGAAAAGGACCGCCCGAGTGCCGGGATGCCACGGGAACATGCGTGTGGCCCTAGCATACATGCACAAGGGTGGTGGATTGCGCCTAGATGGAAAACCTAGCTCCCGGGTGTGACCGTCCACGTTGCATGCGATAACACTTAGAGAAGTGTGCTGGACATGTAGGAGTAGGCTCCCGCCGCGGGTCAAACGGTGGAACCTTGGGCCTATCCTTGGTTTTCCATGTAGATATGACCTAAACAAACCTAAACCACCAAGAGAGTGCGTTGTTCAACCCTCGTACGGAGAATGCTATGCCGGTAGACCCGCGGGTCCCTCGGATTAGGGTTTCGTCGGAAAAGGACCGCCCGAGTGCCGGGATGCCACGGGAACATGCGTGTGGCCCTAGCATACATGCACAAGGGTGGTGGATTGCTCCTAGATGGAAAACCTAGCTCTCGGGTGTGACCGTCCACGTTGCATGCAATAACACTTAGAGAAGTGTGCTGGACATGTAGGAGTAGGCTCCCGCCGCGGATCAAACGGTGGAACCTTGGGCCTATCCTTGGTTTTCCATGTAGATATGACCTAAACAAACCTAAACCACCAGGAGAGTGCGTTGTTCAACCCTCGTACGGAGAATGCTACGGGGGTAGACCCGCAGGTCCCTCAAATTACGGTTTCGTCGGAAAAGGACCGCCCGAGTGCCGGGATGCCATGGGAACATGCGTGTGGCCCTATCATACATGCACAAGGGTGGTGGATTGCCCCTAGATGGAAAACTTAGTTCCCGGGTGTGACCGTCCACGTTGCATGCGATAACACTTAGAGAAGTGTGCTGGACATGTAGGAGTAGGCTCATCCCGTGGTCAAACGAGGTAGACGATGGAATCTTGGGCCTATCCTTGGTTTTCCATGTAGATATGACCTAAACAAACCTAAACCACCAAGAGAGTGCGTTGTTCAACCCTCGTACGGAGAATGCTACGGGGGTAGACCCGTGGGTCCCTCGGATTAGGGTTTCGTCGGAAAAGGACCGCCCGAGTGCCGGGATGCCACGGGAACATGCGTGTGGCCCTAGCATAGATGCACAAGGGTGGTGGATTGCCCCTAGATGGAAAACCTATCTCCCGGGTGTGACCGTCCATGTTGCATGCGATAACACTTAAAGAAGTGTGCTGGACATGTAGGAGTAGGCTCCCGCCGCGGGTCAAACGGTGGAACCTTGGGCCTATCCTTGGTTTTCCATGTAGATATGACCTAAACAAACCTAAACCACCAAGAGAGTGCGTTGTTCAACCCTCGTACGGAGAATGCTACGGGGGTAGACCCACGGGTCCCTCGGATTAGGGTTTCGTCGGAAAAGGACCGCCCGAGTGCCGGGATGCCACGGGAACATGCGTGTGGCCCTAGCATACATGCACAAGGGTGGTGGATTGCGCCTGGATGGAAAACCTAGCTCCCGGGTGTGACCGTCCACGTTGCATGCGATAACACTTAGAGAAGTGTGCTGGACATGTAGGAGTAGGCTCCAGCCGCGGGTCAAACGGTGGAACCTTGGGCCTATCCTTGGTTTTCCATGTAGATATGACCTAAACAAACCTAAACCACCAAGAGAGTGCGTTGTTCAACCCTCGTACGGAGAATGCTACGGGGGTAGACCCGCGGGTCCTTCGGATTAGGGTTTCGTCGGAAAAGGACCGCCCGAGTGCCGGGATGCCACGGGAACATGCGTGTGGCCCTAGCATACATGCACAAGGGTGGTGGATTGCTCCTAGATGGAAAACCTATCTCCCGGGTGTGACCGTCCATGTTGCATGCGATAACACTTAGAGAAGTGTGCTGGACATGTAGGAGTAGGCTCCCGCCGCGGGTCAAACGGTGGAACCTTGGGCCTATCCTTGGTTTTCCATGTAGATATGACCTAAACAAACCTAAACCACCAAGAGAGTGCGTTGTTCAACCCTCGTACGGAGAATGCTACGGGGGTAGACCCGCGGGTCCCTCGGATTAGGGTTTTGTCAGAAAAGGACCGCCCGAGTGCCGGATGCCACGGGAACATGCGTGTGGCGCTACCATACATGCACAAGGGTGGTGGATTGCCCCTAGATGGAAAACCTAGCTCCAGGTGTGACCGTCCATGTTGCATGCGATAACACTTAGAGAAGTGTCTTTGGACATGTAGGAGTAGGCTCCTGCCAGGTCAAACGGTGGAACCTTGGGCCTATCCTTGGTTTTCCATGTAGATATGACCTAAACAAACCTAAACCACCAAGAGAGTGCGTTGTTCAACCCTCGTACGGAGAATGATACGGGGGTAGACCCGCGGGTCCCTCGGATTAGGGTTTCGTCAGAAAAGGACCGCCCGAGTGCCGGGATGCCACGGGAACATGCGTGTGGCCCTAGCATACATGCACAAGGGTGGTGGATTGCCCCTAGATGGAAAACCTAGCTCCCGGTGTGACCTTCCACGTTGCATGCGATCACACTTAGAGAAGTGTCTTTGGACATGTAGGAGTAGGCTCCCATGGATCAAACGGTGGAACCTTGGGCCTATCCTTGGTTTTCCATGTAGATATGACCTAAACAAACCTAAACCACCAAGAGAGTGCGTTGTTCAACCCTCGTACGGAGAATGCTACGGGGGTAGACCCGCGGGTCCCTCAGATTAGGGTTTCGTTAGAAAAGGACCGCCCGAGTGCCGGGATACCACGGGAACATGCGTGTGGACCTAGCATAAATGCACAAGGGTGGTGGATTGCCTCTAGATGGAAAACCTAGCTGCCGGGTGTGACCATCCACGTTGCATGCGATAACACTTAGAGAAGTGTGCTGGACATGTAGGAGTAGGCTCAAACGAGGTCAAACGGTGGAACCTTGGGCCTATACTTGGTTTTCCATGTAGATATGACCTAAACAAACCTAAACCACCAAGATAGTGCGTTGTTCAACCCTCGTACGGAGAATGCTACGGGTAGACCCAGGTCCCTCGGATTAGGGTTTCATCGAAAAAGGACCGCCCGAGTGCCGGGATGCCACGGGAACATGCGTGTGGCCCTAGCATAGATGCACAAGGGTGGAGGATTTCCCCTAGATGGAAAACCTATCTCCCGGGTGTGACCGTCCATGTTGCATGCGATAACACTTAAAGAAGTGTGCTGGACATGTAGGAGTAGGCTCCCGCCGCGGGTCAAACAGTGGAACCTTGGGCCTATCCTTGGTTTTCCATGTAGATATGACCTAAACAAACCTAAACCACCAAGAGTGCGTTGTTCAACCCTCGTACGGAGAATGCTACGGGGGTAGACCCGCGGGTCCCTCGGATTAGGGTTTCGTCGGAAAAGGACCGCCCGAGTGCCGGGATGCCACGAGAACATGCGTGTGGCCCTAGCATACATGCACAAGGGTGGTGGATTGCCCCTAGATGGAAAACCTAGCTCCCGGGTGTGACCGTCCACATTGCATGCGATAACACTTAGAGAAGTGTGCTGGACATGTAGGAGTAGGCTCCCGCCGCGGGTCAAACGGTGGAACCTTGGGCCTATCCTTGGTTTTCCATGTAGATATGACCTAAACAAACCTAAACCACCAAGAGAGTGCGTTGTTCAACCCTCGTACGGAGAATGCTACGGGGGTAGACCCGCGGGTCCTTCGGATTAGGGTTTCGTCGGAAAAGGACCGCCCGAGTGCCGGGATGCCACGGGAACATGCGTGTGGCCCTAGCATACATGCACAAGGGTGGTGGATTGCTCCTAGATGGAAAACCTATCTCCCGGGTGTGACCGTCCATGTTGCATGCGATAACACTTAGAGAAGTGTGCTGGACATGTAGGAGTAGGCTCCCGCCGCGGGTCAAACGGTGGAACCTTGGGCCTATCCTTGGTTTTCCATGTAGATATGACCTAAACAAACCTAAACCACCAAGAGAGTGCGTTGTTCAACCCTCGTACGGAGAATGCTACGGGGGTAGACCCGCGGGTCCCTCGGATTAGGGTTTCGTCGGAAAATGACCGTCCGAGTGCCGGGATGCCACGGGAACATGCGTGTGGCCCTAGCATACATGCACAAGGGTGGTGGATTGCCCCTAGATGGAAAACCTAGCTCCCGGGTGTGACCATCCACGTTGCATGCGATAACACTTAGAGAAGTGTCTTTGGACATGTAGGAGTAGGCTCCCATGTGGTCAAGCAGTGGAACCTTGGGCCTATCCTTGGTTTTCCATGTAGATATGACCTAAACAAACCTAAACCACCAAGAGAGTGCGTTGTTCAACCCTCGTCGGAGAATGCTACGGGTAGACCATGGGTCCCTCGGATTAGGGTTTCACGGAAAAGGACCGCCCAAGTGCCGGGATGCCACGGGAACATGCGTGTGGCCCTATCATACATGCACAAGGGTGGTGGATTGCCCTAGATGGAAAACCTAGCTCCAGGTGTGACCGTCCATGTTGCATGCGATAACACTTAGAGAAGTGTCTTTGGACATGTAGGAGTAGGCTCCCATGTGAGTCAAACGGTGGAACCTTGGGCCTATCCTTGGTTTTCCATGTAGATATGACCTAAACAAACCTAAACCACCAAGAGAGTGCGTTGTTCAACCCTCGTCTGGAGAATGCTACGAGGTAGACCATGGGTCCCTCGGATTAGGGTTTCGTCGGAAAAGGACCGCCCGAGTGGCGGGATGCCACGGGAACATGCGTGTGGCCCTAGCATACATGCACAAGGGTGGTGGATTGCCCCTAGATGGAAAACCTAGCTCCCGGGTGTGACCGTCCACGTTGCATGCGATAACACTTAGAGAAGTGTGTTGGACATGTAGGAGTAGGCTCCCGCCGCGGGTCAAACGGTGGAACCTTGGGCCTATCCTTGGTTTTCCATGTAGATATGACCTAAACAAACCTAAACCACCAAGAGGGTGGGTGGTTCAAAACTCGTCTGGAGAATGCTACAGGGTAGACCCGCGGGTCCTTCGGATTAGGGTTTCGAAAAGGACTGCCCGAGTGCCGGGATGCCACGGGAACATGCGTGTGGCCCTAGCATACATGCACAAGGGTGGTGGATTTCCCCTAGATGGAAAACCTAGCTCCCGGTTGTGACCGTCCACGTTGCATGCGATAACACTTAGAGAAGTGTCTTTGGACATGTAGGAGTAGGCTCCCTGTGGTCAAACGGTGGAACCTTGGGCCTATCATTGGTTTTCCATGTAGATATGACCTAAACAAACCTAAACCACCAAGAGAGTGCATTGTTCAACCCTCATACGGAGAATGCTACGTGGATAGACCTGCGGGTCCCTCGGAGTAGGGTTTCGTCAGAAAAGGACCGCCCGAGTGCTGGGATGCCACGGGAACATGCGTGTGTCCCTAGAATACATGCACAAGGGTGGTGGATTGCCCCTAGATGGAAAACCTAGCTCCCGGGTGACCGTCCATGTTGCATGCGATAACACTTAGAGAAGTGTCTTTGGACATGTAGGAGTAGGCTCCATGGTCAAGCAGTGGAACCTTGGGCCTATCCTTGGTTTTCCATGTAGATATGACATAAACAAACCTAAACCACCAAGAGAGTGCGTTGTTCAACCCACGTACGGAGAATGCTACGAGGTAGACCCATGGTCCCTCGGATTAGGGTTTCGTCGGAAAAGGACCGCCAGTGTTGGGATGCCAGGAACATGCGTGGCCCTAGCATACATGCACAAGGGTGGTGGATTGCCCTAGATGGAAAACCTAGCTCCGGGTGTGACCGTCCATGTTGCATGCGATAACACTTAGAGAAGTGTCTTTGGACATGTAGGAGTAGGCTCCCATGTGGTCAAACGGTGGAACCTTGGTCCTATCCTTGGTTTCCATGTAGATATGACCTAAACAAACCTAAACCACCAAGAGAGTGCGTTGTTCAACCCTCGTATGGAGAATGCTACGGGGGTAGACCCGCGGGTCCTTCGGATTAGGGTTTCGTCGGAAAAGGACCGCCCGAGTGCCGGGATGCCACGGGAACATGCGTGTGGCCCTAGCATACATGCACAAGGGTGGTGGATTGCTCCTAGATGGAAAACCTATCTCCCAGGTGTGACCGTCCATGTTGCATGCGATAACGCTTAGAGAAGTGTGCTGGACATGTAGGAGTAGGCTCCCGCCGCGGGTCAAACGGTGGAACCTTGGGCCTATCCTTGGTTTTCCATGTAGATATGACCTAAACAAACCTAAACCACCAAGAGAGTGCGTTGTTCAACCCTCGTACGGAGAATGCTATGGGGGTAGACCCGCGGGTCCCTCGGATTAGGGTTTCGTCGGAAAAGGACCGCCCGAGTGCCGGGATGCCACGGGAACATGCGTGTGGCCCTAGCATAGATGCACAAGCGTGATGGATTCCCCTAGATGGAAAACCTAGCTCCCGGGTGTGACCGTCCACGTTGCATGCGATAACACTTAGAGAAGTGTGCTGGACATGTAGGAGTAGGCTCCCGCATCGGGTCAAACGGTGGAACCTTGGGCCTATCCTTGGTTTTCCATGTAGATATGACCTAAACAAACCTAAACCACCAAGAGAGTGCGTTCTTCAACCCTCGTACGGAGAATGCTACAGGGGTAGACCCGCGGGTCCCTCGGATTAGGGTTTCATCGGAAAAGGACCGCCCGAGTGCCGGGATGCCACAGTAACATCCCTGTGGCCCTAGCACATGCACAAGGGTGGTGGATTGCCCCTAGATGGAAAACCTAGCTCCCGGGTGTGACCGTCCATGTTGCATGCGATAACACTTAGAGAAGTGTGCTGGACATGTAGGAGTAGGCTCGATGCTCTTGTCAAACGGTGGAACCTTGGGCCTATCCTTGGTTTTCCATGTAGATATGACCTAAACAAACCTAAACCACCAAGAGAGTGCGTTGTTCAACCCTCGTACGGAGAATGATACGGGGGTAGACCCGCGGGTCCCTCGGATTAGGGTTTCGTCAGAAAAGGACCGCCCGAGTGCTGGGATGCCACGGGAACATGCGTGTGGCCCTAGCATACGTGCATAAGGGTGGTGGATTGCTCCTAGATGGAAAACCTAGCTCCTGGGTGTGACCGTCAACGTTGCATGCGATAACAGTTAGAGAAGTGTGCTGGACATGTAGGAGTAGGCTCCATGTGGTCAAACGATGGAACCTTGGGCCTATCATTGGTTTTCCATGTAGATATGACCTAAACAAACCTAAACCACCAAGAGAGTGCGTTGTTCAACCCTCGTCGGAGAATGCTACGGGGTAGACCCAGGTTCCTCGGATTAGGGTTTCCTCGAAAAAGGACCGCCCGACTGCCGGGATGCCACGGGAACATGCGTGTGGCCCTAGCATACATGCACAAGGGTGGTGGATTGCTCCTAGATGGAAAACCTATTTCTTGGGTGTGACCGTCCACGTTGCATGCGATAACACTTAGAGAAGTGTGCTGGACATGTAGGAGTAGGCTCCCGCCGCGGGTCAAACAGTGGAACCTTGGGCCTATCCTTGGTTTTCCATGTAGATATGACCTAAACAAACCTAAACCACCAAGAGAGTGCGTTGTTCAACCCTCGTACGGAGAATGCTACGGGGGTAGACCCGCGGGTCCCTCGGATTAGGGTTTAAATCGGAAAAGGACCGCCCAGTGCGGGATGCCACGGGAACATGCGTGTGGCCCTAGCATACATGCACAAGGGTGGTGGATTCCGCCTAGATGGAAAACCTAGCTCCGGTGTGACCGTCAACGTTGCATGCGATAACAGTTAGAGAAGTGTGCTGGACATGTAGGAGTAGGCTCCCATCGCGGGTCAAACGGTGGAACCTTGGGCCTATCCTTGGTTTTCCATGTAGATATGACCTAAACAAACCTAAACCACCAAGAGAGTGCGTTGTTCAACCCTCGTACGGAGAATGCTACGGGCGTAGACCCGCGCGTCCCTCGGATTAGGGTTTCGTCGGAAAAGGACCGCCCGAGTGCCGGGATGCCACGGGAACATGCGTGTGGCCCTAGCATACATGCACAAGGGTGGTGGATTGCCCCTAGATGGAAAACCTAGCTCCCGGGTGTGACCGTCCACGTTGCATGCGATAACACTTAGAGAAGTGTGCTGGACATGTAGGAGTAGGCTCCTTGCCAGGTCAAACGGTGGAACCTTGGGCCTATCCTTGGTTTTCCATGTAGATATGACCTAAAGAAACCTAAACCACCAAGAGAGTGCGTTCTTCAACCCTCGAACGGAGAATGCTACGGGGTAGACCCGCGGGTCCCTCGGATGAGGGTTTCATTGGAAAAGGACAGCCCGTGTGCCGGGATGCCACGGGAACATGCGTGTGGCCCTAGCATACATGCACAAGGGTGGTGGATTGCTCCTAGATGGAAAACCTAGCTCCCGGGTGTGACCGTCCATGTTGCATGCGATAACACTTAGAGAAGTGTGCTGGACATGTAGGAGTAGGCTCCCGC
The DNA here is from genome assembly GCA_023614405.1 of Avena insularis. Taxonomy (NCBI): domain Eukaryota; kingdom Viridiplantae; phylum Streptophyta; class Magnoliopsida; order Poales; family Poaceae; genus Avena; species Avena insularis. Next base: position 963,307 of record JAJUPC010000076.1, read on the forward strand.
CGCGGGTCAAACGGTGGAACCTTGGGCCTATCCTTGGTTTTCCATGTAGATATGACCTAAACAAACCTAAACCACCAAGAGAGTGTGTTGTTCAACCCTCATACGGAGAATGCTACGGGGGTAGACCCGCGGGTCCGTCGGATTAGGGTTTCGTCGGAAAAGGACCGCCCGAGTGCCGGGATGCCACAGGAACATGCGTGTGGCCCTAGCATACATGCACAAGGGTGGTGGATTGGCCCTAGATGGAAAACCTAGCTCCCGGGTGTGACCGTCCACGTTGCATGCGATAACACTTAGAGAAGTGTCTTTGGACATGTAGGAGTAGGCTCCATGCAGGTCAAACGAGGTAGACCGGTGGAACCTTGGGCCTATCCTTGGTTTTCCATGTAGATATGACCTAAACAAACCTAAACCACCAAGAGAGTGCGTTCTTCAACCCTCGTACGGAGAATGCTACAGGGGTAGACCCGCGGGTCCCTCGGATTAGGGTTTCATCAGAAAAGGACCGCCCGAGTGTCGGGATGCCACGGGAACATGCGTGTGGCCCTAGCATACATGCACAAGGGTGGTGGATTGCCCCTAGATGGAAAACCTAGCTCCCGGGTGTGACCGTCCATGTTGCATGCGATAACACTTAGAGAAGTGTGCTGGACATGTAGGAGTAGGCTCCCATGGGTCAAGCAGTGGAACCTTGGGCCTATCCTTGGTTTTCCATGTAGATATGACCTAAACAAACCTAAACCACCAAGAGAGTGCGTTGTTCAACCCTCGTACGGAGAATTCTACGGGGTAGACCCGCGGGTCCCTCGGATTAGCGTTTCGGAAAAGGACCGCCCGAGTGCCGGGATGCCACGGGAACATGCGTGTGGCCCTAGCATACATGCACAAGGGTGGTGGATTTCTCCTAGATGGAAAACCTATCTCCCGGGTGTGACCGTCCATGTTGCATGCGATAACACTTAAAGAAGTGTGCTGGACATGTAGGAGTAGGCTCCAGCCGCGGGTCAAACGGTGGAACCTTGGGCCTATCCTTGGTTTTCCATGTAGATATGACCTAAACAAACCTAAACCACCAAGAGAGTGTGTTGTTCAACCATCGTACGGAGAATGATACGGGGTAGACCCAGGTCCGTCGGATTAGGGTTTCGTCAGAAAAGGACCGCCCGAGTGACGGGATGCCACGGGAACATGCGTGTGGCCCTAACATACATGCACAAGGGTGGTGGATTTCCCCTATATGGAAAACCTAGATCCCAGGTGTGACCGTCCACGTTGCATGCGATAACACTTAGAGAACTGTGCTGGACAGGTAGGAGTAGGCTCCCGCCGCGGGTCAAACGGTGGAACCTTGGGCCTATCCTTGGTTTTCCATGTAGATATGACCTAAACAAACCTAAACCACCAAGAGAGTGCGTTGTTCAACCCTCGTACGGAGAATGCTACGAGGGTAGACCCGCGGGTCCCTCGGATTAGGGTTTCATCGGAAAAGGACCGCCCGAGTGCCGGGATGCCACGGGAACATGCGTGTGGCCCTAGCATACATGCACAAGGGTGGTGGATTGCCCCTAGATGGAAAACCTAGCTCCCGGTGTGACCTTCCACGTTGCATGCGATAACACTTAGAGAAGTGTCTTTGGACATGTAGGAGTAGGCTCCATGGTCAAACGAGGGTAGACCGGTGGAACCTTGGGCCTATCCTTGGTTTTCCATGTAGATATGACCTAAACAAACCTAAACCACCAAGAGAGTGCGTTGTTCAACCCTCGTACGGAGAATGCTACGGGGGTAGACCCGCGGGTCCCTCGGATTAGGGTTTCATCGGAAAAGGACCGCCCGAGTGCCGGGATGCCACGGGAACATGCGTGTGGCCCTAGCATACATGCACAAGGGTGGTGGATTGCCCCTAGATGGAAAACCTAGCTCCCGGGTGTGACCGTCCATGTTGCATGCGATAACACTTAGAGAAGTGTGCTGGACATGTAGGAGTAGGCTCCATTGTGGTCAAGCAGTGGAACCTTGGGCCTATCCTTGGTTTTCCATGTAGATATGACCTAAACAAACCTAAACCACCAAGAGAGTGCGTTGTTCAACCCTCGTACGGAGAATGCTACGGGGGTAGACCCGCGGGTCCCTCGGATTAGGGTTTCGTCGGAAAAGGACCGCCCGAGTGTCGGGATGCCACGGGAACATGCGTGTGGCCCTAGCATACATGCACAAGGGTGGTGGATTGCTCCTAGATGGAAAACCTATCTCCCGGGTGTGACCGTCCACGTTGCATGCGATAACACTTAGAGAAGTGTGCTGGACATGTAGGAGTAGGCTCCCGCCGCGGGTCAAACGGTGGAACCTTGGGCCTATCCTTGGTTTTCCATGTAGATATGACCTAAACAAACCTAAACCACCAAGAGAGTGTGTTGTTCAACCCTCATACGGAGAATGCTACGGGGGTAGACCCGCGGGTCCCTCGGATTAGGGTTTCGTCGGAAAAGGACCGCCCGAGTGCCGGGATGCCACAGGAACATGCGTGTGGCCCTAGCATACATGCACAAGGGTGGTGGATTGCTCCTAGATGGAAAACCTATCTCCCGGGTGTGACCGTCCACGTTGCATGCGATAACACTTAGAGAAGTGTGCTGGACATGTAGGAGTAGGCTCCCGTCGCGGGTCAAACGGTGGAACCTTGGGCCTATCCTTGGTTTTCCATGTAGATATGACCTAAACAAACCTAAACCACCAAGAGAGTGCTTTGTTCAACCCTCGTACGGAGAATGCTACAGGGTAGACCCGTGTCCCTCGGATTAGGGTTTCTTCGAAAAGGACCGCCGAGTGCGGGATGCCACGGGAACATGCGTGTGGCCCTAGCATACATGCACAAGGGTGGTGGATTGCCCCTAGATGGAAAACCTAGCTCCCAGGTGTGACCGTCCACGTTGCATGCGATAACACTTAGAGAAGTGTGCTGGACATGTAGGAGTAGGCTCCCTTGGTCAAGCGAGGTCAAGCGGTGGAACCTTGGGCCTATCCTTGGTTTTCCATGTAGATATGACCTAAACAAACCTAAACCACCAAGAGAGTGTTGTTCAACCCTCGTCTGGAGAATGCTACGGGGGTAGACCATGGTCCCTCGGATTAGGGTTTCATCGGAAAAGGACCGCCCGAGTGCTGGGATGCCACGGGAACATGCGTGTGGCCCTAGCATACATGCAAAAGGGTGGTGCCTAGATGGAAAACCTAGCTCCTGGGTGTGACTGTCAATGTTGCATGCGATAACACTTAGAGAAGTGTGCTGGACATGTAGGAGTAGGCTCCCGCCGCGGGTCAAACGGTGGAACCTTGGGCCTATCCTTGGTTTTCCATGTAGATATGACCTAAACAAACCTAAACCACCAAGAGAGTGCGTTGTTCAACCCTCGTATGGAGAATGATACGGGGGTAGACCCGCGGGTCCCTCGGATTAGGGTTTCGTCGGAAAAGGACCGCCCGAGTGCCGAGATGCCACGGGAACATGCGTGTGGCCCTAGCATACATGCACAAGGGTGGTGGATTGCTCCTAGATGGAAAACCTATCTCCCGGGTGTGACCGTCCATGTTGCATGCGATAACACTTAGAGAAGTGTGCTGGACATGTAGGAGTAGGCTCCCGCCGCGGGTCAAACGGTGGAACCTTGGGCCTATCCTTGGTTTTCCATGTAGATATGACCTAAACAAACCTAAACCACCAAGAGAGTGTGTTGTTCAACCCTCATACGGAGAATGCTACGGGGGTAGACCCGCGGGTCCCTCGGATTAGGGTTTCGTCGGAAAAGGACCGCCCGAGTGCCGGGATGCCACGGGAACATGCGTGTGGCCCTAGCATACATGCACAAGGGTGGTGGATTGCTCCTAGATGGAAAACCTAGCTCCCGGGTGTGACCGTCCACGTTGCATGCGATAACACTTAGAGAAGTGTGCTGGACATGTAGGAGTAGGCTCCCGCCGCGGGTCAAACGGTGGAACCTTGGGCCTATCCTTGGTTTTCCATGTAGATATGACCTAAACAAACCTAAACCACCAAGAGAGTGCGTTGTTCAACCCTCGTACGGAGAATGCTACGGGGGTAGACCCGCGGGTCCCTCGGATTAGGGTTTCATGGGAAAAGGACCGCCCGAGTGCGGGATGCCACGGGAACATGCGTGTGGCCCTAGCATACATGCACAAGGGTGGTGGATTGCCCCTAGATGGAAAACCTAGCTCCCGGGTGTGACCGTCCATGTTGCATGCGATAACACTTAGAGAAGTGTCTTGGACATGTAGGAGTAGGCTCCCGTCGCGGGTCAAACGGTGGAACCTTGGGCCTATCCTTGGTTTTCCATGTAGATATGACCTAAACAAACCTAAACCACCAAGAGAGTGTGTTGTTCAACCCTCGTACGGAGAATGCTACGGGGGTAGACCCGCGGGTCCCTCGGATTAGGGTTTCGTCGGAAAAGGACTGCCCGAGTGCCGGGATGCCACGAGAACATGCGTGTGGCCCTAGATGGAAAACCTAGCTCCCGGGTGTGACCGTCCACGTTGCATGCGATAACACTTAGAGAAGTGTGCTGGACATGTAGGAGTAGGCTCCCGCCGCGGGTCAAACGGTGGAACCTTGGGCCTATCCTTGGTTTTCCATGTAGATATGACCTAAACAAACCTAAACCACCAAGAGAGTGCGTTGTTCAACCCTCGTACGGAGAATGCTACGGGGTAGACCCGCGGGTCCCTCGGATTAGGGTTTCGTCAGAAAAGGACCGCCCGAGTGCCGGGATGCCACGGGAACATGCGTGTGGCCCTAGCATACATGCACAAGGGTGGTGGATTGCCCCTAGATGGAAAACCTAGCTCCCGGGTGTGACCGTCCATGTTGCATGCGATAACACTTAGAGAAGTGTGCTGGACATGTAGGAGTAGGCTCCTTGCAGGTCAAACAGTGGAACCTTGGGCCTATCCTTGGTTTTCCATGTAGATATGACCTAAACAAACCTAAACCACCAAGAGAGTGCGTTGTTCAACCCTCGTACGGAGAATGCTACGGGGGTAGACCCGCGGGTCCCTCGGATTAGGGTTTCGTCGGAAAAGGACCGCCCGAGTGCTGGGATGCCACGGGAACATGCGTGTGGCCCTAGCATACATGCACAAGGGTGGTGGATTGCCCCTAGATGGAAAACCTAGCTCCCGGGTGTGACCGTCCACGTTGCATGCGATAACACTTAGAGAAGTGTGCTGGACATGTAGGAGTAGGCTCCATGCATGGTCAAGCAGTGGAACCTTGGGCATATCCTTGGTTTTCCATGTAGATATGACCTAAACAAACCTAAACCACCAAGAGAGTGCGTTGTTCAACCCTCGTACGGAGAATGCTACGGGTGTAGACCCGCGGGTCCCTCGGATTAGGGTTTCATCGGAAAAGGACCGCCCGAGTGCCGGGATGCCACGGGAACATGCGTGTGGCCCTAGCATACATGCACAAGGGTGGTGGATTGCTCCTAGATGGAAAACCTAGCTCCCGGGTGTGACCGTCCATGTTGCATGCGATAACACTTAGAGAAGTGTGCTGGACATGTAGGAGTAGGCTCCCGCCGCGGGTCAAACGGTGGAACCTTGGGCCTATCCTTGGTTTTCCATGTAGATATGACCTAAACAAACCTAAACCACCAAGAGAGTGTTGTTCAACCCTCGTACGGAGAATGCTACGGGGGTAGACCCGCGGGTCCCTCGGATTAGGGTTTCATCGGAAAAGGACCGCCCGAGTGCCGGGATGCCACGGGAACATGCGTGTGGCCCTAGCATACATGCACAAGGGTGGTGGATTGCCCCTAGATGGAAAACCTAGCTCCTAGGTGTGACCGTCCACGTTGCATGCGATAACACTTAGAGAAGTGTGTTCGACATGTAGGAGTAGGCTCCTGCCATGAGTCAAGCAGTGGAACCATTGGCCTAGCCTTGGTTTTCCATGTAGATATGACCTAAACAAACCAAAACCACCAAGAGAGTGCGTTGTTCAACCATCGTACGGAGAATGCTATGGGGGAAGACCCGTGGGTCCCTCGGATTAGGGTTTCATCGGAAAAGGACCGCCCGAGTGCCGGGATGCCACGGGAACATGCGTGTGGCCCTAGCATACATGCACAAGGGTGGTGGATTGCCCCTAGATGGAAAACCTAGCTCCCGGGTGTGACCGTCCATGTTGCATGCGATAACACTTAGAGAAGTGTGCTGGACATGTAGGAGTAGGCTCCCGCCGCGGGTCAAACGGTGGAACCTTGGGCCTATCCTTGGTTTTCCATGTAGATATGACCTAAACAAACCTAAACCACCAAGAGAGTGCGTTGTTCAACCCTCGTACGGAGAATGCTACGGGGGTAGACCCGCGGGTCCCTCGGATTAGGGTTTCGTCGGAAAAGGACCGCCCGAGTGTCGGGATGCCACAGGAACATGCGTGTGGCCCTAGCATACATGCACAAGGGTGGTGGATTGCCCCTAGATGGAAAACCTAGCTCCCGGGTGTGACCGTCCATGTTGCATGCGATAACACTTAGAGAAGTGTGCTGGACATGTAGGAGTAGGCTCCCGTCGCGGGTCAAACGGTGGAACCTTGGGCCTATCCTTGGTTTTCCATGTAGATATGACCTAAACAAACCTAAACCACCAAGAGAGTGTGTTGTTCAACCCTCGTACGGAGAATGCTACGGGGGTAGACCCGCGGGTCCCTCGGATTAGGGTTTCGTCGGAAAAGGACCGCCCGAGTGCCGGGATGCCACGGGAACATGCGTGTGGCCCTAGCATACATGCACAAGGGTGGTGGATTGCCCCTAGATGGAAAACCTAGCTCCCGGGTGTGACCGTCCACGTTGCATGCGATAACACTTAGAGAAGTGTGCTGGACATGTAGGAGTAGGCTCCCGCCGCGGGTCAAACGGTGGAACCTTGGGCCTATCCTTGGTTTTCCATGTAGATATGACCTAAACAAACCTAAACCACCAAGAGAGTGCGTTGTTCAACCCTCGTACGGAGAATGCTACCGGGGTAGACCCACGGGTCCCTCGGATTAGGGTTTCATCGGAAAAGGACCGCCCGAGTGCCGGGATGCCACGGGAACATGCGTGTGGCCCTAGCATACATGCACAAGGGTGGTGGATTGCCCCTAGATGGAAAACCAAGCTCCCGGGTGTGACCGTCCACGTTGCATGCGATAACACTTAGAAGTGTCTTTGGACATGTAGGAGTAGGCTCCATGCAGGTCAAACAGTGGAACCTTGGGCCTATCCTTGGTTTTCCATGTAGATATGACCTAAACAAACCTAAACCACCAAGAGAGTGCGTTGTTCAACCCTCGTACGGAGAATGCTACGGGGGTAGACCCGCGGGTCCTTCGGATTAGGGTTTCGTCAGAAAAGGACCGCCCGAGTGCCGGGATGCCACGGGAACATGCGTGTGGCCCTAGCATACGTGCATAAGGGTGGTGGATTGCTCCTAGATGGAAAACCTAGCTCCTGGGTGTGACCGTCAACGTTGCATGCGATAACAGTTAGAGAAGTGTGCTGGACATGTAGGAGTAGGCTCCACTTGTGGTCAAGCAGTGGAACCGTGGGCCTATCCTTGGTTTTCCATGTAGATATGACCTAAACAAACCTAAACCACCAAGAGTGAGTTGTTCAACCCTCGTACGGAGAATGCTACGGGGGTAGACCCACGGGTCCCTCGGATTAGGGTTTCATCGGAAAAGGACCACCAGTCTTGGGATGCCACCGGAACATGCGTGTGGCCCTAGCATACATGCACCAGGGTGGTGGATTGCCCTAGATGGAAAACCTAGCTCCGGGTGTGACCGTCCATGTTGCATGCGATAACACTTAGAGAAGTGTCTTTGGACATGTAGGAGTAGGCTCCCTTGGCAGGTCAAGCAGTGGAACCTTGGGCCTATCCTTGGTTTTACATGTAGATATGACCTAAACAAACCTAAACCACCAAGAGAGTGCGTTGTTCAACCCTCGTACGGAGAATGCTACGGGGGTAGACCCGCGAGGTCCTCGGATTAGGGTTTCGTCGGAAAAGGACCGCCCGAGTGCCGGGATGCCACGGGAACATGCGTGTGGCCCTAGCATACATGCACAAGGGTGGTGGATTGCTCCTAGATGGAAAACCTAGCTCCCGGGTGTGACCGTCCACGTTGCATGCGATAACACTTAGAGAAGTGTGCTGGACATGTAGGAGTAGGCTCCCTTGTGGTCAAGCAGTGGAACCTTGGGCCTATCCTTGGTTTTCCATGTAGATACGACCTAAAAAAACATAAACCACCAAGAGAGTGCGTTGTTCAACCCTCGTCTGGAGAATGCTACGAGGTAGACCCATGGGTCCCTCGGATTAGGGTTTCATCGGAAAAGGACCGCCCAGTGCTTGGGATGCCACGGGAACATGCGTGTGGCCCTAGCATACATGCACAAGGGTGGTGGATTGCCCTAGATGGAAAACCTAGCTCCGGGTGTGACCGTCCATGTTGCATGCGATAACACTTAGAGAAGTGTCTTTGGACATGTAGGAGTAGGCTCCATGCAGGTCAAGCAGTGGAACCTTGGGCCTATCCTTGGTTTTCCATGTAGATATGACCTAAACAAACCTAAACCACCAAGAGACTGTGTTGTTCAACCCTCGTACGGAGAATGCTACGAGGGTAGACCATGGGTCCCTCGGATTAGGGTTTTAAATCGGAAAAGGACCGCCCAGTCTTGGGATGCCACGGGAACATGCGTGTGGCCCTAGCATAAATGCACAAGGGTGGTGGATTGCTCCTAGATGGAAACCTATCTCCGGGTGTGACCGTCCACGTTGCATGCGATAACACTTAGAAGTGTCTTTGGACATGTAGGAGTAGGCTCCCTTGCAGGTCAAGCAGTGGAACCTTGGGCCTATCCTTGGTTTTCCATGTAGATATGACCTAAACAAACCTAAACCACCAAGAGAGTTCGTTGTTCAACCCTCGTACGGAGAATGCTACGGGGTAGACCCATGAGTCCCTCGGATTAGGGTTTCATCGGAAAAGGACCGCCCAGTCTTAGGGATGCCACGGGAACATGCGTGTGGCCCTAGCATACATGCACAAGGGTGGTGGATTGCCACTAGATGGAAAACCTAGCTCCGGGTGTGACCGTCCATGTTGCATGCGATAACACTTAGAGAAGTGTCTTTGGACATGTAGGAGTAGGCTCATGCCAGTGAGTCAAGCAGTGGAACCTTGGGCCTATCCTTGGTTTTCCATGTAGATAAGACCTAAACAAACCTAAACCACCAAGAGAGTGCGTTGTTCAACCCTCGTCACGGAGAATGCTACGAGGTAGACCAGCAGGTCCCTCGGATTAGGGTTTCATCGGAAAAGGACCGCCAGTCTTGGGATGCCACGGGAACATGCGTGTGGACCTAGCATACATGCACAAGGGTGGTGGATTGCCCCTAGATGGAAAACCTAGCTCCCGGGTGTGACCGTCCACGTTGCATGCGATAACACTTAGAGAAGTGTGCTGGACATGTAGGAGTAGGCTCCCGCCGCGGGTCAAACGGTGGAACCTTGGGCCTATCCTTGGTTTTCCATGTAGATATGACCTAAACAAACCTAAACCACCAAGAGAGTGCGTTGTTCAACCCTCGTACGGAGAATGCTACGGGGGTAGACCCGCGGGTCCCTCGGATTAGGGTTTCATCGGAAAAGGACCGCCCGAGTGCCGGGATGCCACGGGAACATGCGTGTGGCCCTAGCATACTTGCAAGAGGGAGGTGGATTGCCCCTAGATGGAAAAGCTAGCTCCCGGGTGTGACCGTCCACGTTGCATGCTATAACACTTAGAGAAGTGTGCTGGACATGTAGGAGTAGGCTCCCGCCGCGGGTCAAACGGTGGAACCTTGGGCCTATCCTTGGTTTTCCATGTAGATATGACCTAAACAAACCTAAACCACCAAGAGAGTGTGTTGTTCAACCCTCATTCGGAGAATGCTACGGGGGTAGACCCGCGGGTCCCTCGGATTAGGGTTTTCGTCGGAAAGGACACTTGAGTGCTTGGGATGCCACGGGAACATGCGTGTGGCCCTAGCATACATGCACAAGGGTGGTGGATTGCTCCTAGATGGAAAACCTATCTCCCGGGTGTGACCGTCCACGTTGCATGCGATAACACTTAGAGAAGTGTGCTGGACATGTAGGAGTAGGCTCCCATGGCAAGTGAAGCAGTGGAACCTTGGGCCTATCCTTGGTTTTCCATGTAGATATGACCTAAACAAACCTAAACCACCAAGAGAGTGCGTTGTTCAACCCTCGTACGGAGAATGCTACGGGGGTAGACCCGCAGGTCCCTCGAATTAGGCTTTCATCGGAAAAGGACGGCCTAAGTGCCATGATGCCACAGGAACATGCGTGTGGCCCTAGCATACATGCACAAGGGTGGTGGATTGCCCCTAGATGGAGAACCTAGATCCCGGGTGTGACCGTAAACGTTGCATGCGATAACACTTAGAAGTGTCTTTGGACATGTAGGAGTAGGCTCCTTGGCGGGTCAAACGGTGGAACCTTGGGCCTATCCTTGGTTTTCCATGTAGATATGACCTAAACAAACCTAAACCACCAAGAAAGTGCGTTCTTCAACCCTCGTACGGAAAATGCTACGGGGGTAGACCCGCGGGTCCCTCGGATTAGGGTTTCATCGGAAAAGGACCGCCCGAGTGCCGGGATGCCACGGGAACATGCGTGTGGCCCTAGCATACATGCACAAGTGTGGTGGATTTCTCCTAGATGTAAAACCTAGCTCTCGGGTGTGACCGTCCATGTTGCATGCAATAACACTTAGAGAAGTGTGCTGGACATGTAAGAGTAGGCTCCCGCCGCGGGTCAAACGGTGGAACCTTGGGCCTATCCTTGGTTTTCCATGTAGATATGACCTAAACAAACCTAAACCACCAAGAGAGTGTGTTGTTCAACCCTCATACGGAGAATGCTACGGGGGTAGACCCGCGGGTCCTTCGGATTAGGGTTTCGTCGGAAAAGGACCGCCCGAGTGCCGGGATGCCACGGGAACATGCGTGTGGCCCTAGCATACATGCACAAGGGTGGTGGATTGCTCCTAGATGGAAAACCTATCTCCCGGGTGTGACCGTCCACGTTGCATGCGATAACACTTAGAGAAGTGTGCTGGACATGTAGGAGTAGGCTCCCGCCGTGGGTCAAACGGTGGAACCTTGGGCCTATCCTTGGTTTTCCATGTAGATATGACCTAAACAAACCTAAACCACCAAGAGAGTCGTTGTTCAACCCTCGTACGGAGAATGCTACGGGGGTAGACCCGCGGGTCCCTCGGATTAGGGTTTCATCGGAAAAGGACCGCCCGAGTGCCGGGATGCCACGGGAACATCCCTGTGGCCCTAGCACATGCACAAGGGTGGTGGATTGCCCCTAGATGGAAAACCTAGCTCCCGGGTGTGACCGTCCATGTTGCATGCGATAACACTTAGAGAAGTGTGCTGGACATGTAGGAGTAGGCTCCCTTGTGAGTCAAGCAGTGGAACCTTGGGCCTATCCTTGGTTTTCCATGTAGATATGACCTAAACAAACCTAAACCACCAAGAGAGTGCGTTGTTCAACCCTCGTCTGGAGAATGCTCTGAGGTAGACCCATGAGTCCCTCGGATTAGGGTTTTAAATCGGAAAAGGACCGCCCAGTGTCGGGATGCCACGGGAACATGCGTGTGGCCCTAGCATACTTGCACAAGGGTGGTGGATTGCCCCTAGATGGAAAACCTAGCTCCCGGGTGTGACCGTCCATGTTGCATGCGATAACACTTAGAGAAGTGTGCTGGACATGTAGGAGTAGGCTCCCGCCGCGGGTCAAACGGTGGAACCTTGGGCCTATCCTTGGTTTTCCATGTAGATATGACCTAAACAAACCTAAACCACCAAGAGAGTGCGTTGTTCAACCCTCGTACGGAGAATGCTACGGGGGTAGACCCGCGGGTCCCTCGGATTAGGGTTTCGTCGGAAAAGGACCGCCCGAGTGCCGGGATGCCACGGGAACATGCGTGTGGCCCTAGCATACATGCACAAGGGTGGTGGATTGCTCCTAGATGGAAAACCTAGCTCCCGGGTGTGACCGTCCATGTTGCATGCGATAACACTTAGAAGTGTCTTTGGACATGTAGGAGTAGGCTCCTTGTGGCAGGTCAAGCAGTGGAACCTTGCGCCTATCCTTGTTTTTCCATGTAGATATCACCTAAACAAACCTAAACCACCAAGAGAGTTCGTTGTTCAACCCTCGTACGGAGAATGCTACAGGGGTAGACCATGGTCCCTCGGATTAGGGTTTAAATCGGAAAAGGACCGCCCGAGTGCTGGGATGCCACGGGAACATGCGTGTGGCCCTAGCATACATGCACAAGGGTGGTGGATTGCCCCTAGATGGAAAACCTAGCTCCCGGGTGTGACCGTCCATGTTGCATGCGATAACACTTAGAGAAGGGTGCTGGACATGTAGGAGTAGGCTCCCTTGTGAGTCAAGCAGTGGAACCTTGGGCCTATCCTTGGTTTTCCATGTAGATATGACCTAAACAAACCTAAACCACCAAGAGAGTGCGTTGTTCAACCCTCGTCACGGAGAATGCTACGAGGTAGACCCATGAGTCCCTCGGATTAGGGTTTCCTCGGAAAAGGACCGCCCGAGTGCCGGGATGCCACAGGAACATGCGTGTGGCCCTATCATAAATGCACAAGGGTGGTGGATTGGCCCTAGATGGAAAACCTAGCTCCCGGGTGTGACCGTCCACGTTGCATGCGATAACACTTAGAGAAGTGTGCTGGACATGTAGGAGTAGGCTAACCTTGGGCCTATCCTTGGTTTTCCATGTAGATATGACCTAAACAAACCTAAACCACCAAGAGAGTGTGTTGTTCAACCCTCATACGGAGAATGCTACGGGGGTAGACCCACGGGTCCCTCGGATTAGGGTTTCGTCGGAAAAGGACCGCCCGAGTGCCGGGATGCCACGGGAACATGCGTGTGGCCCTAGCATACATGCACAAGGGTGGTGGATTGCTCCTAGATGGAAAACCTATCTCCCGGGTGTGACCGTCCATGTTGCATGCGATAACACTTAGAGAAGTGTCTTTGGACATGTAGGAGTAGGCTCCCTTGTAGGTCAAGCAGTGGAACCTTGGGCCTATCCTTGGTTTTCCATGTAGATATGACCTAAACAAACCTAAACCACCAAGAGTGTGTTGTTCAACCCTCGTCACGGAGAATGCTACGAGGGGGTAGACCCATGGGTCCCTTCGGATTAGGGTTTTAAATCGGAAAAGGACCGCCCGAGTGTCGGGATGCCACAGGAACATGCGTGTGGCCCTAGCATACATGCACAAGGGTGGTGGATTGCTCCTAGATGGAAAACCTAGCTCCCGGGTGTGACCGTCCATGTTGCATGCGATAACACTTAGAGAAGTGTGCTGGACATGTAGGAGTAGGCTCCCATCGCGGGTCAAACGGTGGAACCTTGGGCCTATCCTTGGTTTTCCATGTAGATATGACCTAAACAAACCTAAACCACCAAGAGAGTGCGTTGTTCAACCCTCGTACGGAGAATGCTACGAGTGTAGACCCGCGGGTCCCTCAGATTAGGGTTTAAATCGGAAAAGGACCGCCCAGTGCTTGGGATGCCACGGGAACATGCGTGTGGCCCTAGCATACATGCACAAGGGTGTTGGATTGCTCCTAGATGGAAAACCTAGCTCCGGGTGTGACCGTCCATGTTGCATGCGATAACACTTAGAAGTGTCTTTGGACATGTAGGAGTAGGCTCCCTTGTGAGTCAAGCAGTGGAACCTTGGGCCTATCCTTGGTTTTCCATGTAGATATGACCTAAACAAACCTAAACCACCAAGAGAGTGCGTTGTTCAACCTCGTCACGGAGAATGCTACGGGGGTAGACCAGCAGTCCCTCGGATTAGGGTTTCATCGGGAAAAGGACCGCCCAGTGCTTGGGATGCCACGGGAACATGCGTGTGGCCCTAGCATACATGCACAAGGGTGGTGGATTGCCCTAGATGGAAAACCTAGCTCCGGGTGTGACCGTCCATGTTGCATGCGATAACACTTAGAGAAGTGTCTTTGGACATGTAGGAGTAGGCTCCATGTGGGTCAAGCAGTGGAACCTTGGGCCTATCCTTGGTTTTCCATGTAGATATGACCTAAACAAACCTAAACCACCAAGAGTGTGTTGTTCAACCCTCGTCACGGAGAATGCTACGGGGTAGACCCAGGTCCCTCGGATTAGGGTTTAAATCGGAAAAGGACCGCTCGAGTGCCGGGATGCCACGGGAATATGCGTGTGGCCCTATCATACATGCACAACGGTGGTGGATTGCTCCTAGATGGAAAACCTAGCTCCAGGGTGTGACCGTCCACGTTGCATGCGATAACAGTTAGAGAAAGTGTGATGGACATGTAGGAGTAGGCTCCCTTGCAGGTCAAGCAGTGGAACCTTGGCCCTATCCTTGGTTTTCCATGTAGATATGACCTAAACAAACCTAAACCACCAAGAGAGTGCGTTGTTCAACCCTCGTCTGGAGAATGCTACGAGGGTAGACCAGCAGGTCCCTCGGATTAGGGTTTCATCGGAAAAGGACCGCCGAGTGCTTGGGATGCCACGGGAACATGCGTGTGGCCCTAGCATACATGCACAAGGGTGGTGGATTGCCCTAGATGGAAAACCTAGCTCCGGGTGTGACCGTCCATGTTGCATGCGATAACACTTAGAGAAGTGTCTTTGGACATGTAGGAGTAGGCTCCTTGGCAGGTCAAGCAGTGGAACCTTGGGCCTATCCTTGGTTTTCCATGTAGATATGACCTAAAAAAACCTAAACCACCAAGAGAGTGTGTTGTTCAACCTCGTCTGGAGAATGCTACGAGGTAGACCAGCAGGTCCCTCGGATTAGGGTTTAAATCGGAAAAGGACCGCTTGAGTGCTTGGGATGCCACGGGAACATGCGTGTGGCCCTAGCATACATGCACAAGGGTGGTGGATTGCTCCTAGATGGAAAACCTATCTCCCGGGTGTGACCGTCCACGTTGCATGCGATAACACTTAGAAGTGTCTTTGGACATGTAGGAGTAGGCTCCCTTGTGAGTCAAGCAGTGGAACCTTGAGCCTATCGTTGGGTTTCCATGTAGATATGACCTAAACAAACCTAAACCACCAAGAGAGTGCGTTTTTCAACCCTCGTACGGAGAATGCTACAGGGGAAGACCCGCGGGTCCCTCGGATTAGGGTTTCATCGGAAAAGGACCGCTCGCATGCCGGGATGCCACGGGAACATGCGTGTGGCCCTAGCATACATGCACAAGGGTGGTGGATTGCCCCTAGATGGAAAACCTAGCTCCCGGGTGTGACCGTCCATGTTGCATGCGATAACACTTAGAAGTGTCTTTGGACATGTAGAGTAGGCTCCCTTGGCAGGTCAAGCAGTGGAACCTTGGGCCTATCATTGGTTTTCCATGTAGATATGACCTAAACAAACCTAAACCACCAAGAGAGTGCGTTGTTCAACCCTCGTCACGGAGAATGCTACGAGGTAGACCCATGGTCCCTCGGATTAGGGTTTAAATCAGAAAAGGACCGCCCGAGTGCTGGGATGCCACGAGAACATGCGTGTGGCCCTAGCATACGTGCATAAGGGTGGTGGATTGCTCCTAGATGGAAAACCTAGCTCCTGGGTGTGACCGTCAACGTTGCATGCGATAACAGTTAGAGAAGTGTCTTTGGACATGTAGGAGTAGGCTCCTTGTGAGTCAAGCAGTGGAACCTTGGGCCTATATTTGGTTTTCCATGTACATATGACCTAAACAAACCTAAACCACCAAGAGAGTGTGGTGTTCAACCCTCGTACGGAGAATGCTACGGGGGTAGACCCGCGGGTCCCTCGGATTAGGGTTTCGTCGGAAAAGGACCGCCCGAGTGCCGGGATGCCACGGGAACATGCGTGTGGCCCTAGCATACATGCACAAGGGTGGTGGATTGCCCCTAGATGGAAAACCTAGCTCCGGGGTGTGACCGTCCAAGTTGCATGCGATAACACTTAGAAGTGTCTTTGGACATGTAGGAGTAGGCTCCCTTGGCAGGTCAAGCGGTGGAACATTGGGCCTATCCTTGGTTTTCCATGTAGATATGACCTAAACAAACCTAAACCACCAAGAGAGTGGGTTGTTCAACCCTGGTACGGAGAATGCTACGGGGGTAGACCCGCGGGTCCCTCGGATTACTGTTTCGTCAGAAAAGGATGCCCGTTTGCCGGGATGCCACGAGAACATCCGTGTATCCCTAGCATACATGCACAAGGGTGGTGGATTTCCCATAGAAGGAAAACCTAGCTCCCGCGTGTGACCATCCACGTTGCATGCGATAACACTTAGAGAAGTGTGCTAGACATGTAGGAGTAGGCTCCTTGGCAGGTCAAACAGTGGAACCTTGGGCCTATCCTTGGTTTTCCATGTAGATATGACCTAAACAAACCTAAACCACCAAGAGAGTGTGTTGTTCAACCCTCGTACGGAGAATGCTACGGGGGTAGACCCGCGGGTCCCTCGGATTAGGGTTTGGTCGGAAAAGGACCGCCCAGTGCTTGGGATGCCACGGGAACATGCGTGTGGCCATAGCATACATGCACAAGGGTGGTGGATTGCCCCTAGATGGCAAACCTACCTCCCGGGTGTGATCTTCCACGTTGCATGCGATAACACTTAGAAGTGTCTTTGGACATGTAGGAGTAGGCTCCCTTGTGGGTCAAGCAGTGGAACCTTGGGCCTATCCTTGGTTTCCATGTAGATATGACCTAAACAAACCTAAACCACCAAGAGAGTGCGTTGTTCAACCTCGTCACGGAGAATGCTACGAGGGGTAGACCATGAGTCCCTCGGATTAGGGTTTCATCGGAAAAGGACCGCCCAGTCTTGGGATGCAACGGGAACATGCGTGTGGCCTATCATACATGCACAAGGGTGGTGGATTGCCCCTAGATGGAAAACCTATCTCCCGGGTGTGACCGTCCAGGTTGCATGCGATAACACTTAGAAGTGTCTTTGGACATGTAGGAGTAGGCTCCTTGGCAGGTCAAGCAGTGGAACCTTGGGCCTATCCTTGGTTTCCATGTAGATATGACCTAAACAAACCTAAACCACCAAGAGAGTGCGTTGTTCAACCCTCGTACGGAGAATGCTACGAGTGTAGACCCATGGTCCCTCGGATTAGGGTTTAAATCGGAAAAGGACCGCCCGAGTGCTGGGATGCCACGGGAACATGCGTGTGGCCCTAGCATACATGCACAAGGGTGGTGGATTGCCCCTAGATGGAAAACCTAGCTCCCGGGTGTGACCGTCCATGTTGCATGCGATGGCACTTAGAGAAGTGTCTTTGGACATGTAGGAGTAGGCTCCCTTGGCAGGTCAAGCAGTGGAACCTTGGGCCTATCCTAGGTTTTCCATGTAGATATGACCTAAACAAACCTAAACCACCAAGAGAGTGAGTTGTTCAACCCTCGTGCGGAGAATGCTACGGGGTAGACCCATGGGTCCCTCGGATTAGGGTTTAAATCGGAAAAGGACACAGCAGTGCTTGGGATGCAACGGGAACATGCGTGTGGACCTAGCATACATGCACAAGGGTGGTGGATTGCCCCTAGATGGAAAACCTAGCTCCCGGGTGTGACCGTCCACGTTGCATGCGATAACACTTAGAAGTGTCTTTGGACATGTAGGAGTAGGCTCCCCTTGGGTCAAGCAGTGGAACCTTGGGCCTATCCTTGGTTTTCCATGTAGATATCACCTAAACAAACCTAAACCACCAAGAGAGTGTGTTGTTCAACCCTCGTCACGGAGAATGCTACGGGGTAGACCCATGGTCCCTCGGATTAGGGTTTCATCGGAAAAGGACCGCCCAGAGTCTTGGGATGCCACAGGAACATGCGTGTGGCCCTAGCATACATGCACAAGGGTGGTGGATTGCTCCTAGATGGAAAACCTAGCTCTCGGGTGTGACCGTCCACGTTGCATGCAATAACAGTTAGAAGTGTCTTTGGACATGTAGGAGTAGGCTCGCTCCGCGGGTCAAACGGTGGAACCTTGGGCCTATCCTTGGTTTTCCATGTTGATATGACCTAAACAAACCTAAACCACCAAGAGAGTGCGTTCTTCAACCCTCGTACGGAGAATGCTACGGGGGTAGACCAGCAGTCCCTCGGATTAGGGTTTCATCGGAAAAGGACCGCCCAGTGCTTGGGATGCCACGGGAACATGCGTGTGGCCCTAGCATACATGCACAAGGGTGGTGGATTGCCCCTAGATGGAAAACCTAGCTCCGGGTGTGACCGTCCATGTTGCATGCGATAACACTTAGAAGTGTCTTTGGACATGTAGGAGTAGGCTCCCTTGCAGGTCAAGCAGTGGAACCTTGGGCCTATCCTTGGTTTTCCATGTAGATATGACCTAAACAAACCTAAACCACCAAGAGAGTGTGTTGTTCAAGCCTCGTGCGGAGAATGCTACGGGGGTAGACCCGCGGGTCCCTCGGATTAGGGTTTCGTCAGAAAAGGACCGCCCAAGTGCCGGGATGCCACGGGAACATGCGTGTGGCCCTAGCATACATGCACAAGGGTGGTGGATTGCTCCTAGATGGAAAACCTATCTCCCGGGTGTGACCGTCCATGTTGCATGCGATAACACTTAGAGAAGTGTCTTTGGACATGTAGGAGTAGGCTCCTTGCAGAGTCAAGCAGTGGAACCTTGGGCCTATCCTTGGTTTTCCATGTAGATATGACCTAAACAAACCTAAACCACCAAGAGAGTGCGTTGTTCAACCCTCGTACGAAGAATGCTACGAGGTAGACCCAGGTCCCTCGGATTAGGGTTTAAATCGGGAAAAGGACCGCCCGAGTGCTGGGATGCCACGGGAACATGCGTGTGGCCCTAGCATACATGCACAAGGGTGGTGGATTGCCCCTAGATGGAAAACCTAGCTCCCGGGTGTGACCGTCCATGTTGCATGCGATAACACTTAGAAGTGTCTTTGGACATGTAGGAGTAGGCTCACTTGTGAGTCAAGCAGTGGAACCTTGGGCCTATCCTTGGTTTTCCATGTAGATATCACCTAAACAAACCTAAACCACCAAGAGAGTGGGTTGTTCAACCCTCGTACGGAGAATGCTACGGGGGTAGACCCGCGGGTCCCTCGGATTAGGGTTTCATCGGAAAAGGACCGCCCGAGTGCCGGGATGCCACGGGAACATGCGTGTGGCCCTAGCATACATGCACAAGGGTGGTGGATTGCCCCTAGATGGAAAACCTAGCTCCCGGGTGTGACCGTCCATGTTGCATGCGATAACACTTAGAGAAGTGTCTTTGGACATGTAGGAGTAGGCTCCGCACTTGTGGTCAAGCAGTGGAACCTTGGGCCTATCCTTGGTTTTCCATGTAGATATGACCTAAACAAACCTAAACCACCAAGAGAGTGCGTTGTTCAACCCTCGTACGGAGAATGCTACGGGGGTAGACCCGCGGGTCCCTCGGATTAGGGTTTCGTCGGAAAAAGGACCACCCGAGTGCCGGGATGCCACGGGAACATGCGTGTGGCCCTAGCATACATGCACAAGGGTGGTGGATTGCCCCTAGATGGAAAACCTAGCTCCCGGGTGTGACCGTCCACGTTGCATGCGATAACACTTAGAGAAGTGTGCTGGACATGTAGGAGTAGGCTCCTTGTGGTCAAGCAGTGGAACCTTGGGCCTATCCTTGGTTTTCCATGTAGATATGACCTAAACAAACCTAAACCACCAAGAGAGTGCGTTGTTCAACCCTCGTACGGAGAATGCTACGGGGGTAGACCCGCGGGTCCCTCGGATTAGGGTTTCGTCGGAAAAGGACCGCCCAGTGCTTAGGGATGCCACGGGAACATGCGTGTGGCCCTAGCATACATGCACAAGGGTGGTGGATTTCTCCTAGATGGAAAACCTATCTCCCGGGTGTGACCGTCCACGTTGCATGCGATAACACATAAAGAAGTGTGCTGGACATGTAGGATTAGGCTCCCGCCGTGGGTCAAATGGTGGAACCTTGGGCCTATCCTTGGTTTTCCATGTAGATATGACCTAAACACAGCCTAAAACACCACTCTAGGGCGTTGTTCAACCCTCGTCTGGAGAATGCTACGGGGGTATACCCGCGGGTCCTTCGGATTAGGGTTTCGTCAGAAAAGGACCACCCGAGTTCCGGGATGCCACGGGAACATGCGTGTGGCCCTAGCATACATGCACAAGGGTGGTGGATTGCTCCTAGATGGAAAACCTATCTCCCGGGTGTGACCGTCCACGTTGCATGCGATAACACTTAGAGAAGTGTGCTGGACATGTAGGAGTAGGCTCCCGCCGCTGGTCAAACAGTGGAACCTTGGGCCTATCCTTGGTTTTCCATGTAGATATGACCTAAACAAACCTAAACCACCAAGAGAGTGCGTTGTTCAACCCTCGTACGGAGAATGCTACGGGGGTAGACCCGCGGGTCCCTCGGATTAGGGTTTCATCGGAAAAGGACCGCCCGAGTGTCGGGATGCCACGGGAACATGCGTGTGGCCCTAGCATACATGCACAAGGGTGGTGGATTGCCCCTAGATGGAAAACCTAGCTCCCGGGTGTGACCGTCCATGTTGCATGCGATAACACTTAGAGAAGGGTGCTGGACATGTAGGAGTAGGCTCCCTTGTGAGTCAAGCAGTGGAACCTTGGGCCTATCCTTGGTTTTCCATGTAGATATGACCTAAACAAACCTAAACCACCAAGAGAGTGCGTTGTTCAACCCTCGTACGGAGAATGCTACGAGGGTAGACCCGCGGGTCCTTCGGATTAGGGTTTCGTCGGAAAAGGACCGCCCGAGTGCCGGGATGCCACGGGAACATGCGTGTGGCCCTAGCATACATGCACAAGGGTGGTGGATTGCTCCTAGATGGAAAACCTATCTCCCGGGTGTGACCGTCCATGTTGCATGCGATAACACTTAGAGAAGTGTGCTGGACATGTAGGAGTAGGCTCCCATGTGAGTCAAGCAGTGGAACCGTGGGCCTATCCTTGGTTTTCCATGTAGACATGACCTAAACAAACCTAAAACACCAAGAGAGTTTGTTGTTCAACCCTCGTACGGAGAATGCTACGAGGGTAGACCCATGGTCCCTCGGATTAGGGTTTAAATCGGAAAAGGACCGCCCAGTCTTGGGATGCCACAGGAACATGCGTGTGGCCCTAGCATACATGCACAAGGGTGGTGGATTGCCCCTAGATGGAAAACCTAGCTCCCGGGTGTGACCGTCCACGTTGCATGCGATAACACTTAGAAGTGTTCTGGACATGTAGGAGTAGGCTCCATGCAGGTCAAGCAGTGGAACCTTGGGACTATCCTTGGGTTTCCATGTAGATATGACCTAAACAAACCTAAACCACCAAGAGAGTACGTTGTTCAACCCTCGTATGGAGAATGCTACGGGGGTAGACCCGCGGGTCCCTCGGATTAGGGTTTCATCGGAAAAGGACCGCCCGAGTGTCGGGATGCCACGGGAACATGCGTGTGGCCCTAGCATACATGCACAAGGGTGGTGGATTGCCCCTAGATGGAAAACCTAGCTCCCGGGTGTGACCGTCCATGTTGCATGCGATAACACTTAGAGAAGTGTGCTGGACATGTAGGAGTAGGCTCCCTTGTGGTCAAGCAGTGGAAACTTGGGCCTATCCTTGGTTTTCCATGTAGATATGACCTAAACAAACCTAAACCACCAAGAGAGTGTGTTGTTCAAGCCTCGTGCGGAGAATGCTACGGGGGTAGACCATGGGTCCCTCGGATTAGGGTTTCGTCGGAAAAGGACCGCGCGAGTGCTCGGATGCCACGGGAACATGCGTGTGGCCCTAGCATACATGCACAAGGGTGGTGGATTGCCCCTAGATGGAAAACCTAGCTCCCGGGTGTGACCGTCCACGTTGCATGCGATAACACTTAGAGAAGTGTGCTGGACATGTAGGAGTAGGCTCCCGCCGCGGGTCAAACGGTGGAACCTTGGGCCTATCCTTGGTTTTCCATGTAGATATGACCTAAACAAACCTAAACCACCAAGAGAGTGCGTTGTTCAACCCTCGTATGGAGAATTCTACGGGGTAGACCCGCGGGTCCCTCGGATTAGGGTTTCGTCGGAAAAGGACCGCCCGAGTGCCGGGATGCCACGGGAACATGCGTGTGGCCCTAGCATACATGCACAAGGGTGGTGGATTGCTCCTAGATGGAAAACCTATCTCCCGGGTGTGACCGTCCACGTTGCATGCGATAACACTTAGAGAAGTGTGCTGGACATGTAGGAGTAGGCTCCCGCCGCGGGTCAAACGGTGGAACCTTGGGCCTATCCTTGGTTTTCCATGTAGATATGACCTAAACAAACCTAAACCACCAAGAGAGTGCGTTGTTCAACCCTCGTACGGAGAATGCTACGGGGGTAGACCCGCGGGTCCCTCGGATTAGGGTTTCGTCGGAAAAGGACCGCCCGAGTGCCGGGATGCCACGGGAACATGCGTGTGGCCCTAGCATACATGCACAAGGGTGGTGGATTGCCCTAGATGGAAAACCTAGCTCCCGGGTGTGACCGTCCATGTTGCATGCGATAACACTTAGAGAAGTGTGCTGGACATGTAGGAGTAGGCTCCCGCTGCGGGTCAAACGGTGGAACCTTGGGCCTATCCTTGGTTTTCCATGTAGATATGACCTAAACAAACCTAAACCACCAAGAGAGTGCGTTGTTCAACCCTCGTACGGAGAATGCTACGAGGGTAGACCCGCGGGTCCCTCGGATTAGGGTTTCGTCGGAAAAGGACCGCCCGAGTGTCGGGATGCCACGGGAACATGCGTGTGGCCCTAGCATACATGCACAAGGGTGGTGGATTGCCCCTAGATGGAAAACCTAGCTCCCGGGTGTGACCGTCCATGTTGCATGCGATAACACTTAGAGAAGTGTGCTGGACATGTAGGAGTAGGCTCCCGTCGCGGGTCAAACGGTGGAACCTTGGGCCTATCCTTGGTTTTCCATGTAGATATGACCTAAACAAACCTAAACCACCAAGAGAGTGTGTTGTTCAACCCACGTACGGAGAATGCTACGAGGGTAGACCCGTGGGTCCCTCGGATTAGGGTTTCGTCGGAAAAGGACGCCCAGTCTTGGGGATGCCACGGGAACATGCGTGTGGCCCTAGCATACATGCACAAGGGTGGTGGATTGCTCCTAGATGGAAAACCTAGCTCCCGGGTGTGACCGTCCACGTTGCATGCGATAACACTTAGAGAAGTGTGCTGGACATGTAGGAGTAGGCTCCATGGCAGGTCAAGCAGTGGAACCTTGGGCCTATCCTTGGTTTTCCATGTAGATATGACCTAAACAAACCTAAACCACCAAGAGAGTCGTTGTTCAACCCTCGTCTGGAGAATGCTACGGGGTAGACCCATGGGTCCCTCGGATTAGGGTTTTCGTCGGAAAAGGACACGCCGAGTCTTGGGATGCCACGGGAACATGCGTGTGGCCCTAGCATACATGCACAAGGGTGGTGGATTGCCCCTAGATGGAAAAGCTAGCTCCCGGTGTGACCGTCCATGTTGCATGCGATAACACTTAGAAGTGTCTTTGGACATGTAGGAGTAGGCTCCCATGTGAGTCAAGCAGTGGAACCTTGGGCCTATCCTTGGTTTTCCATGTAGATATGACCTAAACAAACCTAAACCACCAAGCGAGTGCGTTGTTCAACCCTCGTACGGAGAATTCTACGGGGGTAGACCATGAGTCCCTCGGATTAGGGTTTAAATGGCAAAGGACCGCCCGAGTGTCGGGATGCCACGGGAACATGCGTGTGGCCCTAGCATACATGCACAAGGGTGGTGGATTGCCCCTAGATGGAAAACCTAGCTCCCGGGTGTGACCGTCCATGTTGCATGCGATAACACTTAGAAGTGTCTTTGGACATGTAGGAGTAGGCTCCCGCCGCGGGTCAAACGGTGGAACCTTGGGCCTATCCTTGGTTTTCCATGTAGATTTGACCTAAACAAACCTAAACCACCAAGAGAGTGCGTTCTTCAACCCTCGTACGGAGAATGCTACAGGGGTAGACCCGCGGGTCCCTCGGATTAGGGTTTTGTCGGAAAAGGACCGCCCGAGTGTCGGGATGCCACGGGAACATGCGTGTGGCCCTAGCATACATGCACAAGGGTGGTGGATTGCTCCTAGATGGAAAACCTAGCTCCCGGGTGTGACCGTCCATGTTGCATGCGATAACACTTAGAGAAGTGTGCTGGACATGTAGGAGTAGGCTCCACTTGTGCAGGTCAAGCAGTGGAACCTTGGGCCTATCCTTGGTTTTCCATGTAGATATGACCTAAACAAACCTAAACCACCAAGAGAGTGTGTTGTTCAACCCTCGTACGGAGAATGCTACGGGGGTAGACCCGCGGGTCCCTCGGATTAGGGTTTAAATCGGAAAAGGACACGCTTAGTCTTAGGGATGCCACGGGAACATGCGTGTGGCCCTAGCATACATGCACAAGGGTGGTGGATTGCCCCTAGATGGAAAACCTAGCTCCGGGTGTGACCGTCCATGTTGCATGCGATAACACTTAGAGAAGTGTCTTTGGACATGTAGGAGTAGGCTCCCGCCGCGGGTCAAACGGTGGAACCTTGGGCCTATCCTTGGTTTTCCATGTAGATATGACCTAAACAAACCTAAACCACCAAGAGAGTGCGTTGTTCAACCCTCGTATGGAGAATGATACGGGGGTAGACCCGCGGGTCCCTCGGATTAGGGTTTCGTCAGAAAAGGACCGCCCGAGTGCTGGGATGCCACGGGAACATGCGTGTGGCCCTAGCATACGTGCATAAGGATGGTGGATTGCTCCTAGATGGAAAACCTAGCTCCCGGGTGTGACCGTCCATGTTGCATGCGATAACACTTAGAAGTGTCTTTGGACATGTAGGAGTAGGCTCCTTGGCAGGTCAAGCAGTGGAACCTTGGGCCTATCCTTGGTTTTCCATGTAGATATGACCTAAACAAACCTAAACCACCAAGAGAGTCGTTGTTCAACCCTAAATGCGGAGAATGCTACGAGGTAGACCCATGAGTCCCTCGGATTAGGGTTTCGTCGGAAAAGGACCGCAGTGCTTGGGATGCCACAGGAAAATGTGTGTGGCCCTAGCATACATGCACAAGGGTGGTGGATTGCCCCTAGATGGAAAACCTAGCTCCGGGTGTGACCGTCCATGTTGCATGCGATAACACTTAGAGAAGTGTCTTTGGACATGTAGGAGTAGGCTCCTTGGCAGGTCAAGCAGTGGAACCTTGGGCCTATCCTTGGTTTTCCATGTAGATATGACCTAAACAAACCTAAACCACCAAGAGTGCGTTGTTCAACCCTCGTCACGGAGAATGCTACGAGGGTAGACCCATGGGTCCTCGGATTAGGGTTTAAATCGGAAAAGGACCGCCCGAGTGCCGGGATGCCACGGGAACATGCGTGTGGCCCTAGCATACATTAACAAGGTTGGTGGATTGGCCCTAGATGGAAAACCTAGCTCCCGGGTGTGACCGTCCATGTTGCATGCGATAACACTTAGAGAAGTGTCTTTGGACATGTAGGAGTAGGCTCCCTGGCAGGTCAAGCAGTGGAACCTTGGGCCTATCCTTGGTTTTCAATGTAGATATGACCTAAACAAACCTAAACCACCAAGAGAGTGTGTTGTTCAACCCCTCACGGAGAATGCTACGAGGGGTAGACCCAGCAGGTCCCTCGGATTAGGGTTTAAATCGGAAAAAGGACACGCCAGTCTTAGGGATGCCACGGGAAGATGCGTGTGGCCCTATCATACATGCACAAGGGTGGTGGATTGCTCCTAGATGGAAAACCTAGCTCCGGGTGTGACCGTCCACGTTGCATGCGATAACACTTAGAGAAGTGTCTTTGGACATGTAGGAGTAGGCTCCCTTGTGGTCAAGCAGTGGAACCTTGGGCCTATCCTTGGTTTTCCATGTAGATATGACCTAAACAAACCTAAACCACCAAGAGAGTGCGTTGTTCACCCTCGTACGGAGAATGCTACGGGGGTAGACCCATGAGTCCCTCGGATTAGGGTTTCATCGGGAAAAGGACCGCCCAGTGCGGGATGCCACAGGAACATGCGTGTGGCCCTAGCATACATGCACAAGGATGGTGGATTGCCCCTAGATGGGAAACCTATCTCCGGGTGTGACCGTCCATGTTGCATGCGATAACACTTAGAGAAGTGTCTTTGGACATGTAGGAGTAGGCTCCCTTGTGGTCAAGCAGTGGAACCTTGGGCCTATCCTTGGTTTTCCATGTAGATCTGACCTAAACAAACCTAAACCACCAAGAGTGTGTTGTTCAACCCTCGTCTGGAGAATGCTACGAGGTAGACCCATGAGTCCCTCGGATTAGGGTTTAAATCGGAAAAGGACCGCTGAGTCTTGGGATGCCACAGGAACATGCGTGTGGCCCTAGCATACATGCACAAGGGTGGTGGATTGCCCTAGATGGAAAACCTAGCTCCGGGTGTGACCGTCCACGTTGCATGCGATAACACTTAGAGAAGTGTCTTTGGACATGTAGGAGTAGGCTCCCTTGTGGTCAAGCAGTGGAACCTTGGGCCTATCCTTGGTTTTCCATGTAGATATGACCTAAACAAACCTAAACCACCAAGAGAGTGCGTTGTTCAACCTCGTCACGGAGAATGCTACGAGGGGGTAGACCATGGGTCCCTCGGATTAGGGTTTAAATCGGAAAAGGACCGCCCGAGTGTCGGGATGCCACGGGAACATGCGTGTGGCCCTAGCATACATGCACAAGGGTGGTGGATTGCTCCTAGATGGAAAACCTAGCTCCGGGTGTGACCGTCCATGTTGCATGCGATAACACTTAGAGAAGTGTCTTTGGACATGTAGGAGTAGGCTCCCCTTGTGGTCAAGCAGTGGAACCTTGGGCCTATCCTTGGTTTTCCATGTAGATATCACCTAAACAAACCTAAACCACCAAGAGAGTGCGTTGTTCAACCCTAAATGCGGAGAATGCTACGAGGTAGACCAGCAGGTCCCTTCGGATTAGGGTTTAAATCGTAAAAGGACCGCCCGAGTGCCGGGATGCCACGGGAACATGCGTGTGGCCCTAGCATACATGCACAAGGGTGGTGGATTGCTCCTAGATGGAAAACCTAGCTCCTGGGTGTGACCGTCAACGTTGCATGCGATAACAGTTAGAGAAGTGTGATGGACATGTAGGAGTAGGCTCCCGTCGCGGGTCAAACGGTGGAACCGTGGGCCTATCCTTGGTTTTCCATGTAGATATGACCTAAACAAACCTAAACCACCAAGAGAGTGTGTTGTTCAACCCTCGTACGGAGAATGCTACGAGGTAGACCCAGCAGGTCCCTCGGATTAGGGTTTAAATCGGAAAAGGACCGCCCAGTCTTGGGATGCCACGGGAACATGCGTGTGGCCCTAGCATACATGCACAAGGGTGGTGGATTGCCCCTAGATGGAAAACCTAGCTCCCGGGTGTGACCGTCCATGTTGCATGCGATAACACTTAGAGAAGTGTCTTTGGACATGTAGGAGTAGGCTCCCATGTGGTCAAGCAGTGGAACCTTGGGCCTATCCTTGGTTTTCCATGTAGATATGACCTAAACAAACCTAAACCACCAAGAGAGTGCCTTGTTCAACCCTCGTCACGGAGAATGCTACGGGGTAGACCCATGAGTCCCTCGGATTAGGGTTTCGTCGGAAAAGGACACTTGAAGCCTTAGGGATGCCACGGGAACATGCGTGTGGCCCTAGCATACGTGCATAAGGGTGGTGGATTGCTCCTAGATGGAAAACCTAGCTCCAGGGTGTGACCGTCCAGGTTGCATGCGATAACACTTAGAAGTGTCTTTGGACATGTAGGAGTAGGCTCCATTGGCAGGTCAAGCAGTGGACCCTTGGGCCTATCCTTGGTTTTCCATGTAGATATGACCTAAACAAACCTAAACCACCAAGAGAGTGCGTTGTTCAACCCTCGTACGGAGAATGCTACGCGGGTAGACCCATGAGTCCCTTCGGATTAGGGTTTCATCGGGAAAAGGACCGCCAGTCTTAGGGATGCCACGGGAACATGCGTGTGGCCCTAGCATACTTGCACAAGGGTGGTGGATTGGCCCTAGATGGAAAACCTAGCTCCCGGGTGTGACCGTCCACGTTGCATGCGATAACACTTAGAGAAGTGTCTTTGGACATGTAGGAGTAGGCTCCATGGCAGGTCAAGCGGTGGAACCTTGGGCCTATCCTTGGTTTTCCATGTAGATATGACCTAAACAAACCTAAACCACCAAGAGAGTCGTTGTTCAACCCTCGTCGGAGAATGCTACGAGGGTAGACCCATGAGTCCCTCGGATTAGGGTTTCATCGGAAAAGGACACTTGAGTGCTTGGGATGCCACGGGAACATGCGTGTGGCCCTAGCATACATGCACAAGGGTGGTGGATTGCCCCTAGATGGAAAACCTAGCTCCCGGGTGTGACCGTCCATGTTGCATGCAATAACACTTAGAGAAGTGTCTTTGGACATGTAGGAGTAGGCTCCCTTGTGAGTCAAGCAGTGGAACCTTGGGCCTATCCTTGGTTTTCCATGTAGATATGACCTAAACAAACCTAAACCACCAAGAGTGTGTTGTTCAACCCTCGTCTGGAGAATGCTACGAGGGTAGACCCAGGTCCCTCGGATTAGGGTTTAAATCGGAAAAGGACCCAGTGTCGGGATGCCACGGGAACATGCGTGTGGCCCTAGCATACATGCACAAGGGTGGTGGATTGCCCCTAGATGGAAAACCTAGCTCCGGGTGTGACCGTCCATGTTGCATGCGATAACACTTAGAGAAGTGTCTTTGGACATGTAGGAGTAGGCTCCCTTGCAGGTCAAGCAGTGGAACCTTGGGCCTATCCTTGGTTTCCATGTAGATATGACCTAAACAAACCTAAACCACCAAGAGAGTGCATTGTTCAACCCTCGTATGGAGAATGCTACGGGGGTAGACCATGAGTCCTCGGATTAGGGTTTAAATCGGAAAAGGACACTTGCAGTCTTGGGATGCCACGGGAACATGCGTGTGGCCCTAGCATACATGCACAAGGGTGGTGGATTGCTCCTAGATGGAAAACCTATCTCCCGGGTGTGACCGTCCATGTTGCATGCGATCACACTTAGAAGTGTCTTTGGACATGTAGGAGTAGGCTCCTTGCAGGTCAAGCAGTGGAACCTTGGGCCTATCCTTAGTTTTCCATGTAGATATGACCTAAACAAACCTAAACCACCAAGAGAGTGCGTTGTTCAACCCTCGTCACGGAGAATGCTACGGGGTAGACCAGCAGGTCCCTCGGATTAGGGTTTCGTCGGGAAAAGGACCGCCCAGAGTCTTGGGATGCCACGGGAACATGCGTGTGGCCCTAGCATACATGCACAAGGGTGGTGGATTGCTCCTAGATGGAAAACCTAGCTCTCGGGTGTGACCGTCCACGTTGCATGCGATAACACTTAGAGAAGTGTCTTTGGACATGTAGGAGTAGGCTCCTTGTGAGTCAAGCAGTGGAACCTTGGGCCTATCATTGGTTTTCCATGTAGATATGACCTAAACAAACCTAAACCACCAAGAGAGTGCGTTGTTCAACCCTCGTCACGGAGAATGCTACGAGGGGTAGACCAGGTCCCTCGGATTAGGGTTTCGTCGGAAAAGGACACGCAGTGCTTAGGGATGCCACGGGAACATGCGTGTGGCCCTAGCATACTTTCACAAGGGTGGTGGATTGCCCCTAGATGGAAAACCAAGATTCCGGGTGTGACCGTCCATGTTGCATGCGATAACACTTAGAGAAGTGTGCTGGACATGTAGGACTGGGCTCCCTTGTGGTCAAGCAGTGGAACCTTGGGCCTATCCTTGGTTTTGCATGTAGATATGACCTAAACAAACCTAAACCACCAAGAGAGTGTTGTTCAACCCTCATACGGAGAATGCTACGGGGGTAGACCCGCGGGTCCCTCGGATTAGGGTTTATTCGGAAAAGGACCGCCCGAGTGCCAGGATGCCACGGGAACATGCGTGTGGCCCTAGCATACATGCACAAGGGTGGTGGATTGCTCCTAGATGGAAAACCTAGCTCCCGGGTGTGACCGTCCATGTTGCATGCGATAACACTTAGAGAAGTGTGCTGGACATGTAGGAGTAGGCTCCCTTGCAGGTCAAGCAGTGGAACCTTGGGCCTATCCTTGGTTTTCCATGTAGATATGACCTAAACAAACCTAAACCACCAAGAGAGTGCGTTATTCAACCCTCGTACGGAGAACGCTACGAGGGGTAGACCCATGGTCCCTCGGATTAGGGTTTCATCGGAAAAGGACGCCAGTCTTGGGATGCCACGGGAACATGCGTGTGGCCCTAGCATACATGCACAAGGGTGGTGGATTGCCCCTAGATGTAAAACCTAGCTCCGGGTGTGACCGTCCATGTTGCATGCGATAACACTTAGAGAAGTGTCTTTGGACATGTAGGAGTAGGCTCCACTTGTGCAGGTCAAGCAGTGGAACCTTGGGCCTATCCTTGGTTTTCCATGTAGATATGACCTAAACAAACCTAAACCACCAAGAGAGTCGTTGTTCAACCCTCGTCTGCGGAGAATGCTACGAGGTAGACCCATGGGTCCCTCGGATTAGGGTTTCATCGGAAAAGGACCGCCCAGTCTTGGGATGCCACGGGAACATGCGTGTGGCCCTAGCATACATGCACAAGGGTGGTGGATTGCTCCTAGATGGAAAACCTAGCTCCCGGGTGTGACCGTCCATGTTGCATGCGATAACACTTAGAGAAGTGTGCTGGACATGTAGGAGTAGGCTCCCATGGTCAAGCAGTGGAACCTTGGGCCTATCCTTTGTTTTCCATGTAGATATGACCTAAACAAACCTAAACCACCAAGAGAGTGCGTTGTTCAACCCTCGTACGGAGAATGCTACGGGGGTAGACCCGCGGGTCCCTCGGATTAGGGTTTCATCGGAAAAGGACCGCCCGAGTGTCGGGATGCCACGGGAACATGCGTGTGGCCCTAGCATACATGCACAAGGGTGGTGGATTTCCCCTAGATGGAAAACCTAGCTCCCGGGTGTGACCGTCCACGTTGCATGCGATAACACTTAGAAGTGTCTTTGGACATGTAGGAGTAGGCTCCCTTGTGGTCAAGCAGTGGAACCTTGGGCCTATCCTTGGTTTCCATGTAGATATGACCTAAACAAACCTAAACCACCAAGAGTGCGTTGTTCAACCCTCGTGCGGAGAATGCTCTGAGGTAGACCATGAGTCCCTCGGATTAGGGTTTCATCGGAAAAGGACCGACCGAGTGCAGGGATGCCACAGGAACATGCGTGTGGCCCTAGCATACATGCACAAGGGTGGTGGATTGCCCCTAGATGGAAAACCTAGCTCCCGGGTGTGACCGTCCATGTTGCATGCGATAACACTTAGAGAAGTGTGCTGGACATGTAGGAGTAGGCTCCCGCCGCGGGTCAAACGGTGGAACCTTGGGCCTATCCTTGGTTTTCCATGTAGATATGACCTAAAAAAACCTAAACCACCAAGAGAGTGCGTTGTTCAACCCTCGTACGGAGAATGCTATGGGGGTAGACCCGCGGGTCCCTCGGATTAGGGTTTCGTCAGAAAAGGACCGCCCGAGTGTCGGGATGCCACGGGAACATGCGTGTGGCCCTAGCATACATGCACAAGGGTGGTGGATTGCCCCTAGATGGAAAACCTAGCTCCCGGTGTGACCTTCCACGTTGCATGCGATAACACTTAGAGAAGTGTGCTGGACATGTAGGAGTAGGCTCCATTGTGAGTCAAGCAGTGGAACCTTGGGCCTATCCTTGGTTTTCCATGTAGATATGACCTAAACAAACCTAAACCACCAAGAGAGTGCGTTCTTCAACCCTCGTACGGAGAATGCTACAGGGGTAGACCCGCGGGTCCCTCGGATTAGGGTTTCATCGGAAAAGGACCGCCCGAGTGCTGGGATGCCACGGGAACATGCGTGTGGCCCTAGCATACGTGCATAAGGGTGGTGGATTGCTCCTAGATGGAAAACCTAGCTCCTGGGTGTGACCGTCAACGTTGCATGCGATAACAGTTAGAAGTGTCTTTGGACATGTAGGAGTAGGCTCCATGGCAGGTCAAGCAGTGGAACCTTGGGCCTATCCTTGGTTTTCCATGTAGATATGACCTAAACAAACCTAAACCACCAAGAGAGTGCGTTGTTCAACCCTCGTACGGAGAATGCTACGGGGGTAGACCCGCGGGTCCCTCGGATTAGGGTTTCGTCGGAAAAGGACCGCCCGAGTGTCGGGATGCCACGGGAACATGCGTGTGGCCCTAGCATACATGCACAAGGGTGGTGGATTGGCCCTAGATGGAAAACCTAGCTCCCGGGTGTGACCGTCCATGTTGCATGCGATAACACTTAGAGAAGTGTCTTTGGACATGTAGGAGTAGGCTCCCTTGGCAGGTCAAGCAGTGGAACCTTGGGCCTATCCTTGGTTTTCCATGTAGATATGACCTAAACAAACCTAAACCACCAATTGAGTGCGTTGTTCAACCCTCGTACGGAGAATGCTACGGGGGTAGACCCGCGGGTCCCTCGGATTAGGGTTTCGTCGGAAAAGGACCGCAGTCTTGGGATGCCAGGAACATGCGTGTGGCCCTAGCATACATGCACAAGGGTGGTGGATTGCTCCTAGATGGAAAACCTAGCTCCGGGTGTGACCGTCCATGTTGCATGCGATAACACTTAGAGAAGTGTCTTTGGACATGTAGGAGTAGGCTCCTTGGCAGGTCAAGCAGTGGAACCTTGGGCCTATCCTTGGTTTTACATGTAGATATGACCTAAACAAACCTAAACCACCAAGAGAGTGCGTTGTTCAACCCTCGTCCGGAGAATGCTACGAGGTAGACCCATGAGTCCCTCGGATTAGGGTTTCATCAGAAAAGGACCGCCTGAGTGTCGGGATGCCACGGGAACATGCGTGTGGCCCTAGCATACATGCACAAGGGTGGTGGATTGACCCTAGATGGAAAACCTAGCTCTCGGGTGTGACCATCCATGTTGCATGCGATAACACTTAGAGAAGTGTCTTTGGACATGTAGGAGTAGGCTCCTTGGCAGGTCAAGCAGTGGAACCTTGGGCCTATCCTTGGTTTTCCATGTAGATATGACCTAAACAAACCTAAACCACCAAGAGAGTGCGTTGTTCAACCCTCGTACGGAGAATGCTACGGGGGTAGACCCGCGGGTCCCTCGGATTAGGGTTTCGTCGGAAAAGGACCTCACGAGTGTCGGGATGCCACGGGAACATGCGTGTGGCCCTAGCATACATGCACAAGGGTGGTGGATTGCCCCTAGATGGAAAACCTAGCTCCCGGGTGTGACCGTCCACGTTGCATGCGATAACACTTAGAAGTGTCTTTGGACATGTAGGAGTAGGCTCCCTTGGCAGGTCAAGCAGTGGAACCTTGGGCCTATCCTTGGTTTTCCATGTAGATATGACCTAAACAAACCTAAACCACCAAGAGAGTCGTTGTTCAACCCTCGTCACGGAGAATGCTACGAGGGTAGACCATGGTCCCTCGGATTAGGGTTTCGTCGGAAAAGGACCGCCCGAGTGCCGGGATGCCACGGGAACATGCGTGTGTCCCTAACATACATGCACAAGGGTGGTGGATTTCCCTATATGGAAAACCTAGCTCCCTCGTGTGACCGTCCACGTTGCATGCGATAACACTTAGAGAAGTGTGCTGGACAGGTAGGAGTAGGCTCCCGCCGCGGGTCAAACGGTGGAACCTTGGGCCTATCCTTGGTTTTCCATGTAGATATGACCTAAACAAACCTAAACCACCAAGAGAGTGCGTTGTTCAACCCTCGTACGGAGAATGCTACGGGGGTAGACCCGCGAGTCCCTCGGATTAGGGTTTCGTCGGAAAAGGACCGCCCGAGTGCCGGGATGCCACGGGAACATGCGTGTGGCCCTAGCATACATGCACAAGGGTGGTGGATTGCCCCTAGATGGAAAACCTAGCTCCCGGGTGTGACCGTCCATGTTGCATGCGATAACACTTAGAAGTGTCTTTGGACATGTAGGAGTAGGCTCCTTGTGGTCAAGCAGTGGAACCTTGGGCCTATCCTTGGTTTTCCATGTAGATATCACCTAAACAAACCTAAAATAGCAAGAGAGTGCATTGTTCAACCCTCGTACGGAGAATGCTACGGGGGTAGACCCACGGGTCCCTCGGATTAGGGTTTCGTCGGAAAAGGACCGCCCAAGTTCCGGGATGCCACGGGAACATGCGTGTGGCCCTAGCATACATGCACAAGGGTGGTGGATTGCCCCTAGATGGAAAACCTAGCTCTCGGGTGTGACCGTCCATGTTGCATGCGATAACACTTAGAGAAGTGTGTTGGACAAGTAGGAGTAGGCTCCATGGTCAAGCAACCGGTGGAACCTTGGGCCTATCCTTGGTTTTCCATGTAGATATGACCTAAACAAACCTAAACCACCAAGAGAGTGCGTTGTTCAACCCTCGTACGGAGAATGCTACGAGGTAGACCCATGGGTCCCTCGGATTAGGGTTTAAATCGGAAAAGGACCGCCCAGTGTCTTGGGATGCCACGGGAACATGCCTGTGGCCCTAGCATACATGCACAAGGGTGGTGGATTTCCCTGAGATGGAATACCTAGCTCTGGGTGTGACCGTCCACGTTTCATGCGATAACACTTAGAAGTGTCTTTGGACATGTAGGAGTAGGCTCCATGAGTCAAGCAGTGGAACCTTGGGCCTATCCTTGGTTTTCCATGTAGATATGACCTAAACAAACCTAAACCACCAAGAGTGCGTTGTTCAACCCTCGTCTGGAGAATGCTACGAGGGGTAGACCCAGCAGTCCCTCGGATTAGGGTTTCATCGGGAAAAGGACCGCCCAGTGCCTGGATGCCACGGGAACATGCGTGTGGCCCTAGCATACATGCACAAGGGTGGTGGATTGCCCCTAGATGGAAAACCTAGCTCCCGGGTGTCACCGTCCATGTTGCGTGCGATAACACTTAGAGAAGTGTCTTTGGACATGTAGGAGTAGGCTCCTTGGCAGGTCAAGCAGGGTGGAACCTTGGGCCTATCATTGGTTTTCCATGTAGATATGACCTAAATAAACCTAAACCACCAAGAGACTGAGTTGTTCAACCCTCGTACGGAGAATGCTACGGGGTAGACCATGAGTCCCTCGGATTAGGGTTTCATCGGAAAAGGACCGCTTGAGTCTTGGGATGCCATGGGAACATGCGTGTGGCCCTAGCATACATGCACAAAGGTGGTGGATTGCTCCTAGATGGAAAACCTAGCTCCGGGTGTGACCGTCCACGTTGCATGCGATAACACTTAGAAGTGTCTTTGGACATGTAGGAGTAGGCTCCCTTGTGGTCAAGCAGTGGAACCTTGGGCCTATCCTTGGTTTTCCATGTAGATATGACCTAAACAAACCTAAACCACCAAGAGAGTCGTTGTTCAACCCTCGTCTGGAGAATGCTACGGGGTAGACCCATGGGTCCCTCGGATTAGGGTTTAAATCGGAAAAGGACCGCCCTTGTGCGGGATGCCACGGGAACATGCGTGTGGCCCTAGCATACATGCACAAGGGTGGTGGATTGCCCTAGATGGAAAACCTAGCTCCGGGTGTGACCGTCCACGTTGCATGCGATAACACTTAGAGAAGTGTCTTTGGACATGTAGGAGTAGGCTCCATGGCAGGTCAAGCAGTGGAACCTTGGGCCTATCCTTGGTTTTCCATGTAGATATGACCTAAACAAACCTAAACCACCAAGAGAGTGCGTTGTTCAACCCTCGTCACGGAGAATGCTACGGGGGTAGACCAGCAGGTCCCTCGGATTAGGGTTTAAATCGGAAAAGGACCGCCAGTCTTGGGATGCCACGGGAATATGCGTGTGGCCCTAGCATACATGCACAAGGGTGGTGGATTGCCCTAGAAGGAAAACCTAGCTCCCGGGTGTGACCGTCCACGTTGCATGCGATAACACTTAGAAGTGTCTTTGGACATGTAGGAGTAGGCTCCATGGCAGGTCAAGCAGTGGAACCTTGGGCCTATCCTTGGTTTTCCATGTAGATATGACCTAAACAAACCTAAACCACCAAGAGTGTTTGTTCAACCCTCGTACGGAGAATGCTACGGGGTAGACCCAGGTCCCTCGGATTAGGGTTTCGTCGGAAAATGACCGCCCGAGTGCGGGATGCCACGGGAACATGCGTGTGGCCTAGCATACATGCACAAGGGTGGTGGATTGCCCTAGATGGAAAACCTAGCTCCAGGGTGTGACCGTCAACGTTGCATGCGATAACATTTAGAGAAGTGTCTTTGGACATGTAGGAGTAGGCTCCCTTGTGAGTCAAGCAGTGGAACCTTGGGCCTATCCTTGGTTTCCATGTAGATATGACCTAAACAAACCTAAACCACCAAGA